>PVKB01000207.1:611967-981786 GCA_004027205.1 Ctenodactylus gundi | reverse complement strand
CGAACAAAGCCCTTGTATGATCGATAACCAGAACCCCATAATTGATAACCGGAACCCCTGTCCACCTGCGTGTGGACCCCGATACAATCACTATCCTTAGCTTGCGGGCATAAAAATAGTATATGAACCGTCCTTGTCCTAAGCTCAGTGTCGAGGTAGGAGTCACAGACTCTGAACGCAGGACACGCGTCTTGCTCCTTGTCCCCAGCCTCCTCGCTTCCCGAATGCGAGACTACACCTCCTCGCGTCCCGAGAGCGAGACCCCGTGGAGAAGGAGTGACTGTCCAGCCGGGCAGCTACCGGCGGGTCCTGATCCAGCCACGGACTGGCGAGCCCTGGACAAGCTCATTTGCGGGTCGGCTGTGTCACCGGTAGTCAAGAACACGTCGCACGGTGAGCATAAGGGACCCAGGACGGGAACAGTTTTAAGAGGCAGAACAATGCTTGCTTTCCTGCTTAATTAATTAATTGATCGGTTTATTATGGTTTGATTTGAGAATTGGATTGACTGATTGTTGTGTGAATAAAGGAACATCTCCAAGGTAAATCCATCTGCCTCTGTCCCGTCTGTCTCCTCTTACGGAGTGCTCACGACAGACTTGAAACTTGGGGCAACTGCCTCAATTGCCTTACTTATGAAATGAGTTAATAATCCTTGTTTTGTACAATTTACAAGGTCATTGCAGAGATCACTTAAATATTAAATTGAAAGTACTTGGTAACTGTAAACTGTTATGCATGCTAATTATTTTAATAATAAATAACAGAAAGAGTAACACTGTAATTTTGAATTTTATTTGGGGATTGTAAGTATTGACTCTTACAAGTTTGTAATTCATTAAGGAATCAGTTACAGGTTGCCAGGCTTTGAGGTGGTGGTGAAAGTTAAGTTCTTTTTCTCTCTAGACTAGAGGGACAGATCAGAGATGGCAAACCGGGCATCAGAGGGTGTAAGACACTGGTCCGGAGAAAGACTAGGTGTCTAGATTGGCCAGGCCTTTGCTTTTGCTTTAAATCTTGCTTCATCTGTGAAGAGGGAGTCTGCAGGCCATTGCCATACACCATGAGAAGGCATGAGAAAGTTTTATGAGAACGATAAATCGGAGACCTTGGGGATGAAGTGGATATACCTGAATTAATTATTCTCTTCCTTACTGATAATAAGTTGGAAGGATTTTTATTTTTTACTACTTTACATGGTACTGTCACGAACATGGTTAGGTATACATACATAACCTTGGAGTTGTGTGGGACACACAACCAATTATTTCTTTTGTAAAGTTTTAGAACTGAAATTGGTCATTTAATTGATACATCCGTTTTAAAATTTGATGTTGCAATAAGTGTCCTTCATCGATCAGCTTAATCAGATTCTACACACAGTGGGTATGAGAATGTCTGCTTCTCCACGTTTGCTGGAACTCGACCCATTTTTTTGCCAAATAATTGTCTTTTGCCTTACTAGTTGTGAGATGCCACTCTGCATGCTTCCTGTATTTATATTTCCTATGAATTGCCTGTTTATTTCCTTCTCAATTTTTTCTGGGTTGTCTTTTTATTTTTGCTCTGTTAGAAACTCTTCACGTGTTCCAAGTATCAATCTTTTGCCTGTATGTTACAAATAAATTTTAGTAATCTTTTTACGTGGTTTAGGAAATATTTTGACTTACATAATTTTATGACTTTTATTTAGTTCAATGTGGGAAATTATTTTTATTTATAATCTCTGGATTTCATCCCTTGCTTAGGTAGGCCTTCTGATCTCCTATTAAAAATATCCTCTTTTCTCACCTGTATTTTCTTCTAATATTTTAAATTTTTAATTCATCTGATTATTATCTATGGGTGGTATGGATACAGAAGTATTATACTCCTACTTCCTCTTTCCCCGAGTAGACAACTAATTGGTTCAATACCAGTTGTGAACTAGTTTGTTGTTTCTTCACTAATTTACACCCCATCTTTATTGTATGCTTAATTTTCACACACGTTATTTCTAGGGTTATTATTCTGTTCTACTGATCAATTTGTCAATACCTGCCTCAGCAGTATTTTTATTACTAAAGTTCACAATGTATTTTGGTATCTGGTAGGAAAAGGCTTGATTAAAAATGCTGTTGCATTCATATCAGGATCGCATTGATGAATAAATGTAGGGAAAATCAGCATATTTTCCATACTATGTCTTGAGATCTCAGCTAAGAATATGGCTTATATTTTATTTATGTTGGTGCTCATATTATTCAGGGAAAATTTTTGTTATCTTTAAATACTTCTCACTTCTAAAAATCATATATATTTTATAGGAGTTTTGCTATAAATTGGATGCTTTAAAATTATTATCAAGCTAATTAGTAGTAGTACCTGAGAAGGCTCTTAGGAAGGGTTAATGATATTTATGTTGTGTTTATTCATAAGTTTGAATTTTTTATTGTGTAATATTTAGTTCATTGTTTTGGCTTTGTTTTAGGTGGGCAATTAGATTGTCTGCAAAAAGCGAGAGTGCTTTTTTTTCTTAAAATATTTATCTTTTTTTTGACCTCCAGGACAATAATTACTTGTATCGATGATGAACAGGAGATGTATGTTTGGGATGAAATAGAGACATCTTAATTAAGAAATTATTCTCTTCCTTATTGATAATAAATTGGAAGGATTTTAATATTTTACTACTTCACACATTATTATGAACAATTAATTCCATCTCATCCTTTGTTTCAGTGGGAATGCTCTAAAGATTTCACCACTGAGTACTTAAATACTAAAGGCTTCTCATAGAACCCCTTTTTATGTTGTGAGATTTGCATTCTATTCTTTATTACTGGGACTGAAAAAAATAATACTGAATGTTGAACTTTATTGAATTGTTTGGTATTTATTGATACAATAAATTATTAATTGCTGAGTTGTTACTAAATTATTACACTAGTTGACCTCTGTGGTAAATTGCAGAATTAATTTGTCTAATATTGAATTATCTTTTGCTCCTTGAATGAGCTCTCTTGGCCCCAATGTGTCCTCTTAATGCGGTCTTGGATTTGGTTTGTTAACATTTACAATTTAGGATGTTTACTTCTGTGTCCCTGACAGCCAGCTGTCCTCTCCCATGATTCTGACTCTCCTCCTTCTCACCACTCTTGTCAACTGTAAGCAATGGCCACGTTGTGCACACATGCAAAGTCTTTACGACTCCTCAACGCCTATGCGCGCACCGCATCCTCTGGCTGGAGTATCTTCCTGGGATGTTCAGGTGTCTGGATGCGGATTAACACACACCTGTCTGCATTATCCAGCCCCCTTTTGTCCTTCTTCACTCCTGTTGACTGCTTTACTTCCTTCACTGTGCTGTTTCTTTTGTGTGTGCCCGGTGCGGGGCTTGAACCCATGGCCTTCACACTGATCTACACCCCCAGCCCTTTCTTTAGTCCAGATTTGCCTTGAACTCACACCAATCTTCCTGCCTTGGGTTCCAGAGTGCTGGAATTACAGGTGTGTCCTACCACGCTTGGTGTAGGTGGTGCTGGGGAATCAAACTCAGGTACTTAGCACTTACTAGGCAAGCACTTTAGCCACTGAGCTATTCTTCCAGCAGTCCTCCCCTCCCCCCGCCCTTTGTTTATCTTTTATGCCGAGAAAAGGTCTTGCTGAATCACTAGGTGGCCAGGTTGCTGTAGTGCTATTTCTGTCAGAAGGCGTGTTGTTCACCAACTTGTTTCCTGGTGCTTCACCGTCTTTTCCTGGCGGGCTGTCACTCCATGAAAGCAAGGGCCTTGCGTGCCTAGGCACTGCGGCGTGTGGCAACGTAGATGCTCAGGAAATCGTCAATGAACGAATGAGTGAATGTTTCCTCCCACCAAAACACGTAGGAGACAAAATCGTTCAGTTTTTTAAAGTTCATTTTCCCCCCTCCTTCATTACATGTTAGTTCCGTTGGCATAGGATGCTAGTATTTGAGAGCGGTCTCTGTGTATGTAAAATTGGGATTATAAAGGCACCTTTCTCAGGAAGTTGTGCAGAGGCACCTGTATGAGAAACGTATAGGAAGCGCTGGTGGCCGTGCCAGGCAAGCGGCCAAGGAGAGTTCGGTGCACGGTCGCTGCTACTGCTGAGGGTCCTCTGAGGGTCCTCACTACCAAGCGCAGGTAGGGATCTCTGCGCTGCTTCCATCACAGGGTGATCGAGGGATGAAATGTGAGCATAGCATTTGAGAATGATGACGTGGAGCTGGAGGACCGGCTCAGCGGAGAAAGCGCTTGCCCAGCAAGCGCTAAGTGCCTGAGTTCAATCCCCCAGCAGCACACAAGCTGGGCGTGGCGGCGCACGCCTGTAATCCCAGCACTCGGGAGGCTGAGGCAGGAGGACTGCCCTGAGTCCAAGGCCAGCCCGGGCTCCACAGTGAGTTCAGGACCAGCCTGGGCTACAGAGCGAGATCCTGTCTCCCAGAGAAAGAAAGAAGGAAAGAAAGAAAGAAAGGATAAAAGAAAGAAAGAAAGGAAATGATAATGTATTGATGAATACTCTCTCTTGTTCTTTTCTGCCATGACCAAGAAAGATAATCACTAAAGGAGCCTGGGAGGCAGTGTGCCCATGGGGCAGAGCAAAGACCTGCAGCTGGATGGACCTGAACTCACATCCCGATGCTGCTATTTACCAGCGGATGACTCTGGGCAGCCTTGAGGTCCCTTTGCACCTCAGTTTGATTATTGGTGCTCAGTAACACGGGGGAATAGTAGGACCCAATTTGCAGGGCTATTAAACAAAAAGGATATGTAAAAAAAAGTCCAGTTTAACATTTTTCACAAGAGGGGGTTTAATTATTGTGTAATAAATATCTATTAATATTATATTTGTCTATGAAAAGCATTGGCAAGCCGTGATTTAAAATATTCTCTTTCCAATTTTCCATCATCAAGTAATCAGACTTCGCACATCCTCACAGGCAGATTTCACAGCTAGGGGATGCAGGGAAAGTATTTATTTGAATAACAAATTCTTTGCCCAACTCCTGGACCTGTGCATTCAGGGAGGTTACAAGTTTGCATGAAAGTAGGGTGGATTTCGGGAGACGGGGGAAGATGGTCCCGGAGCTGGCTGAATGCTGCACTTGCTGAGTGCTGGTCACCATCCCAGGACCTTACAGATCCTTTACCCTCACCTTATAGATGGGAAGACGGGCCCAGGGACGGTGGGTAGCTGCGCCTCAGGACGGGGGTTTTGTGTTGGAGTGGGGCAGAGGCATCCGGGCATTGCAGGTCTCCTCTTTCAGCTTGCAGAGTGCCTGAGACAGGGCACAACACGAATCCTCACCAGAGCAAGGAGTGCTCCTGGCCTACAGTGTGTCACTCCACAGGGGTAGAGGTTACTCGCTCTGTGAATATGCTTGACAAATATTTCTTGACTAAATGAATGCTCAGTGAGTAAATGCAAACCAACCTTCCTCGGAAGACTATTGTAAATAAGACGACAAGAGTGTGCCGAGGCATCACAGAGAACGTTGGCTTCATTTCTAGCTCAGAGCTTTAGTTGTTGCTCAACCTTAGAATTTTTCCTGGCGTATGTTGTGTTGTATTAGTTATATTCATATATGTGGCTGGGTAGCTGCGCACAGCACCTAGCTTATGTTTCTCAGCTTCTTTCCAAAGAAGGTGTACTCCGAAACCAATTCTTGCCAATGAAATGAGAGTGAAGTCAATGATGTCATTTTCTGGCGGTGGCAGTTGAGTAGCAAGCATGTGGCGTCTCTCTCTTTCCCTTTTCCACATCTGCTGATTGAACACAGAAGACTCTGATACTCTGGGTAGACAGAGTCACAGTACGGACAGAGCCTGGGTCCCTGGCAGGCCACCCCCTACAATCCCACCTGCATGTTCACGTGCATCACAAAACTTCTATTGTATTGAACCACCATGATTTGGGGTATTCTACCTGAATTATTAATAATCTTTTAGTTCATTCTGAATCACCTATAGTAGAATTCGTAGATTTTTAGATATATGTTGGATTATTTTGCTGTTGATACACTTACGAAAGCATAGTTGATAAATAGTGACAAAATAAGGAGGGCACCCCAGATTTCCCTTTTTCCCTACAGTTCAAGGTACAGATGTGGCCAGGGTAATTTGGGGTTTTACATAATCTTTTAACCCTTATAACTGAATGGTGTATTTTACTGTTGCATAGAGAAGCTCAGAGCATAGCAATGCAACTTCCTTAAGGTCACCCATCTTGTGATTAAGAGGCAGAAGGGAACCAGAAACCAAAACCAAGATTTTCCTGATCTTCCACCTCGACCTTTTCTGTCACAGCATAGAGAATGTCAAGCACTCTGTGATGCTCCCTTCTGTTGATATGTTGTCCAGGATGGTTCTGACAAGTGTCTTCCTTCCTCCTTCTTCATACCAATGTCTCTGCCAGAGTTGCTTTGAGATGTGGTGCCCGAAGCTTGTGATTATAATCACTACAGAAACAGGAGGCAAACATCACCTAAAAATAAGTAGTGCTTTGGAACACAGCGTGCATGGGCTCTCAAGAGGTGGGCGAATCTTTTAGGATGCATGACACCAAGTGGCTGCAGGAAGAGATTGCACTTGGGTCCTGTTTTGGTTGCACTTGGAAGCCTCAGACTTGGTCTAGAATCCAGGGCAGGAAAATTGAACTTGTCCTTCCACTAAAGAATGTGAAGCCTTCTTGGTAGGATTCAACCTGCTTCAAAGGTAGAGCCTGATTAGCTCATCGATGTGTATATTACTCAATTGTACAATTGGCTCAAACTATTTAATAAAATGGGAAAAATGTTCTCCAAAAATACCAGGTAATGAGACAGTATTATGCAAACTAGTATAATCAAAATCTGATTAAAATTTCTCCTTGGTCACATATACAATTGGAAATATAAGAAAGAATATATCTCTTTGAACAGTGGTACTTCTGGATGATGAGATTTTTGTTTTTTAAATTATTATCTGCTATTTTTAATTTTCATGAAATAAACACAGGCTATTTAATAATCAGGAAAAATGCTAAGAAAGAAATAAAGGTTAGTTTCCCTTGAATTGATTTAATTCTAAGGTTGATTTTGCTCATTCTCAAATCATAGCTTTGTCAGGAAGGAGATAAAAGGAAATTAAAATGAGCTACAGAGATTCTGTCATAAATAATAAATTGCTGTTAATATTATAAACTATATATTATGGTATCAGGCTAAAATTTAAAGCTGCCATGACAAGTTATTCACACAACATTCAGCTCCAAACTTTTCAATGTATTCCAAATTGTAGCCTGAGTCACAGAGCTTAGTTATCATGTGAATTGTTTCATTTTGTTTTGAATGTTTTGATTTGGTTTTGTTTTCCTAAAAAATTGTATAAACAAACAAGCCAACTAATCCAAACCTGCACAGCTAGAAAAACCAACTAGATGATAAAACATCTGCCTATATATAGACAAAGTTAAAATTTACACTAAGTATGTTGTTACAGGAAAGTAATAAATTCCTTAGTAGATAAAGCTATAAGCATATTTTGATCAAAGCTATAACTAATAAATTAGTGGATACATAAATGTTAACCCTGAATTGCAACTGTTACGGTTTGGATGTGGAGTGTCCCCCAAGAGCCTCACGTGTTTGGATGTAGTGGGATAACTGTGGAACAGTGTGCGGTGGTGGGTAGGGCCTGGCTGGAAAGTGTGGATGTTGGAGGTTTAATCTGGAGGAACTGTGTCATCTTGTTGAGATTGGGGGAGTGCCCAGGGCAGAACTTTCAGATGTGTGTCTTTGACTTGTGGACCAGGAAGTGAGAGAGGGTCACCCACCCTGGGCATGTGGGCCTCCAACTGGTGCATCTTAATCTGAATAAAGGAAGGAAGGAAGAAGAAACATTGTTATACCTTCTTCTGGGAAATCTCTGACCTTGCCTGATCTCCAGATACAGACTTGCTCGTGCTTCCCTTGGTTTCTGTCTGCAATGCCGTGAGCGGCTCTCCAGCCTCTGCCATGGGCTTCCACCACTGCTGGCTGCCTATGAACAGACTGTGTGAGACCTCTTGAAACCATGACCTAAAAATAAATCTTTCCTCCCTTAAGTTGTGGAAGTTGGGTATTCTGTCACAGCAATGAGAAAGCAACTAAGACAGCAGCCATAGTCAAAGCAATGCAGTGTAACAGCTATGCTTAACCCCAATGCTGACAAGGATAGCCGTGGCACCTGCCAGCTCCTCTCTGCTGACGCCGATCAAGGTGCACAGCTGTCACTGTGGCCCGTTCCTTCACTGATCTCAAATACAGAAATCTGCTATGTGGATAATTTAACAGAAGCAAAAGCCTAAATTAAGAAAAGAAATAATTTTTGTGTTTTCTTTAAGAGTAAGGAAAGGTAGGACTGGGTAAAACCGACATGATCTTCCGAATAGGA
Source organism: Ctenodactylus gundi (assembly GCA_004027205.1). NCBI lineage: Eukaryota > Metazoa > Chordata > Mammalia > Rodentia > Ctenodactylidae > Ctenodactylus > Ctenodactylus gundi. The sequence goes on along the minus strand of PVKB01000207.1, from coordinate 973,375 downwards.
ATGGAGTGAAGTTCTGGATGCCTTCTGTGCTCAGTGAAGTAGGGAGCTTCTACTGTAGGGATCCTTAGAACTTAGAACTGTGGAGCACACATATAGAACAATATTAAATATGAAAGAACATATTCTTGCTATGAATTTAACGGTAAAATCACATGTATCTGGTCAGGGTGGCAAAGAAGGAAAAGTGAAAGCAGTGACATCTCAGCAAGGCTGTGAAGGACCTTCTCTCCTTTATCAAACACTTAAAAATTGCTTTGAATATATGTTTTAGTGGAAAAGAAGATTTATATTTTTTACTTATCTTAATGTCAATAAAATTCTTCTAAATGTGAGACCCTGTGAAATATAAGTTTATATAATTTCTTGTTTTGAAATTAGAAGTCCAAAAAGTCACTATATTAGATAAATTGCACAAGTGTCTTTATGTTTACAGTTTGCTGCTCATTCCTGCTATAATATTTACCACAAACACAGTGCTTAAGACCACACGAATCATTATCTTTTGGTTCTGTAGGTCAGAACTCAAGCTTGCCTCTCCCTGGGCTAAGATCAAGGTGCCAGTAAGGTTATGCTTCTTCTTGCTCCCTAGGAGATCTAGGAGATACACTTTTTTTCCTTTTTCTTTTTTCTAGTTTCTAAAGGCTGCCTGCATTTCTCGGCTTATGGCCTCTCCTTCCACCACCAAAGCCAACAATGTCAGGTTGATTTCATTTTGCGTTGTGCGACCAGTCCCTCTGTCCAGCCTCTTCTTCCATTTTTAAGGACTCATGTTTAGATTGGGCCCAGCAGGATAATCTCTCCATGTCAGGGTCAGTGGACCAAGATTCAATCTTGACTGAATCTCAAAACTTAACTCCTTTTTTGCCACATAAAGACACATAATAATCATTGTCTTATCGGCCATTCTGCTCAGACCTCACTGAGCCAGATGAAAAGCTAAGGAAGGCTGGGAAGGGAGCATGGCTCAAGAGTGAAGTTCATGTTAGAATTTAAGGTTGGTGCTGTAGGAGTGTTCCCATGACACTGTATGGACAGTGACTAGGGCCACGGATGACATGGGGAACCTGGGAGGCAATTCTGGCTCCTTCTGGGTGGGAGACTCAAGGAAGATTTTGTGATGGATTAGCATTTGGGTTAGGCCTTTAAGTTGGATACAAAAAATGTGGCAGAAAAAGCTAGTAGAATTTAACATAATAGATGTTACACCCAAACTTATGAGTAGCCATTTTTGTAAGGAAAAAAAATGGTCGAATATTAACTCAGTGTAACACATCAAAGCAAAAGCTATGGTGGTAAAAGGCAGGAGTACCAGGAAAAATTGAGAAGTCTTCTTAATCCTTTCTTAAGTTAGAATTCGTTTGTTATTTTGCTTCATTAACTATTCATATTCTCTTTTTTTCCTTATACAACCTAAAAGGGGCCACTTATATAGCTCTCTTCTGAGCAAATTAGACTTCCACAGTTCTTTATGACGTATAAAGCTTTTTGCTTTGAGCTGGACACATTTGCTGTCTCGATTTGACCAGCTGGATCCAAAGGCTTCCTGGTACAGGAAGCTACTACTGGGCAGCAATCATTGATCCAAAAGACTGTGTTTAAGGAAGTGGGACAGGAAGGGGAAGGGAGATGGGATAGAGACAAGGAGGGGGGAGGGCAGAAGGGAGGGAGAAGAAGGAGGACCGAGGTCACAGCTGCTATTGTATCCTCCCACTATGATTTCATCATTGAAGATTTCCTGGGCATGTCCTTGTATGTCTTTAAGTCAACAAGAACAGTATTGGTGGGCCTGGAGGAATAGCACAGTGGTTAGAGCACTTGACTAGCAAGTGCAAGGTCCTGTGTTCGATTCTCCAGCAGCATATAAATTAGGTGTGGTGGTGCATGGGGGAAGCTGAGGCAGGAGGATTGCTGGAAGTTTGAGGCCAGCCTAGGATATAGCCTAGTAAGTTTGGTTCCATCCTGGACTACCAACTAAGATCCAGTCTCAAAAACAAACAGACAGAAAACCAAAATAACAACATTAACAACAAAACAGTACTAGTATGCTTCAAGGAGGAATGATGATGTCTTACCAGACCTGAATCTATTGTGCCTGCAGATTGTTTTGACAATTGGAATTCTTGTATTGATTTGATTATTCATTAGCTGGAGATGGCCTTCCTGAGAGCCAGGTGTTTCTGTTTTTGTATCTTATCATAAACATAGCTCCTATATACTGATCTTCAGATAACTACCCCTATACAGAATTGTTTTCCCTCTGTCCTGGACAGACACTGTCATGCAGCCTAGCATTTTACTGCCCTGAGTTCAGAAGAGTAAGGTTGCTCGTAAACCCTCTGATTCAAAATGCAGACAGGACACAGCCCACAGAATAGGGATGTCATGGATTCTGCATCAATATCCAGCTCTAAATGGTAAAAATGTGAAAGATATGGCTAGAATGAATTATGGGCCCTGGTACTCAAATTTGTGGACTTTTTTCCTTATAAAAATAGAACTTTTAAAGAAAAAAAAAAAAACCTCAAAGCATTGAAGTCACGAGGGCTGCTGAGTTATGAGACAGGCAAACCCCCACAGAAGGAAAACAGTAGACTTGTTAATATAGTAATTCAAGAAAGGCATAGAAAAAGGTGACTAGATGAAAAAAGGTACCTCAAATGGTATTATTAGTAATTACTATTATAAGACAGAATAAAATGGAAGCAGGCAGGAAGGATAGAGAAAGCAATGTTTTATAAAGCATGTCTCAGAAATTCAGATACAGAAAGATTTTGACTCAACCCCTTTTAAAAAATAATCACAAGCATCAAGGAATTATAAAAAGGGCATTTGAAGCAATACCGACCAACTGGAAATCATTGCCAACCAATGGGAAGAAAGAGGACATAGTTCTATTCCTGCTGGTGGGAAGGTGAGGCCAGGCCAGGTGGAGAAATTCCATAAACTGGGCATTAAAACAGGAGACAGCCCTGAGGATTGGCAGAGAAGGCATGTTCTCTAGGCTATAGATAAATCTGGAAAGAAGAATGTAGGAAGAAAGCAAATTCTCACAACAACAAAATTCTCAAAGAACTATTACATAAACAACCCAGGAACACTTTTGAAGAGGAAAGTAGATAAAGGTGTCCCAGGTAGTTAGCAGCCAAAAATCCTTGACGTTCACAAGTACATAAAAGATCTTAACAACACACAGAGGAAGAAAAATGCTATGGCGTAAGGCTCCATATTACAAAAGTAGTATCATATTCAGTGACAGTCACTTTGAGGATAAATAAAGTTTTTAACTCCTGAGTTTAATAAACTAACCAAAACAGGAGCCTCATCTTGAGTTTGGCTTCCAGCCAAAATACACCTTTGTGCACAAGAAGAGAAGATGTTTCACATGGCTAGCGGAGCCACAGAAATTCGCCCGTCTTTCTCAGTCTTGGTGTTGACAGAGCATAGCCAGAGGTCAGAAAATGCCTCATGCTCTTGTCCAGATGGGGGCAAGACAAGGGAGATGTGAGGTAGGGTGAGTCCCCTGTGTCAGCCACCTCCGGCCACCTGTGCTGAAACTGAGACAATCCCAACAAGCCAGGAAGGCTGGTCACTCTGGTGACAACCCAGTTAAGCTAATGGAGCTCAACTTTTGGTACAGGTATGATAGAGAATTACTGCTTCAAGGCTGGGGCAGTTAGAGCACATGCTTAGCAAGCACAAAGTCCAGGGCTCATTGCCCAGAATCACAAAAACTGGGAGTGGTGGTGCATGCCTGTAATCTCAACACTTGGGAGGTTGAGGCAGGCATTTTGCTATGAGTTCAGGGTGAGAATAGGTTACATAGTGAGTTCAAGACCAACCAGAACTATAGAACAAAATCCTACTGGGAGAGTGAGAGAGAGAAAAGGGAGAGAGAGAGAGAGAGAGAGAGAGAGAGAGAGAGAGAGAGAGAGAGAGATGGGGAATTAACTACTTCATAAACTCTTCAAGAACTACATTTTCAAATTATTGTTTTGCTTCAGATTCTAGGCAAAATGAAATTGTCCTAAAATGTCAACATTTGATATTTTTTCATCTATTCAGTTAAAATTTTAAGGGGTGGTGGTTGTAGTGGTCCAAGGAGAAGCAAAGAAAGCTAGGAAGGATGAGTGGGTGGCGATCCTTTGTGACTGAAATCTTCTTGTAGCATCTACTATATGTGCTCTGGACTGAAGGCCCCATGTAATAAAAGGAACACAGATGAAAGCAGAAGCTCTGAACTCTGGAAAAAAAGGAATGGCAGACCTTTAGAGGTATCATGGAAGTCAAAGCCCTAACTAATCAAAGACTGGCAAAAATGAAGGGGGAAAACTATGAAGCCTGCTTGTTGCTACGTAAGTGCCAGAAGTAGCAGATGGTTTCAGTCCAGCCAGCTCAAAAATGCCAGCGTTCTACTTAGCAGTCATCTTAAGAGGTCCTCGAAAGAGACACCTGTAAGGCACTATGGCAAGACAGCAGTGCAGTCCTGCTGAGCTTGTGCCCGCACTGCAAGGCCCTGGTCTGAATACTTGTCTGAAGCCCCAGGAAAGCTTCCTCCAACTGTTATGCCTGAACACAAATAATGCTCCCATTGGCCAGCTTCAGGGTCCAGAGGCTGTCTTAGTCCATTTGGGTTGTTATAATAGAATACCATAGGCTGGGTGGTTTATAAACAACACAGATGTATTTTTCACAGTTCTGGAAGCAGAGAACCCAAGATCGAGACATCAGCAGCTTCAGCGTCTGGTGAAAGCCAGCTTTTAGATCACAGATGGCATCTTCTTGCTGTGTTCTCACATGGTAGGAGGGATGAGGTTCTTCCTGGGGCCTTTCTCAGAAGGGCACTAATCCCATTTATGAGAGATCTATCCCCATAATCCCACAAAGATCATCCCCCTATCATCATCACCTTGAGGTTAGGATTTCTACATACACATTTTCATTTTGGATGAATACAAATAGCTGGCAAAGCAAGAGTCAAAGAACAAGAGAGGGAGGAAAAGAGAGAGAGAGAGGAAGAGGGAAAGAAGAAGGGAGAAGGGGAGAGAGAGAGAGAGACAGAGAGAGACAGAGAGAGACAGAGAGAGACAGAGAGAGACAGAGAGAAACACAGATTGAGACATCAAGGGTGAGCCAGCTCTTCTAGATTTTTTAAATCCAGGGGCCCATCCCACCAGTTCAGGAAGGCCCTGAGATCTGAGCCCACAGCCTGGGACCCTCTTCTCCCGGTGCAAAGCAAGGAGAAAGGTGGGAGGGGCAGAGCATTTGCATACACCCATTCCCCCCGCAGGCCGGATATTTGGGAACCCAGAGACCTAACCTTCAAGTCCAAGTCAACAGTGTAGACATTACCTCACTGGGGCACAGGTGACATCAGAAGTCCTATCTGTCAAGTCCACATAGCTGCTGGGATTGGTAGTAGGTTGGAGTAAACAGCCCAAAGCAATAGGCGAAACAGAGTTAGCAAACCACTCCTTCCCACGGGGCTCCAGTCTCCCTGCAAGGAGGACACAACTGCAAAGTTTTGTACAATTATAATTAGAAAAGCTTGGAAACCCAGAATAGAGAAAAAAGTACAAGTCTCCTAGCCTGGTTAAATTCCACCTGGTGTACTAGAAAAGTGTAGGGAGGAGAGCTCAGTGATTTTGAGAAAACATGGAGCCGAGTGAGGACAACTCTCCCCCGAAGATCGTGTAAGTTTGAAGAGTGAGGAAGGATGGACGTGTCTATGACAGCAGGTCAGCCCCAGGTCTGGCCCTGGGCACCTGCTGTGGCTGGCGGTCCCCAGTGCATAAGAACTCTTCACACCAGACGAAGCTGAGGCGTATGAAATATTTTATAGAAGTTGGTTGAGGACCTAGGAATTAAATCTAAACATGTTGATGTGGAGACATAGTTAAATGCAATTAAAACGGGTGGCTCCACACTATACCCTGCCCCTCCTAGGGAGTACGCGAACTCAATACACCTGTAGCTCAGGGGACCGGGCTGGCGCAGGTATGTGAGAACCCACACTGCGGTTATGGGTCAGCTGGTTTTCCTAAGACTTAGTGAGGTGGTTTTCCTTCCTCTTGTTGTATTTGTGAATTGTCAGAAAGGAGCTGCCAGAACTCTGTATCTTGGTATCACTACTTCACTAGGATTTTTAAAAGAGCTAGATTATTATTATGTTATAATTATTATTATTTTTAAGCACAAAGAAATCCTTTACTTTTTAACTCATAACTTGTAGAACATTTTCTAATTATAATTGCATGTCTCCAAATTCCATCTTTGGACCTATTCAACATTGTAAGTAAAATCAATGTGAAGACATAGAAAATGTATTTTATGGTTTTGAAGATAAAATAAAAGCAGAAATAATGGGTTAAATATTGGATTCCAGAATTTTCTAATCATGTGAAATGATTGAGAACCCAGGGGATGGAATTTTGCAATGAGGACTCAGTGCTGGGCATGAGGCACTCTCTGCAAAGCAGAGCTGGAAAAGGTTTTTATCTTTAAGAGTCCAGGCTCTGGCCAGAAAGCAGCAGGCTGCAGTGGACGGAAAGGAGGACGGGACACGGGCACAGACATGGCATGACTTCTGCTGGGAGATCTCGGCACAGCAGGAATAGTTGTCCATGCTTATTCATGGGGGATGTGTTCTGAGCTCCAGAGAATGTTTGAAACTGCTCATAGTACTAAACCCTATATAGACTATATTTTTTTTCTGTATACTCTGCAGCCCTGACTTGTAGTACCCAAGTTAATCTGTTCCTCCATGTTTTGTGTTCTGGTGCGTCCATTGTATCACTGCTCTTGAGCTTTGGGGCCATGATTATGTAAAATGAGGAACTTCTTGGGCACAAACAGTACAGTATTGTGTCAGCTGATTTGATAACTGAGATAGCTACTAATAACAGGGTAACATATACAGCGTGGAGACTCTGCTCAAAAGGGTGATTCTTGTCCTGGGTAAGGCAGAACAGGAAGACATAAATTTATCATACTACTCATAACGGTGTGCAATTTATAAAAATTATTTATCTCTGGAATTTTTTCACTTAGTATTTTTCGACTGTGGTCAATCTGTAACAAACTGCAGAAAGCTCAGCTGTGCTTAAGGGAGAATTGCTATAGTCTTCCACCAACACAGTTTTTTTTTTTTTTTAAATCTGGGGTATTTTCTGTGCCTTCTAATGATGCAAGTCCAGGGACTGGGACTCATGCATTCCAGAAGGTTCTTGTCTTTTGTCCCCCTAAGTTAGAATCCAAGCCTCCTTAGAGCCCTGACAAATAATAAATCTCTCCATGGTTAACTAGATCTCTAGGCATCTTCATGTCAAGCAGAATAGGGACACATTTATAGGAGAGCCAAGTATGTATAGTAGCAAAATGTCAGAAATTATTTTAAACCTGAGGAAGTCAAAACATCATGTGGATTTTAAAGGACAGTTCAAGTGTGACCTGAAACCCTGAAATTTTATTTCAGCTTTTCCCATAAAATCACCAGTAGATTTTTATATGCTTGAAAGAAAAACTAGAAGGTTTAACTTGGCAAGACAGAATAAGCAGGAGGTCACTAGAGGGGAAAAAAAAACCCCCAAACCCCAGGAGGGTGGATTCAATCCAATTTTTGGCACTATTGAAAGGCAGTTGGGTCACATGCTAATGGTAAATATAGCAGAACAGACTTAGGAACCAGAAAGACCTGAGTTTGAATTGGGCTCCGTCACTCAGTGATTGGGTCAATATTGTATTAAGACTTATTTTGGGAGGATTAAGTGAGATGATTTATATATAGCACTTAGCACAGGATCAGGCACAACTTAAACATTCAAATTCATTATTGTTGTTCCTCTTCTTCTTGCTAGTAGCATTGTTGTTACTGTAGGACACATGAAATCATGTTGGAAATTCTTCCCATCAACTGATTTTAACAGATCACTTTAATAATAAACCCAAAAACGCAAGGAGCCTATTACATTCACAGGCATGGAAAATATCCTGAGAAACAATCAGACTAAGTAGATGTAGTGAAATCACTGTTGTGAATCAACAGAGACCTTCCCCATCAAGCTTGAGACAATAGGAGTCTAAAAATTAAGGAGACAGTGACATTGGCCCAGATGCTGAGAGGGATAAATTCTGCACTGTGTAAGTATGTAAGAAATGCCACTAGATAATGTCACCTACTTAGGATATGCAAAGCTAAAATGCCTCTGCCAGAATAGACACAACGATGAGGTTTTAATGAAAAGAACAAATGGGACCAGATGACAACAAGGAGAGAGGAAAAGCTAACAATAGATTAAGAATTAATCACAAAAAGAAGATACATAAAAATAAGCTAACAGGCATATTGTTTTTACAACCAGAGAAATTAAAATAATTTATTAAAATATCTATAGCATCTAAAATCCCCCATGCCAGCAGAAGACACTTGAAGAAATGTTGACAAGGGTTTGCTATTGAGAGGTTCCCTCGGCAATTAAAAAATAATAATAATAAACATGAACATAAGATAGCTAATTAGTGTTCTCAAACACATAAAAATAGGTCAGAAAGAAGTACTATTATAGAGAGAAGGTGTAGTAAATCACAAATCTATTTCTCAATAAGTAGGGGTTTTTTGGGTGGTGGAGAGTAGGAATTATGAAGAGAAAAAGTTAAAAATTGAGAAATTAAACAACAGCTATAGCCAGTTGGGAAGTGGTCTCTATAGATGCATGAATTTAATAAGCTGTAGGAATTTAAAACTTTTTGTTTAGACTATTTGTTTAAATAACACCGAATAAGAACATAGAAATCTAAACGTTAAAAACAATGTTAAAAGATGTGTTTACTCTTCAGGCATGGCCAAAGCCATTACTATGGCAAAGAAGAAAACCTGGCAGCTCTCCAGTGAATGTGGATTAAAGGTTAAACTCCACCATAGTCGGCTTCTTCTTAGCATCAGATACCCTAAATTGGAGTGTCCAGATGGAGGTCCAGCTTTTGTCACTCTACTGGTGTTCCCTGTGACCTTCTGAAACTGTGAGCTAATATAAATCTTTCCTCCCTTAAGTTGTATATGTTGGGTATTCTGTCCCAGCAATGAAAAGTCACCAAGACATGGTATTAATAAGTAGGAGGGGCAAAAGGGGGCTTTTTGGAATGTCAGTAACGGTCTATTTCCTGATCTGGGTGAATGGGAAAATCTATCCAACTGTATACTTATACTTTGTGTGCTTTAAAAGCATATGCTTAAATTGGTTAATTAATACTAACCTATTAAAAAATCAAGAGTTGCAAATAATTCCAGAAAGACTTGTAACTCCAGAAGTGGCAATGCTCACCAGTTATCAGAAAATGGCAAAAAATGACCTCGCGGACATCTTCAGCTCCTCAGGGCACGCTGCAGGAGATGTGGTGAAGGCGCAGCAGGGAGAAGGGGGCGACCTCGGGAGACCACTGCACGTCTCCTTCCGGCGACTCATTTCTGCGTGCGATCTGGGGCGTGCTCGAAAAGAGTCAAAGATATGCTTCTGGCTGTGCAGGGGACCGTAGCAGGCCGCGAGGGGCCTTGATCAGCGTGCAGAGCTCGTGGTGAGGGCTGAACCTCTAAATCGAGCCCCTGGTATAGACTGCGGACTTCAACAGGATCTGTAGTGGGATGGAGATTGCCAACCAGTGGGCAACAGGGTGAGATACCGCACAGGAGGAGCCAGTGAAGATCTGGAGGATGCACGTGCCCAGCACTCACCGCTGTGTCACGGGGGAGGGTAGGGCTTCATCCTCAGACGCCTGGTTGAGGGAGAAAGAAAAGGGAGAATTCTCTTGCGGTGTGTGTACATGTGAAGGACAAAACACCTAAGCGAGGCTGCTCCTCCCGGAGCGCTCTCCTCCAGTCCCGGAACTGGGTGTATTACCCGCTCCTCTTGGTGTCCTGCATCCTTCCCACTCAGAGATTTATGGTAAACACCATGCGCCGAACCACCTCTGAAATAATTGCTTCTCTCAAATAAAACTTTGATTTGAAGGTGAAATTTGTAATATTTATAGTTTTAATTTTCTCACTTGGATCCTCACATTCCAGCTGTAACAGTCCTTACTTCCCTCAAGGCAATGAACCTAGGCCTGAAGAGGATGAATTTGATGTTCAAATTGGGGAAAAGGCATTAAAATACTTTAAAATGTTATTGTGACACATTAGCTTTCATAGTTATTCTATGTAAGTCAACAAAATAAAAAAGCTTTTGTGCATTTATGTTGAAAGATGACACAAATATGTGGCTTTATATGGTATAGAGTGTGATCTTCCTTTTTATCATCAGGTGGCTGAGTCCGGATTTAACACCAAAAATGAGTGATTTTCAAGTCTAAGCATTCTTGCGTATGGCCAAAGCATGGGGGCGTATGAACACTGTAATGTTTGGGCCTGAAGGAAAATGCCGAGGAAATTGATCCATTGACTTCTGATATTTAATAGGTCATCCTTACTTGATATTTTAAATTATATCTGCATATGTGTTTTGGGTTACACCACAGCATGTCCACTTTTGAATAGGAATGGACAGGGAATACATTCCCATACATATGTACAAGTCTGTCTTTAGCATCGATCAGATGGACCTGTTCAACATAGTCCTTGAAGTTGAAAATCTGTATTTTTAATTTTCAAATACAGTTTCAAATCAAATAAAAACAGAGGTTCATTTTATTATAGTAGTTGTATGTGTATTACTGAAGCATTTATTCAGATTACAAAATCTTGTGTGCTTCTTTAAATGATTTTATGTAATAGCTGTTTTCTCCACAGTACAGGACAAAAATACATCTTTACAATTTAATATATAATTGAATTACAGACCCTTTTCTGGCCATATTTGCTTCAATCAGGTTTAGAAAATAAAATATCCACACTGAGTTTCTTGAAGCTGCAAAACGAATTGGGAGAAACCAAACAACAAAAGCCCACTAAAAGGCATATCTACATTTATAAATCTAAAACCTGTATCTATCAGAAACATGGAAAATGAGGCTCTATTTCTTTCCTAAGGAAATAATTCCCTCCTTACTGAGAGCAATATATGTTACTTACATTTTTCTGACTAGTATTTTATTTTATAAAATTAATCTCATAGAAATAAAAATTCCCTAGTAATCATAAATTCAGAGATCAAAGAGTAGAAGGAGAGGGCGTGGGTTTGGTGCCTGTTTAGCTCAAGTAATGGACATTTAAAACAACTTTGGTTTGACAGGCTTTCAAAAGAACATTAAATGGCTCTCCATTTAAATGACATAACCCTAATGCCCAATTTCTTAAAGCAAATTTTCTGTTCAATATTTAACTAGACTGCTCAGAAATATTTGCAGTACTGCTGAAGAAAGATCACAGTGCCATTAGGATGCCCTTTGAGCATCAATAAAGCCTGGGAATTGGACTTTTTAAAAAAAATATATTCAGTTTAGGAGTCCCAATGCCATTCTTTCCATCCTATCCCAACCCTCCCACCCTATCCTATCCTATCCCACCCCTTCTCACTTTGTTCCATTCATTTCATTTTACTGAGTACTTACACATTTCAACATGGAATGTCCTTCCATCACAGAGATTATATCGTGGGCTGGGTGTATTGCTGGTGGTGGGCACATGTGAGATTTTCATCATGAATGCTTGTACTGGGAACAGTTAGTTACATTGATTCTCATTTAAACTTTAGTCTATTTTATCTTTATCTCTCATAAGAAGCAGAGTCTCAGGTAGAAAATATATATATATACATTTTTTTCTGATACTGGGGTATTAAACCCAGGGCTCTTTCACTGAATGACATGACATCAGCTGCTACTTTATTTATTTATTTATTTATTTATCTATGAGACAAGATTTTTGTCAAGTTATTAAACTGTCCAGGCTGGGTTGAAACTTGCTATTCTCCAGCCTCAGCTTCCTGGAGCCTGGAGTTTCTTAATCATTCACTCGTTGGACTACACATGTTAAAGTCTATGTAGTGTTTCATATTAGAGCCTAAATCAATAGTAAAGTCTGAACGGCTCCTACGGATCTTGCAGCAGGGGCTTAGGTAAAAGGCTTTGAATACAACCTATTTAGTCGTGTGTACATTATTATACAAGTATTTGCTGTTTATTTGGAAAGTGCCGGATGTGGTGGCAACAATCGGGATTGAAACAACGAGACACAAGATTCCCAATTTCCTTATGGCTCTTGGGGTGCTGAGATCATTTCTTTACTTTTTCATCTTTTTGTGTTTTGTGCTCATTTGTCATTTTCCCTAATTATCAGCTCTTAGGAAATGAGTGGAAGCTCAGATTCCAATTCTGTGCAAGGCACATACATTGGGTGAGACTGGCCATATGCCTCAGTTGGCACGTATTTCTTTTGTCGAGAGAGGACTTGTTATGTCTTTAATAGAGACTTAAAAATAGATACAGTTTTTCTAAATCTCCATAATGGAGATGTTTCTTCCAAAATTCATTAGTAAACATTAATATTAGGCATTACACCTGAGTATGGGTAGAAAGTCACCAGATGAAATACTAAAATTGTTTGTCTAAAATTTAAATTTGACTGGGGATTAATTTTTCTGAATTTTTCAATCATATTGGGCATCATACATTTTCTCAGGTGGACAAATTCAGCAGTTTGTCTTCCAGAAGAGTCTGGTGTATGCTTTGAAATATTGCCACGCAGGCTTGTGATATAAGGGCTTATGTTTTTTTAATATTTCAGAGAATTCCACCCTGACCTTACCAAGAAGTCACCCTGAGCCTCCTTCAATGGAGAGTCACACAGGCATCAGAAAGAACACAGGGCCTTTCCATTAACTGGGGCTATAGTGTTTGTGTATGAACCACTGCTCTATAGAGGGCAGGATGGTGCTGCAGGTGAATCTTTGGGTTCACGGCATAAACAATCCTTTGTGTAATGTTTATCTCAGGGACCAGAACAGCTCCAAAGGAATTTCTCTCACTTGCCAAGAATGATCTATTTTTAAAAACCAATATTACAAAAAACTCTATTTAAATATCATGGCACTGATCCTCAAGAAAAGGTGTAGTATTATAAAGAAAATTGTAAGATAAAAAAGATTGAGAAACAACTCGGGGAAATTATTCTCTTCTCAGTTGAGACTTCTTGAACTTACATAGCCAAATGATTTCAAAGATTCAGAACTCGGTTTGTACATGAATATTTTACAGTGATTTTTAAAGAACAAATGTTCTCCTATTTCCTCTCTTGCAAATTTTGTAAATAGTCTTTTAACATGTCTTCAATATTTCGAGTGCTTAACCTTTGCTCTGTGCTAATTATAGGTAAACACCTCATTATTCAGTAGGCAGGTTTTCAATAATGCTTCTAAATTACCCGAACATCAAGGGGTCTGGCACATGGTAGCCTGCCAGAGTGAGGTGAGGATTTACTCAATGCAATACCCAGTGATGTCACAGTCAGCTGTTGACTCTTCTTTCATATCAGAAATAGAAGGCCTAGAACAAAGCCATCCACAGTGAAAGAGCACAGATACGGGACGGTTAGGCTGCCAAAGACAGAAAGACAAGAGAACTTCCCTCCAAACTCTAAAGTGCTGTATTGAGGAAGAAGGGATTGTTCTAAAGCACAGAATCAGGCCACTCAGCAAAAACTGAAGGATGGTAGGCCTTGAGAAGAGCCGCCACTCCTGTCTTCAACGTGGGAGGGGCGTATTCATCATTTGTGCCTATCAGCGGGGAGTGGGTGTCAGTGAGGCCAACCTTTTCAACTCTGTCTCTGTGGTCACAAAAGTGAACAGCAGAGAAGCCTCCATATTATTTCAAATGCCAACATTGGGGATTCCTGTTTAGACGTGAGGCTCAGCTCTAGCTGGTGACTTTGCATCAGTTGCCGAAGCTTAGATCCTCTGTTAACTGCAATGCGTGTGGCAAGGATTGAATAGTGTATGAATAGTCCTTGGCATGTACCAGACTCTCAATGCATACTTCATTTAAAAAGGAAATAAATAAAGTTAAACAGAGAAAGCCATTTCAGTTGGGCAGGGCTTTGTGTTTCTGAGGGCTGGGCTTCCTGAGAGACTCACAGATACCTGTAAGAGAAAAGGCTGGAGTGTTCTCATGTTCCATGGGCTGAAAGAGCTAAGTTGCCCGACGTCTGCTGAGTTTTGTGGAAGATGAGGCAGATGCTACAGTGATTAAATGTCTGCGGCAGCCATGGCATTGAGCCTCTGTGGCTATTAGGCGTTAGAAGGTACCTGAAAAACTGAGTCCTTATGCGCATGCCCTGTCTTTAAAGCCCTTTTTGGTGGGAAGGCCATGGGGAAAGAAGAGTTTTCTGTAGGAAATAGTAGCCGCACTGGAGAGAGGATGGGAGGGTCAATACGGATGGCGGTTGGGGGGGGGGTGGGGGGTTGGGGGGCTCAGTACAATGAATGGGGACACAAGGTGTGATGGGAGGTGCTGGTAAAGGGGAGGGACGTTGGGTGGACGGAGAGGGGTGTGGACGGACAGAGAGCGGTACGGTGGTAGATGCTGAGCATTCTGGATGGCTGATGGGGGCGTTGGCTGGGTGTTAGGGGACATTGGATGAGTGCTGAAGGCCTTGAATGAATGGTGGATACACTAGAAGGGTGGGAAGGGCACCAGATAGGTGGAGGAGGCTAATTTCAGTACCTATGCAGGGACAGCAACTGTCCTGGCCACCTGAGTTGGCAGCCAAAGGGCGGCTTCCCTGCCTAACATCATTTCAAAGCATGTAAGCCCTTGAAAATTTTGTATGATATAATCTAGGGGAGGCAAGAGAGCTATGAAGTAGAATCCTGGGCCTCCCACCTTTGGCAGATGGGACTGTTAAAGAATTTTAACTTGATTTGCAAAGTAAATGAAAGTGGCCTTCCTTGCGTCCCTGGCATGTGGAGCCCTTTGGACTGCCGCAGGCCTTGAACTGCCTCTGTCTTCCCTCCCCAGCATTCTGTACTCTAGACCTGTCCCTCAGCACCAGCTTCCGGAGCACCCTTTCCATCTCAGGTGCAGACAGCAGGCACCTGTCTTGGGGCTACATTTTTGGGTTGGCCCCGCCCCACCAACCTCAACCAGTTTCAGTGTGAATTATGCAAACACAGGGCTCCATCTCTTCAATTTTCACGCTCTATGGGGCTGAGATCCTTATCAGTTGCAAAGCATTATAAGGAGTGAATAGCATATAAATAATACCTGGCATGTACCAGACACTCGGTAAGTTCCTAACAGGAGAGAGAAGAAGTAATTCAATACAGCAAACATGAAGGCCATGCCTCTCCTGGTAGGCTATGAACTTCTTTTCCTTATGCAGTTCAAAAAAGCAAGTAGGGTAGATGTTTTCACTCTGGTTGCTAATTCAGATTGCAAGTCCTGGATGACAACCTCTAAGACCTTTCTAGTTCAAGAGTCCTGTGGTCTCTGATGCATTTGGGGAGTGTTATCATACTAGTATTTACAGTCATAGTGATAAAACTGGAGCTGCTGTGACACTTTGGATAGCTTAAGGGTTACTGCTAACCCACCATAATGCCTTGGTCAAGCATAAATAAAGGCCTTCCTAGGGGCAGAATTTTTTTTTTCCTATTCTCAAAAACACTGCAGGAAAGAGTGGTCTCTAACCTGGAATCACTTTAAGACATGAAGCTTAAGGTCAGCCTTACCTCCTCTCAATTTATAGCTTCTTAGAGGACTTATTCCAATGATAAAACGTGTTTTGGCAAGTAATCACTGACAGTGAAATCACCTTTAAAAATACCCCTCTGGTCGCCTCCAGTCTCTATCAGAATCTTCAATATCTTTGTGCATAAAATGGGGTAATGGCTGGTAGGACTATTGCAAAGATTCAGATAAGGTGTAGGAGCTACCACCTTTCACAGTTGCTGCGAGTGGAAGCTATCGCTGTGAGATCAGGGCTCTCGCACCTGCTGCTCTCCCCACACCAGCCACAGATCTGTGACTTTATCCTCCCTCCGATTCTTTTGGGTCCTGGAAGTATCTTTTATGAGGAGTTAGGTTTCTGAGCCACAAGCGAGATGAGTCCAGGGGGATGGACCATCAATGCAGTGATCCATTTCTTTGGAACTCTACGTGCATGAGTTTCCATATTTAATGACATCCTACCAGCAGGATAAACATACATGCAAGGTTGAATCATCTTTTCTCTCCCCTTGGATCAGGAACCCAAGAAAACAGGTGCAGGAAGCAGGTGGGGACTCCGGTGAGCAGGATGTTGCTTATGCAGTGCTCGTACTGCGCAAAGGCCCTGGGGGATGTGGGGGAAGGGGTGGAGCTCTTCAGCTAATTGGAAGCTCCTCTTTGTAATGATATCAGGCCTGCAGAGAAGAGGCGTGATGTGGGGTGCCTGCTAGACAAGAGTTCTCCCAGCAGTCCTTTCGATCAAGGACAGAAAGAAGCATTTTCTGCAGCAGTTGGCTGAGAGCATTTTGGGAGAGCCACGCCACTCACCTGGCTTTCAGGCACCTCTGTAGAGATCTACATGGTTTGGCCATGAAGGGAAAGAAAGAATTACGCTTCCTATGAGATGAGTTTTCTCTCCCAAGTGGAAGAGAAGAGACGAAGACCCCAAAGAATATCCCTTTGAGTTTTTAGTGAGCAGGTTTCCAGATTATAAGACAGCAATGACAGAAAGTAAAAGATAAAGACTTCCAAAGTTTTCAAAGGGGCAAGTGGAAGAAGGTAGTATTTTAAAACATATATACATACATCCTCATATTATTCCACAGCAGGCTCTGGAGAAATTTACAGAAGTGCACACAATACAGAAGGCTCAGACAAATGAAAGGATCTGGGTTTTAAAAGGCTATTGGGGCTCTGGCCAAACAGAGCAGCAGAAAGGCATGTGCAGCTCTTATCTTAGAAAAAAATGGAGAAGAAAGAGAGAAAGAAAACTCCTCATCTTTGGTGGAACAGGGGAAAGTTCACAATTCCAAACCCAAAACTCTGGAGCCTGCCCACCAGTATTGTGAAACCGGGAGGTAAATGTGAAAACTGGGACCATCCCAGGGCTTGAGTTAGAATGGCGAGGGTTCATACATGAAAGGACCCTTGGATCAGAATGACTCCTTCTAGAGCTAGGCGGCCCCCAAGATGGACGGGAATGTCTCTGTAGGACCAGTGCATCCTAAAGTTGGCACTGGTGAAGAAATTCTGAGAGTGTTCTGTTTATGTTGTCTGAGGTTATCTTTGGTCAAGGGCAGCTTCCAGAGGTGAGGGGGAAAAAGGAGGCCGGGGAACAAACAGCTCTTGCTACTTGCCAGAACGCCTGTGACTTAAGTGGTTTTGTCGAGCAGCGTGAGCCACAAAGAGAAACCACATCTGCTGCAAAGGAAATAGCAGGGATGATAGGAGCAGGTTTCAGACAAGACACCTGAACCAAAGCTCTAGACCCTCCCAGCTCCGGCTCATGCTTCCTGCTCCTCCTCAAATAAAGCTTCAGTATGTAGATGATTCCATGGAAAGTCAGGAAGGAACAGGAAAGAACCCACAAGAGGCTCAGGTACAGGTCTTGCAAAGGAAGAAGGCACAGGACTTGTTCTGGGTGCAGGCTTGGTTGTGTTTGAAGCATCCAGGATGCTGCCCACTGCTGTGTCTGATGGTGCCAAATGAAAGCATTATTTTTGTAGTGAAAAAAAATAGACTTGGTCATAGACTTGAGTTAGCCAAGTAAATATTTTCTTGGCAGTGTACAACACCAGTGCAAAATGCCTATTACACAGAGACTGCAATTATAGCATTCCATTAACATTCTCAAGTGATTATCATTTTGGGCATGGTGGTGGCTGGAATTTGGGAGATAGGAGCTTTGTCTGAGGTCTTTGCCTGGAAATCACTAACTGATGTTTGAGTTTGTAGGTTTCATATGGACACGCTGGTAAGAGGATAGAAGACATGTATGAGTTGTGGCAAATTCATATGACAGCATGTTGCCACACATTGCCACAACTTTTCTGTGACATTGATCTTATGAGGTTAAGTAAAAAGAGCCCCGTTTCCAGTCCAACAAACTCTTTTTTTGTGTTGACTTATACAGCTTGTTCTGGGGTGTGTGGGGTTGGAGTTTTGTTCATCTTTTCTTTCCCAGAGTTTTAGGAAGGTACAAGAGAGGGAAGGACCACATATGTAGAGAATGAATAAACCTTTCCTAAACACAGAGAGGCAATATTACCTTTATAAAAAATTCATAATTATTTCTCAAGTTTGCAACATCCAATGAGAAAAATGGCATTAGTCCCATTTTATGGATGAGTAAACTGACTCTGAAAGGTTAAGTAATTAACTTAAAATCACATAACTAATAATTGGAGGAGCCGGGGTTGAAATAAACCTGTTAGCATCATAGGAGTTAGGACAGAACATTCCTCAGTCAGATTTTTTTGAAAAAGAATTTACCTACTTAAACATTTTGATGGGTCCCAAGAGAGAAATCTGAATATGTGCATTTTATTTTACCCTCATAAAAATCTCATTAAAATAGATACAATATTATAATAATAAAGGAGAAAATTAATGTGTAGGAAAATAGAGAGGGGTACTAGCTGGTCCTTGGAGATGAAGGCGCTTCTTGCAAGTTGCAGCTGTGACCTGTCCAGACTGACTGAGGAGGGTTGGTGGGCTGCTCAGGGACAGTTGGTCACACACTGTAACGATGGCTGGTTTGGGCACGGGCTGGAGATAAGGGTGGGTTATGCAATGCCAGGTGTTGAGCAGAGCAAGAAGGCTACCCAGGTGCTCCCTCCTGCCTCATGCAGGCCTGCAGCAAGACAAGGTGATGTGAGGGGACTATGCTTCACAGATTTATACTGTGGGCTGGGCTCAACCCCAGCACATAGCAGAGTCATGGCTGGAATCCTACCCGGAACTCAGCATATTTATACCCGGGAGGTTGACCATTCACTCACCTGGTGCTAGGGCCACTGAGATGGATAGAAAAAGAGTTCCTATGTTCCTATGTTTTCTAGGGTATGGAATGCACTGAGCTATGACCAGTGGCAGGGAACCACATTTTATGGTATGAGGGAAGGGGTCTCCTCTGAGAAGCTGTGGCCTTTGAGGCTGCCAGAATGCCAGAGCACAACTCTGAGGAAGTGGAAAGAAGCACAGGACAAGTAGATGAGCACTTTTGATAGTGGACATAAATATTTGTGTAAAGTAGGAGAGACTGCAATGCACACTCTCAGGGGGTGCCTGACTAGTTCAGTTTGTGGCCTGGTGCCTGTGGTGCCTAAGCAGATAGGGAAGTGGTAGTATTTTCCCATGCTCCAAAATGTTCTGGAATGTCCCTACAAGCTCTGGCCAAAATCATGGAGAGAGTTCAGAAAGAGACTGGGATTGCTGATCTTTACGACAAAAGGAAACTTCTCGCCCAGAGAGGAGACAAAGTTGCCTTGTACTTATATCTAAGTTGGTGGATCTAATTCTGCCACACCCCTGGGTCTCCACAAATAAGACTGAGAAGCAAAATAGTTATGCCAGTACTGGCTAGTACTCACTGAGGATAAGTGACCTCATACACAAACTTGAGTGACGCAATAACCTCTCTATTCTGCGCAGTGCAAGAGTCTGGCGTATACAGCTCAGCAGCTATAGCTACAAATTACTATTTTCCTCCCTTATTCCTATTCCAAATCAAGTGCTTCTTTGTTATTCAACAACGACTTCTTCTGTAAAAGCCAGCAAGCAGAGAAGCTTACCAAACGTATCTCATTTGTGCCACATATTGGAGCGTGCCCTTTGTAGTGTCCTGTCTTTGGCTAAGCTCTGAAGTCACTTCGTGCCATAGTTTACTACACGATCCCTCTGCCTGCAGTCTCCTTCCTCACCATTTCCCCAATTGACTTATCCTTCAACACTCAGCTCAGCTGTCACCTCTGCCTCTGCCTAGGATCTGCAAACTCCTCTTATGGTATACGTCTGTCACGAAGTGCCATCATCTTGGGTTACAACCATTGGGACATCGGTCTCCCTTAGCAGACTGGGAGCCTCTGAGGATAGGAGCTGTATTTGATTTCTCTTTGCCTAGCACCTAGTACGTATAAAGCCTGAAAAAAATGTTTCTTGAAGATTGTCTTGAAGGGCTATCCAGAAAATATTTGGAGAATACATTTTTGCATTCTTTCAGTCACTGTGCACATTCTTTACTTTGCGTCTGTATATACTCAGCAAAATGACAAGTTCTGAAGTGAGATAAACTTGCATGATTCACTCATTTTAAGCAATCTTGACCACTCCCTACTCCCTTTCCCAAGATTCCTCTCTATGGGCATTGTTCCATGCTATTGGATATAGAGGAGCGTAAGAGAGTCTGTTTCTGTTCCCGAACTGAATGTGCGTGACATCACATTTCCACATCTGGTACTCAGAGAGAGAGAAGCTAGCCATATTCGCCTGCAGTAAGGCAGTGGATTATCTTCTAGTGCTGTCTCATGCCCACATTACATCAGATAACGCGTCAGCATTGGTCTAGTGATTGGATAGGGAAATAACAAGCTGTTGGAACGGGGCCCTCACAATAAGTGTAGGCAAACACGTTGAAAACATAGTGATCTAGGAGTCAGAAGACCCAGGCTCTTGAGCGAGTTTTAAAGTGTGCATGACTTCGAGCAATGTGTTGTTTCTCTTTTAGCCTCCGTTTCTGATGACAGAAAAAGAAGAGATGGGAGAGAAAATCTCAGTTTCCTTCGAAGCTCCGGTCTTACCTGACATCTAGAAGCAGACACTGAAATCCATCAGCAGAAACATTTTAATTGTGAATATACCCCATGGCCCTCATATTGGACCATTCCCCCACCCCAGCTGAGTGATTGGCATCTCATCGATATGGTCATAGCATCTGGTTTAGAGACCAGATCACAGTCACTAAATTAACTGTCAGAACCTTATTGCTGTTTGGTGAAAGGCATCTCAAAGTCTAAAATTTGAAGTCTAAATGAAAGTCTATGAACTAGACCAATACAATAGCCTCAGAAAGTTGGGGGCAGAATTCTGAGCACAGGGAGGTGAGTCTGCTTATTTGTTTCCTAATTCTAATTAGGGAAAGGAAAAGAGTGTCAGGAGTCTTTAGTGATTCACATCTTAATAGCTTGGTTATAATTTATTAATCCCTTTCATCAAATTTTCAGCATCCCTTTCCCCAGGAGTCTAAGACTGACTCAAATGTATTTATTGTTTCTAGGTGGGGTGTCATTAAATATTTGGCATCTCCTAAAGCTGGTTGGGAAAGTGGATTATATACCATATGCAGGCACATGATTTCTAAAGGGAAAAAATATGAACTGGTGAAACATTAGACAAGATGAGAGCTACATATATACGGATACACATATGTTTATTCTTTAAAATAGTTATGGCCTCACTTTTACCTCTAACAGTACCAACATAGAGCTACCACTTCGTACACTTTGGCAGTTCCCCTTCACCAGCCCACCCAATGGCTTTCCTTAGAGTGGAGCAGCGGGATGGACAGCAAAGATGTCATGCTTCTGTTCATGCCAGGTTCTTCATCTACAAAGCACCAAAACATGCAGCACCATTAGCAAGGGTCTACCGTGGTCACAGACCAGGAAAGAATATCAGGGGTTGAAAGACCAGACCTTGAAGCCAGAGAGGCCAAGTGACCCAGAATCTAAACTCCTTAAGATGGAAAAGGCCCCGGCAGGTCTATCATCTTTAAGACTACCAATACTTCTAAGACTTTCTGCCAGAAGCTGCCATACTCAAGATAGAGAGCTCGTAGTCTTTAAAGCCATCTTTTCATATGGAGAGATTAGAAGGTTCTTTCTCAGCCTGAGCTAAACTTTTCTTCCTTTAGCTTTTTCCTTGTGGTCTGCAGATAATACCAAAACACTGACCTCTTAGTAGCACTTGAAAGAACCAGATGCTGGGGGAATCCGGAGTGGGAAGAACCGTGAAGGGAGGAGGCAAAAATATCAGCAGCCCAGGCGCTTCTGCCCCAGGTGGTGTAGTTCCCTGGGTGCACTGAAAGTAACTATTCATAGTGCTTTGGTTTAAATAAAGTTTGTCTCTACTGAAAAGCCATGTTGAGGCTTGATCCACAAGAAACCACGGTCAGAGGGCCAGTGCCATGCTAGAAACTTCAGAACTGTGAGATAAATACCATCTCTTCTTAATAAAGTATCCAGCCTCAGGTATTTTGTTATAGCAACAGAAACTGGACTGAGGCACGTATGGCTAGTTCTGTTAAGGAATTCTCTGCACCATCTAGCCTCATTTTATTGGAGCTCTGTAATAGATTTTAATATTAAAGCCTCAGCTAATGATGTCTTATTTTGGTACTTTTGGCCATGTCCATCAGTTTGAACTCTTCATGAGGAAGAAAGCAGTTGAGACAAGGCGGGGTTATCTAGTTTACATGGGCAAGTACTATTTTTATGTCGCCTGTCAAGCTCATGACTTCTGATGCTGTGTGCATTCCAAGTGCATATCCCTAAGCCCACTGAAACTATTTTTGAGCTAGCGTGGTGCTTATTGAGACTCATGCTGTAACATCTGTAGCTTCCTTCATAACAGATGCCTCACTGGCCTTACCTCATGATACCATCTATGTCTTTGGGCCTTCTTTTTCTGAGTTCTTTCCTTCCTTGAAGAAGCACAGAATTTTTAAAAATTTTTATTTATTTATTTATTTATTTATTTATTTTTTACCATTTTGATCCAACATTTATTTACACACTCATAGCCTGGCCACCTCTTCCTGGCTTTCTTATCTACTTGGAGAACAGGTCTGTAAGCATCTACATTGGCCTATCTTAGAAGTTGGCATACTCCCACACAAAACCTTTTCCCCTCCTTAATAATAAGCAATGTGTAGACATTGAAACTTACTGAAGTCTTCAAATCTCATCTTTACAATTGTTCTTAATGATGTAAAGTAGCTTCATCCCCAGAGGGGTCTCATCCATGCTGTCCCATTGCAACAACAGTGACTGTTTTTCTTGAAAGGAGACAGCACACATGCACACCGCCTAGCTTCCAGCCGTCTTGAAGACAGCTTGTCAAAGGGCCTCAAGATTTCCCAAGTGCTGAACGCTGCACATCTGGAGTCTGTGTACATCTCATGTCCAACCCCCTGGTGAGTAAGCATTATCTAAGGAAGCTCTCCCTGGGCCTCCAGAATATTTTAAAAGAAAGTCATAAACGAAAAACTTACAAAATACAAATATTAGGAAGCAAAGTGGTTGACATCAAACTTTCCATTACGCTCAACGCGTTCATTTGAACAATGGGATGTGGAATGGAGCGTGTATTGAGTTTCTTACTAATGGGTCATTAGAGGAGAACTGCACGGCTTGCAGTTGTCCAAGTTATTCCTCAAGAGAATTGCCTTCTGTTTACCACAGTACACGAAATTGTGGCCAAAAATAAATCAGACGAGGAAAACTTTAGTGTTCAAGTGACATTGGCTTTGTTATAATTACATCAGTAATAGCTGTCTGTGTAACAGTGACCTGAGTTATAGGCACTCCACATATGTTGTGTTTAATCCTGACATTTCCAGAAAAATATTTGCTATTGGTGGTAGTGGTAAGATGGCTCGTGGGGGTCTCAGAATCACGAGTTCTTGCTCAGCTTCTCAGCTTTTCTAGCACTCATCCAGCCACCTCCGTGAGCAAGGTACAGATGAATAAAGTTAGTCAGAACAAATGTGTTCACTACTATAGAGAAAAATTTGGCATCAACTCTTTCCACTTTGGTGAGACAAGCAAGACTACACCTGGTGTGAAAGACCTAAATCTGTGTCCTTGGAAAGACTGAAACCCACATGAAAATCCACCATAGCTCACTGGAAGAGACATTATTCCCAAGAGCAGGACTAAGGAAAATTATTCTCCAGGAAAAGAGTATACAATGAAAAAAATGTTTTCCTAAGATCTAGGTCAGTAAATTTGAATCTCTTACTTGTATTAAATTAGAGAGAGAAAGAGAGAGAGATATATAAGTTAGAGAAGTCTAGATCTTTCTTTGCCAACTAGAGTTACAGACATTATCAGTTCAAAAAGAAAAAATGATCTATGCGGAAGCAAGATTTTTAAAGCCCTTTGTTCATCCTATTCAAAACTCTTCTCACTAGCGCAGAAGCAGTAAATGACTGAAACGTGTGCAGATGCTCTCTGCCGCTGAACCATGGCCAACATCCCAAATCAATGGTGGCTCTCATTCTTGCCAAACCTTGACTCTTTCTCAACATGATGCCATAAGCATCTGTATTAGATGATTGGGTTGGCAAGGGTTTGAAATCATTTCACCATCGTTACTTTAACACACTAGTACAGCAGTGCCCATGTCAGAAATGACCTGTTTGTTAGCAGAGCACATGAAAAAGTGTGTGTTTGTGCTACGATTTGGTTATGGTAAGTCCTCCAAGGCTCACGTGTTTGGGGCTTGGTTCCCAAGGCAGGAGTATCCAGAGGTGGAGCTTCGGAGGAGTAGATCATGAGGGTTCTACTTCTGTGGATAAATTGATTGGTGGGTTCATAGCTCAATGGGCTGACTAGAAGGTGGGACCTAGCTGGATGAAGCAGCTTCCTGGTTTCCTTCTGGGCTTTCCTGCACCACACCATTTCACCATGGTGCTTCTGCCTTGCCACAGGCTTAAAATTAACAGAGCCAACTGACTATGAATGGAAAGCTCTGAAACTATAAGGCAAAATAAAACTTTTAAGTTGTGTGTGTCAGCTATTTTGTCACAGTGTTCAAAGGTGACTAACACAGTTTGCTGTCCTCCCCAGAAGTTGAGGGGCCTGTAGCCAATGTGCCCCAAAACTTGATCTGTCTTTAACTTAGAGACCATGAATCAGAAAAAAATGAGCTGTTATATTTTGTTGGTATACTTGAGCCAGAAAAATATGAATGTCAGAAAAAATCTTGCCTGATTTTTCACGACGACTTTTCTCTAATTCCCTCCATTTCCTGTGTCTAGACCTGAAAGCGATGCCTGGGCAGCTCAGTCCATTTCCCTCATGTTTATTAGGCCGCACAGTCTCACCTGTTCTAACTTCCACCTAAAAATCTGCTCAGCCACATTGTACAAAAGCTCACCAGATGATTTACACAGTGTGCACGGTAGGATAAAGTAAGCCTCCTAAAAATAAACCTTGCATGTATCCTAGGTAGATACTACACCAGGCAGGAAGTCAAGGCAACAGTCTAGGACTTTGCTGAACAAACCTAGATTTAAGGTCACCTTAGCCAACAGGATCTCTAAGAAGTGCTTTTGTCAGTCCCATGTCTACAGAAATCACAAGCATATCTAGGAATCAAGGTAACGTCACTTTTCTTCTCTGGGTTCACATCTAGTCTAGGAGCAGATAAAATACCTCCCTTGTTCCATTTCTTTACTTCCCAAGTAAAAGAAAAAAAATTCCAGGACCCTTTACAAAAATGATTTAGATGACCAGTGAGTACACAAAATAGGACATCGCTGGCAGTGGAGATTAGATGAAGACAGTACGACCCATTTGGAAGCTTGCAATAAGCAGAATTGGGCTATAAGGAGGAGTTTTAAAATCTCATTTACTCTCCGAGCTTTATCTGCCGGAAGCTGGCATGAGTAGCTGGCATTCAACTTTGAGAATTAGCTTGCGTTTTCCAGATGCCGCAAGTGAGTCCTGGCACAGTGATATGTCTTGTTGTCACTTTGGAATCTTGGAAAAGCAGGACACAGGAGAGAGCTGGCATCAGATAGGCCCACCTTGGGAGGTGTGGTGCTGCTGCAGCGGAGGGCGCTTCAGTCTGTCCCTGGTGTCTGAAGAAGATACCCAATTTCCTTTCGGGCTCCTGCAATGTTTATGTCTGGGATGAAGCAGAATAAGAAGAAAAAGAAAAAAGGCGATTTTACAATCATCTGTATTTTTTTCCTCTGTGGCAATGGGGGTATGTTTATTTAATATTTCTACCGACTGATAAAAGTAGGAGATATACAACAATACTAGATGAGGTAGCAGAAAATCTGGGAAATTTAGACAGCAATCATGGCTGGTTTCTCCTGGCTGTCCATTATGTAGTCTTCAGTTGGTTGGCCACATGACTGATAGGAAAGAATATGACTTCAGCCAGGTGTAGAGCTCAAGCAGCAACATGAGATAAACATAAAGATCCTAAAGATGTGGGGTGTGTGAACTTCCCATGTACTAGGTCCATCTGGAACTGAGTTGCAACAGTGGAAATGGATAGAGACACAGTGCTGGCAAGATACTACCAAAAGGTTCTAATAACTTATAGTATTCATCTTGCAGGTGACAGTTATGCCTCTGGAGGGCCTGGCCATGAGCCATTGAAATAACTGGAGAGAAATGAAAAATTGGCCTCTAGATGTGCACTAGTGGGCACCTGTGGTGGAGATCAAGTCAAGGTTGTGCTTGGGTTATAGAACTCTATGATGAAGAGGTTGAAAAGTTCTGGTGTCTGGGCCACAGGCTCTGCTGAGATCTTTCTCTTAAGTTGTATCATATCTTTTGGAAATCCCACTCCTGACCTTCCTCTTCTCAAGTAGCAAGCTAGGATACTTCTATTTGCCTGTCAAAGGCCATTGGGTTCCAAGAATGGCCCAAGTAAAGAAACCTGGATGTGTGGCTTTGTCAGTCAGCCTAAGGTTGGAGAGTGGCTTGCTTTTCTTGCCCTAGGGCCTGCCTCAAGGAAAAGGTATTCTATTGGTCAGTTAGCCCACCTTAATGAAGAATCTAGGCTAGGAGCCAAATGAAATTCTTGGTTCGAAGAGCCAGTTCAAATGGCCGATATGCTCTGTTAGGGTTTGAAGTCAAGACTGCTAATGGAGAGTGTGAATTACTTGGCTTGTTCATCCTTCAAGGACCCAGTAGGTCACTAGCAAGTATCTGTACATGAACTAGAGGTTCCAAGCCTGGCTTCATATAGACAAAACTGACCGGTAGCATCTTCAGAGTGCAGATACAGTCATATGGCCTAGAAGTGGCAGACCAGGATGGAAACTTTCCTCTAATTCTTGGTCCTAGTGCACCTGAAGGTCAGGGCACATGTGTCAGACCCACCTCTTCCACTACCCCTGACACCTGGCAAGTTCTCTCCCTGGGTCTCAGTTTCCCCATCTCACTGAGGATTTGTCATGTTAACACTTAAGGGTTTGTCACACTATCATGACTCCTAAGTTTTGATTGAAGTACTTGGCATTTCAATTTTCCTTTTTTGAAAAAAAAATTTTAAAGGCTATCAAATCAGGAATTCAAGCCTGCAGCCAATGAACTTTCCACCCACATTATGAGAAATAATCCCAGAATCCCATGAAAATCCAGTTCCAGGACTCACCCCAGGGGAGGACTCTGCATACGCATAACTTATTTTGTCTTAAAAAATATTTATGACGTCCTTTCTCCCCCCCCCCCCCCCTTAATAAAGTCAATGACTTTCAACTTCCTTTTTCTTCCAAAGTCCTTGCAGAATTTTAGGCAAATTAAAGCAGGAGCATTTGATCTTCTCTCCAGATGTTTTGATCACAGAAGGGCCACATATGTGCACACATTCCCAGATATTTTTAGACTTTTTTTTTTTTTTACAAGATCCAAAACTCTAAGTACTTTTTCACTCTGTGCTTTGTGGCCTCTGCTGGCAGATGCTCTGCCAAGGCAGCTGAGACTGAAGCTGATGATGGAAGAGGACCTGGCTCAGGGGCAGCTTCCAGAGCAGCCCCACTTGGTGACGTCAGAGGGGAGGCTTCTCTGTGCTGTTCTTGGAGACTTCTAGGCTTCAGCCCCTAGAGCCCCAAGCCACCAAGAAGAAACAAACCACGGTCACGTAAAAATTATAGGTTACACAGAGACTTCTTGGAAGGGTTCTGGCTGCCAGTTTCTTTAAAGCACAGAACATTTCCCAGTAAAATGTCAGCTTATTAGAGTGGAGAAGATACTGGTTAGAAAGCTAGGCAATGAATCCTTGGCTGGCAATGGGACCTGTTACCTTTCTCCACTTATCCTCAATTTCTCCATCTACAAAATGGGATGCATCATTCCTGTAACACAAGGATCTGAAAACTATGGGCTGCAGGTTGGGCACTTTTTCAAAAATAAATTTGTACTGGAATACAGCCAAGCTTGTTTAGGTATTGGCTCTGAGTTTTAATAGTAGAGTTGACTAGTTGCTCCAGAAACCACAGGGGCCAATAATCTAAATTATTTGCCCTCTGGCTCTTAAGATAATAGTTTGGTGTCCCCTAATATAGCAGATGTGGCACTCAGCCTTCCAGGATATTCCAAGTACCCTTCTGCCAGCAACTAGGACTTTCCTTCTTATGGGAAGGAGGCGTGGAGGTTTATGTGGGGAAATCCTGAAGTGTGCTTCTTATTTCACTCCCAGGTTTCCAGGAGGATGAGGCTGCAGATATTTGCAACACTGACCTTCTCATCATCACACCCCGGATGAACTTCCTTTCCTGGATCTTCTCTCCACTCTCTTATCAGTACTTCCTGATGCCACGTCCCTCCCACATCTCTTGCATTCAGATCTCTGATTCAGGGTCAGCTTTCTGGGGTGGCCAGTCTAAGACAAGACCCTAGTCATAGGCACCTTCTTTGTCTCCCTTGCTGGCTGCCCTCCCTGCACTAAGATGCCCACTGGCTTCTGGACTGAGGCAGAATGCTACCCCAGCAAGGTATGGGTTGGCCACTACAGTACCAAGCAACATACCTCAGAATAGAAAGAGATGGCTCTCCTTGAAGTGAACCTGGGCCACAGAAGGGAAGCTGTCAGATAAGTCTCTTCTCTTTTTTGTGAGATTTACTAGAACCTGAAACCTTGGAATTGAGCTACTTCTCAGTCCTCCTATACTTTTTATTTTGAGACAGGGTCTTGCTAAGTCACAAGGTGGTGCAGGCTGGACTCAAATTTAGGATTCTCCTGCCTCAGCCTCCCAGAGGGCTGGGATTTTAGGCCTGTACTACTGTACCTGGGTGTGTGCTTTCTCTTTGGAAGCCTTTAGGGAATATCTAGGTGCTGAGCAAGCACTCCTGTCAAGCAATCTACCAGGGATCTGCCCTGCCTCTTGGGCTCTTTTTCTTCTTCGCTTTATAGAGGTAAGTTGCACAATAACCTGTGAAGCTTCCTTTCTCTCTCGGCATTTTTTTTCCTCACCCTGGTGAAATTTGAACCACCCAAAAAAGTCCCAGTGTTGTAACTTTTGCCTCAGGCTCTGTTTCCTTGAGAGCCTGGGCCAAAGCACAGGATTATTCTAAACATCTCTAAGTTCTCCTTCAGCTTTGGCATGGTAGACTGGGGCTAACTTCCATTTGTACATTCCTTAGAATAAAAAACAATGCATATGTACTCTACTGGATTGGACACAAAGCACCATTGAACACTCATGGAGATTAGCTTCTGAGGCACAACAAAGGTCTTATTTGTTATAATTTAAATGAGACCAATGAAGGATATTATAATAAACATTAATAGTTATTAAGATCTATATGCTAATACTGAATCAAGTTCTTTAATGACACTAAGTATTTGACCATAAGTCCAGCCTGTCAGATTCTATATATACTCATTTTACAGAAAAGGAAGTTCAGAGAGGGCAAGCCTGTTGCCCTAACATGCTTAAGTGGCCGAGTCAGAAAGTGAAACTAGGTTGATGAATTTCAAGGACCATGTTCATAATTATAGGTTTTTTACCATGTCTGTTGTATAAGAAAACACTCTTTCAAAACTTTTTGGATAGACTTTTCACCCATGAAGATATATGGATAGCAAACAACTATACGTAAGCATGCTCAACATTATTAGTCATTACAAAAGTGTAAATTGAAGCTGTAGTGCAATAACAGTCTATATACACTAAAATGGCAAAAATCTAAAAAGACTTACTATACCTAGTATTAATGACTATGCAGAGAAAATAGCATGCTCATATACAGCTAGTGTGAATGTAAATGGCATAATTACTTTGGATAAAAGGGTGATAGTATCTTAAAAAGTCAATATAAACTGACCAGATGACCTAGCTATTCTTCTAGGTATTTACTCAAGAAAAAGAAAAACTTATGTCCACCCAAAGACTTGTATGCAAATGTTCATGGTAACCTCATTTGTAATAGCCGAAACCTGAAAACAACCCAAGTGTCTCAAGCAGATAAACAGATAACCAAAATATCATGTAACCATACTCTGCAACACTACTCAGCAAAGAAGAATGCATTTTTGATATATGCAACAACATGTCTGAATCTCAAAATACTTTACTCTGAGTGAAAATAGTCAAACAAAAGTGAGTACATGTTGCATGGTTCCATTAAGGTAGAGTTCTAGAGAACTACAAATTAATTGATAATGTTGGAAAAGTAGACAGGGGTTCTTGTGAGAATCATAAAGAGGGGTGAGAAAGATGGATCATGAAGGTTACTTTAAAAAGTGATAACTGTGCTCATTGTTTTGAGTCTGGGGATTGTCCTAAGGAAGTATGCACATGTCAACTCTAATCGGATGGTACACTTGCAGTATGTGCTTGCTATGGCTTGGATCTGGAACATTCTCCAAAAACCTCAGGTGTTTGGATGTTGTGGGTTAGCTATGGATTTCACATGCTGCTAGGAAGTAGGGCCTGGTTGGGAGGGGCAGATCACTGAGGGTGTGGTGGATGGCTGAGGGTGTGGTCTGGAAGGGTATACTCTTGCCCCAGCTGCTCCCTCATCTCTGCTCTTTCCTCTTCCCATACCATGAGCTGCTGTTCTCCCCAAGACCCTTCTGCCCTTTTGCCCCAACCATGAACAGACTGAAACCTCTGAAATGTGAGCTAACCTATGCTTTTTCTCCCCTAAATTGTGGGGAATTAGGTACTACATCCCACTGATAAGAAAGTGACTAAGACAGTGCTGTTTATTGTAGCTCAATAATTTCTCAATAATGCTGTAAGAAACAAAGAAGTGGATTCTGAGAATAACAGACACAAGAAATGGAGCTGCAACATTTTCCTTCTCCACCTTTTGGAATTGCTTATGGAAATAAAACTAAGGTTGTTGGAAGGAGCTGACTGCTCTTGTCCTGGCTGACTCAGAATGGTGTCACCCAAAGAGGGCAAGGGACAGATGCAATACTTGGTAGTTTTCTGGTAATCCTTCCATCTTCTTAAGCCTCAATTTATTCATCTATAAAATGGGAATATCTTCTGTCACCCTACTTTTGAGAAAAGAAGCAAGTGATCTTTCTTGAGAATGTTAATTGCCGAATGTCCCCATCTGCATGACAAGTACTTTATGGCAGTCTCAGTCTTGGATGTCATTTGCCACCTTGGCTTGTGCTTGGAGCCTGCAGGGAGCTAGTCTGGAACTGACTTGACTTGCCAGATCACTTCAATTTCTCAGACCCACTCCTCCTCTGTGCCTTTGTTCTCGGATCCCTAGTTCCTCAAGACTTTTCCTACCTGTTCCTGCATTTCCCTACTAGAAATTAATCCCAGGACTTTAGTACTGAGCTATGTCCTCAACCTTCTTTTTGTTTTTTAGGGCTTCATTATATTGTTGACTTGCCCAGCCTGGGCTTGAACTTGAAACTGTCCTAACCTCAGCCTCTTAGAGTGCTGAGACGAGAGGCCCATTCTCGCACCCATCCCGTCCAGGTTCTGTGGCGAAGAAGCCATGTGCTGCCTCACGAATGAGGAGATTGAGAGTAGCGAGTAGCTTCTTGGAAGAAGAAATGTCACAACTGGACATGAGTAATTGCCAGGCAGCAATGGGAAGAGAATATTCCCTGACAAGGAATGAAGCCGCTTCTTCATGGTCAGGGATCCTGGAGTACTAGGACATGTGAGTTGTTCAGCTTGACTGAATCTAGCAAAAGGTTAGCTGAAGGGCCAGTCAGAGTAATCCACGGCTAGCTCACAAAAGAAGATCCTAGCGCAGGAGCTGAGGGATTTTGGCTCAAATCTGAAAGCTCTGGGCAGGTGTTGCAGGGTTCCAAGCCTGAGATTAAGTCACTGTTCACTCCGGTTGGCTCACGTCTGGGGCTTTGCTCAAATATTTCCCAGAATGATTGCTTTCTTTCTTTCCAGACCTGGGCTTCTTGACAGTGGTGCTACTGACATACAGGGCCAAGTAATACTTTTTTTTTTGGAGAGAGGAGACTGTCCTGTGCATTGTAGGATGGTCAGCAACAGCAGTCCTGGCTTCTGTCCTCTGGATGACTACAGCATGCCCCCATTTCCAACAATCCAAAATGTCTCCAAACATTGCCAAACATCCTGTGGGTGACAAAACAGCTCCGATTTGAGAACCACTGTGCTGGAGTTGTGTTTTTGGGAGTTTTTGGTTTTGAGTATGCACACTAATAGATCCTCCTATACCTGCCTCTTCCTTCTCTCTATAGTTTGGCAATACCCAGTTTTCAGTCTTTCCCTGGGCTCCCTGCATAAACCCATTCAGCACCTGGGGCTCACACACCCAGCTCATGGAGGCCCTGGCTGGGGCTGGTGGTGGCGAGCCAGCAGACAAGAGTTCTATCCCCCGTGCGTTAGGCCAGCAGGACACACAATACCCCGCAGGGCACACCACACTGCGTCCAGGAGGCACTGGAGGGGTTCCCACCTTGAGGTCAGCTGGGACCAGAACTGTCCAAGCCTGTTGGCCCTGTATCTGCTGCCCCTTGGTCCCACTGTCTGCCAAGCTGCATGCAGCCTAGAGGGACAAGTCAGCATAGGAAGCCTGCCAGGGAGAGGGTGTGAGGCTGGGGACAGAGGGCAGGTGGTGGCAACTGGAGACCATGCGACTGCTGGAGGCTGTGTGTGTGTGTCACAGGGCAAAGCTGGCCACTAGCTCACTCCTTGGCTCAATCTGAGAAACTGTCACACGACTTCTCTGTGGGGGCCTTTGTGTTAGGGACTGCAGAGGGAGGTGGGAGGGAAGAAGGAAGTGTTTTTAGGATCCGGGCTGGAAGTATAAAATATACTTGTGAATCACAAGTGATACTCATCACATGACCACATTGGCTTTGCCAATGCAGAAATTAGGCTTTGGGCACACACGCAAAAATCTGTCCTAGCCTCTGTTCTGTACAGGCTGTGGTAGCCGAGAGAGATGGACACTGGATTGGAGTAGGGGTGTAAGAGCTCCTGTTAGAGTTTCAGGAACCAGTCTCATAACCAGTATGCATCTCCCCAGATGCCATCAAAGCAGAACTCAGAACCTGTCCCTTCCCACGACTCGTTCATGCGTCAACAGCCCCCTTTCCCGGTGGGGAAACAGCCGGGAGCCATTCTTCTCTGTTGCATTTTCTTCTTTAGGCCTTCTGGGGTTCAATTTTTCTTTTTGCTTTTCAATATTCTCACCAGGAGCTCACTGCACCTCACCGTGCTGAGGGGTTATGGTAAGGGACCCTAGGGTCACCCTGCCTTCATGGGAGAGGCCTCCAGGCAGGCTGGAGCACCGGGCCCAGTGCCCACAGGCCAGCGTCACAGGAGACTCCAAGTCAGTCAGGGTCTGGTGGTGGGGAGGAAGGGCTTGGCAGAGCCCTGGACTTGGGAGCCTTCCTCCCCCAAGGAATGAGAGGGAAGTCCCAGGGTTCCTTCAGCAGCTCCACCTCTCAGGCCTCAGCAGGCCAGGAGCTTTATTTAGCTGCCCTGAAACCCCATGGACCTGGGCAGGACTCCCGAGCCAGTGTCCTTGTTGCTGAAGAGGACAAAAGCTCGTGAGCAAGATCTGTCCCTCTGGGAAGACAGCCACTGTCCTCGTGCTGGCCCAATATTTCATTGCAAGGACTCTTACTTTTAAAATGTTCAAAAATAACATTTTGCATATTTAATCTCATTATATAAGCAAGATATATTCAGTGTAGAATAATTGGGAAACCCAGAGAAGTATAAAGAAGGAAATTAAAAATTCACCATAATCTCACTGACAGAGACAAGAGCTGCTAAAATGTTGGTATGTGGTTTTCTCACCCATTCTTGAGTCATGGATATGTATATAGCACTAAAAAGTAACCCTTGATTTATACACGAATCTTAAAAAATGATTGTGGCATAGCTCACATATAGTAAAGGGCACAATGCTTAACACTCTACAGCTCAGTACAGTTTTTAAATATTATGACAACCTCAAGACCATTACTTGGATCAAGACATAGAGCATTTCCAGGCTCTAAAATCTTGTCATGTCCTCTCTCAGTCAGTGGCTACACTCTACCTCTAAGAAGTATTCTAACTTCCATTTCTCCAGATTAGACTTTATTTTTGAGCATCAAAAAAGTGGATTAATACATCCAAACGTGTGTGCTTTTATGTCTGGCCTTGCTCATTGTGCAGCTTCTGCCACAGTACTGGCAGAGCAAAGGCCTCAGCACTGGCCCTTGGATGTATGCTGGGCATATGCTGAATAATTAAAGGAGTGAGTGAACCGATGAGGGAACAAGCTTTGGCGATGGTGTGGTCTCCTAACTAACCCCTGTGTTTTCCAGGAATCACCTGATGGCCCGTCTCTAAGGAGAAAAAAGAGCAGGCAGGAGGCTCGTGAGATAGTTGTGGTGAGAACAGGTGATGGCCTGAGCTGTGGGTGAGAGGCAGGAGTGCGGAGGGAGCGGGTTGTGCCTGTGCTGTCTGCCTGCCGCTCACAAGGGTTGGGCTGGTGCCCCAGAAGCAGCAGGACTGGGGGTATTTTTAGAAACTCTATCACACAGAGCAGCCACTTGACACTGTGTTTGCTTCAGCATCACAGGGTCTCATGGTCAGATTGGTACAGAGTACCCACCTTCGGTCAACTCATGGTGCTATGAGATCAGCCCCTCGTCTCTCCCCAGCAGATGAGGATTGTGCTCAGCAGCTTCGGGTAAAGAATAAACACAAAGCCGGCGGACCCAGGGGTCCTTGGAGAGCTCTCCACTGGGAAACAGGCAAGGCTGGCTTCCAGAGGAATGGGTGCTCATTCTTCCACCCCAAGAAAGACATTCTTACTCCTTGAGGCACAGCCACAGCGTAGATTCAAGCCCATGTAGCTTCTTTTACTGTTTAAAGTCCTGAGGTGGGAAATGACCCCTCTTTCCCGCCCCACTCGGTGCTTGGGCTGACCATCATCCTAACATGCCCATCTTCTCTTCTCTCTCCCCGTACTCTGTAATCAACACCCCATACCGACCGCCATCATCTTTATCCTGCCCCGTGTAGCTACCTCCCTCCCCCATCTGCTGTTGCTTCCCTCTTATTCGTTCAGCTCTTCAGCCAAGGGTTGGGCTCTCTCCACCGCTGTATCCTTGGCAATATGGCTGGACCCTGCCGGATAAAGGGCAATATTATTGAATTGGAATGGAACCGTGAGGGAGAAGGCAGCCGTTGGGCCACGCTGCTGGGAGAGAGTAGCAGAGCACTGGGACCTACCTGAGCTCCCGTGGTGGGGGCTGGTAGGAGGTTTGAAGGAGAGAGGTAAA
The DNA here is from genome assembly GCA_004027205.1 of Ctenodactylus gundi. Lineage (NCBI taxonomy): Eukaryota > Metazoa > Chordata > Mammalia > Rodentia > Ctenodactylidae > Ctenodactylus > Ctenodactylus gundi. The sequence continues at coordinate 937,975 of PVKB01000207.1, read as the reverse complement.
TTTCTGGAATGTCTTGGCACAAGAAGGTGGGTCTGATACCAGTTAGGACTTTGTTATTTAGTGAAGACACATTGCCTTTGGTTCTTTTCCTTGGGCTCATTAATTAATGTGGCTTTGGGGATAAAAAGATAAGGGGAGGGAGTCAGCCTCCCCCCTCCCCCAATGACTGGCGAGCTGATGATGGCTTTGGGAATGAATATAGGAATTCAGTTTCCAATGAGCCATTAAAGCAGGAGAGATGATTGTCATGTTAAAACTTCTCAATCGCAGACAAACAAGCCTTGAACATACTGTTAGAACAACCAGTGTGGATGATGAGACTTTCTGCAGTGTGTGACCTGGCATGGTTTGTCCGTGCTGTCCCCAAGGACAGCAACATTACAGATCAGCAGTATGGTGTGGTTCCGTGTGAAAGGAGCCCATCCCTCAGCTGACTGGCGCTGTCCTCTACTGGGTGATTAGCGGCCAGACACGCCCAGCTGAGAGGGGACGGACTCACAACAGGCACCTGTGCCCATCTGCCGCTTTGGAAGGAGGACCACATCACAGGGTTAGGAACACCTCCTGGCCAGGGAACATGAGCCGAGCAGCTGTCCTGCCAAGCTGGCTATGAGAAGTCCTCTGGCCATTTCAGCCTCAGAGAGCGAAAGGTCCCCTATGAACATCAGGGTGTGTGAGTGAGTGTCAGAGCTCCAGTCAGAGGGAGGATAGGGAGCTGCTCCTGCACTTTGTCCACCATAGATACCCATCCAGGAAGCTGGAAGAGTCCTTCCCATTAGGGCTATAGGATGGTGGTATTTTCAGCATCAGCTGAGACCAAGTGGATGGGTCCTGGGAAGGCCAAGGGCCTAGCCTAGGAGAAGAGGTGGAAGCCAAGCATGTTATAGATAGGTAATTCCTAGATTTCAATATGACTCTGAGCTTCATTTTTCTTTTGTGTACAATGAGTAAGGCAAAATGACAGATACAAAATGACCTATCCACTGAATAGCGTTATATGAATTGAAAACATTCTTTGTCCCTCAAACTTTTCCATTTAATGTTTCTATCAACAATTTGGAGGAAGATACTGGATGTAGCCTTGTCAAATATGTATGCAGAATAAAGCTGGGCGGGCTGGCCGAGCACAGGGAGCCCCTGCTGGCAGGACCAGAAACCCGTGGGCTGCCCTCGCTTGCCCCCTGACGCCCTTCCTGTGTGATTCTCAGAAAGGATTTTGAATGTCCTCCCAGAGCGTTATGCATTTGGATATTGCAGAATACCTGCGGATTCTATTTGCTGACAAGAAGCTGGGCCTGGCTGGAAGAGGCAGATATTTGGGGCTTGACTTAGAAGAGAGAGATCACTGGGGCTTGAGCTAGAAGGGTGTGCACACCCTTCCTGTTGCACAGCAGGGAAGAGTTTTTCCTACAGCTTGACCTCTGCCATGTGCTTCCATCCTTCCCAGCTGCCTATGAATGGACTGGGACCTTCTGAAACTGTGAGCTAACTACGTCTTTCTTTCCTTCAGTTGTGGATGTCAGGTATTTCTTGCAGCGGCAACAAAGTAAATAAAACTCTCACCTTGCTCTCAAAACCTGGTGGGTGGCCCCACACCGAGCAGACAGACGCTCAGGCTTCCCATCCAGTGGGGTCCTTCAATGGTCACGAATGTAGAATGCCCTAGGCAAGAGGCGTGCGCATGACGCGCTACTCACAAACATTTTTCTGGATCTTAAGGAAGCAAAGGGCCTAGTACTCCCTCCTCAGGCCGCACAACAAAAGATTATCCTTGAGGCAGAGAAATTTAACTTATTTTAGTTTCCAAGAGAGAAGACTAGGAGGGGTTCCATCCATAAAAGCCTCTTTCAGGCTCTGCTCTTGAGAAAATCTTGGGGGTGGCCGCAGGATGCTTGAATACAGACGTTGACCCCAGCCAAACTTTCTGCTTGTGCCTGGACCCCATCTCCAGGTCAGCGCCAATATGCTCTATCCAGTCCCGGGCGAGACCCCGCCCCGCCGCGCCCAGCACTCTTGGCTGCGCACGTTCCCCGCTCTCCCCTCTGCATTGTCAAAATGGGAACAGACTGCGCAGAAGGAACGCGTTTGGTGCTGAGACCAGAGCCAGGGCAGCACGAGGCAGATCCAGGCAATCTGCTTCTCCTCCGAGGGAGAAGGGAAAGGCTTTTCTTTCTTGCTGACAACCAAGTCAGTGATGGGAAAATTGCCGGGCAACCAAAAGCTAAGTTAAGCCAGAGATGCGTATCCTACGCTGGTACACTGCACTTGGCTTCACACGGCTCTGTGTGTGTGTGTGTGTGTGTGTGTGTAGGTACTAGTGAGAGTGTGCGTGTGCACACATGTGGGGAGTGCTTATAGCCAAAAAGAAAAAAAGAACCTCATGAACTTTCAGAAATAAAAAGCTATTAAGTTCAACTTCCATTCGGTGTTGGAATTATACTGCAGTCCTTTTCTCACTGCTTGAATACCTGCAGTGACGGGCCTCCCATGGCCACACCAAACAGCAGGAACTGTTGAGTAGAAAGCCATTGGACCCTCTGGTATTTTCAGCTTTGTCCTAAGTCTAATTCTTGTTTCCATCTAGGCTGTGTCCAATCCTCTTTTCCCAGAAAAGATTTTTAGAGACAAGTACTCTTCCACCCAGCCCCACTCTTCCTCCAACTCCATTTCTTTCAACTGTTCCTTGGGTCACAGTTTGTATCTCCTCGTTCCCTGATTACCCCCTTCTGGCCAGTACAAGAGTACAAAGTCCTAGCCCTGCGCAGTTCTCACGGAATAGTTCGTTTGGGATGGACACGTTCTTCAAAGAGCTGAGGAGGGACTCTAAAAGCATGATGGGAAATTCTAATCATTGAAGCTCCAGGTTCCTTTCAGATTGTGCACATTCTGGACAATTCTCTCTGAAGTCTCCTTTCTCCAGACTGTGCCTCTTACTTCATCCCCTACCGTCTACTTGCACGCCTCTCTAGGCCAGCTTCCAGCAAGGCTGGCCTACTGAAAACCATCACTGGAAAAACCAAGACCAATGAGAGGAAGCCATACGAAGTCAGAGGACACCTAGAAATGAGGAACACTTCCTAAGAGTTGAGAAGTTCAGCCACAGAAAGAGTGACGCTTGCTGGGAGAGTGCTTTCCACAGGGAAAGTGTGTGATGAAGGCTGGTTTGACTCCAGTGCCCCAGGCTCTTCAAGTCTTGTGACTGTATGACTGTGGTCAGAGATTTTACAAGTGTGTTTTACGTGAAGCGAGGACTCCTAGGTGTTCTTTTGGCAGCCATGGGAAGAGGAACAGATAATCAAGTTCCTTTAGTCAGAAAGCTGTGGAGTTGGAGACAGAGCATGTTTCAGTCCTGGTCTACGGCTGAACTGAGCCACCAAAGAAGTGGTGACAACCGAGGGGAGAAAGGCATGGCTCAGTTTTCCTGTGTTGGAGGACCCAAGGGTCAGGAGGACTTTGCATGCTGAGGAGTTAGTCTTCCTCAATCAGGGAATCAGTGGGGTATCTCAGTGGCGTGGGATCATGCACGTTTGTGAAAGGTATAGGGGCAAAACTCTATGACATTTCTCTGGAACACTTAGCAAATTTCTGGACACTAGAGTGTCCAACGGGTATATAAATGTGACATGTCAGCATCTTCCAGGACTCTTGGATATCAAGTCTAGAAATTATCTTTCAGAGGCTGACACACTTTCCCAAGTTGTCACCTAACCTTTGCTAGAATATCACAATGTTTGATTCAAAAGACAATGAATGAAAGTTATCTGTCATTCACAGGAAGATAAATGTCTTCCCTCCTTCTTCCCATGAATGACAGAAAGATAACACTAGTTGGAAGTAATTCACTCCGCCATTGGTGGTCTCATGGTTAAATCAGTTGAGTGCATGCTTTGTAAGATATATTCTTAATTCCAAGTTATGTAGGGATTCTGATGTTATTTATTACTATTGCTTTTATGATGAATCTCACTAACAGTGACAGCTAGGTGATCTCTAACTTGTACTAGGTACTAGACTCAGTATTTTTCAAACTGAACAAGACTTGAACAGAAGATCCCCAGAGATCATCTCAGTCAATGCTCTTTGTAGAGCATGTTAAATCAAGGTTCAGATCCAAAGCCACCAACCTAGCTATGTTGTGAGTGGATAGAGACAGAGTCTCACCTGAGAAGACTGCGATCGCATGAATTTCTGGGTACTTCCACCTTCCTGTGGTTTCCAGGAAGTGAATTCTGCATGACTGTAGTTCAGATTAGTGGCTTTCCTTCAGTTCGCTCAGAGAGCTTTTCTAGACTTACTTAATTTACCTAGACTGAGAGACTGGGCCAGAGAGAGATGTTCTGTGAAGTCATGGAGAAATGCAGGGACTTTTCTGGCCATCTTTGGCAGCAGAGAGGATCAATGATGGCCACTGGTCAGGTTCTAGGGGCAGAACATGCAACAGGGATTCAGGTATATGTGGTCCACTGAAGGACTGTGCTTAGGAGAAGCTTGCAAAGGAGAGAGGGAGATGGGGAAACAGCATGAGGGCAGAGAAAGGAACACAGATATGGCCCAGATGTGGGATACCAAATAAAGCACTATATTCGGAAAAATTTATGTTTCAAATAAATAAAATTTAAAAATATAACTATATTCCAAGTATTGCATGAAGCATACCTATACTGAAGACAAATACTTTATTTTTCTGAAATGCAAATGTAACTGAGCATCTTGAATTTTTTGTTAAATCTGACAACACTTTTGCATGCCTGTATCCCTTTGTCATTGCCTGTGGTTGTGGAGATTTGGGGCTGGAAGTTAGAAGAGTTGAAATCTCATGGAGAAGTAGGTAAAGTCTCTGGAGAAAGGGACTAGCTGTGAGTCATTAGCAAACCAAGAGATGATGCATAGTAGCTGTGGTGGGTGCATGGGTCCTTACAATGGGCTTAGAGTGGGGCATCTCAGCATCTACTGCAAGGTCCCTGTTCCTTCAACTCAGAGGCCCTATTTTAGCTTCCTCAGGAGAAGGGGCGGACATTGAGCCTGCTGCCCATCCATTGGCCAGCCCTTTGTCTCCTCTGTTGTTGTCTACCTGCAGGATAACTCCTATGCAGACCAGTCTGGGACACTACGGGCTCACAAAAAACATTGAGAACCCTGGAAAAAGAGGTGAATTAGTCCTGACAGGGTGAAGGGAGCAGAAAGGTTTTATACACAGAATAATATCTGAACCTGGCCTTGAAGGCATGAGCATTTGACATGTGTTGTGAGTAGGGTGAAAAGTGTGGTGAGAAGTGTGTGGTCAAAGCGTGAAGGTCAAGGCCATGGTGGAAGTCTCAAATCTTTCAAAAGGACATTAGATGGGACCTTAAATTCCTTTTCTGTAACCTAGCCCCTAAGCTGGGTGAGTCCCAGGCCTGAAAGTTTGTAGATTCTAGGGCAGGTGTTGCCTGCACTGATAAAGCATCTGGTCCATGCAGAGGGCAGCATGATTTATTTTCTGACTGAAGTGAATGCTTTGGAAAAGTGCTGGCGGCCCTCGTGACCTGGGGATGCCCGGGCACCTGGGGAACGTCCCAGCTTCTGGCTGGGGGAGGCCCCACCACCCGGCCCTGGCCCAGATCCACGGGAAGACAAGCTTCCTTCTCACCTTTCCAGTATATCCTGAAACCAGAAGCCCCATGACACTGGCTCTTCTTTCACTGCTCTGGGATTTCGGCTCTGGTTGAGGCAGGACACCCGCACCGCTGAGAAGCCTGAGAAGCCGCTAGGACAAAGGTAGAGGGAGGGTCAGCTGGGGAGAGCGATGGGACTGATCCCAAATCAGTGTCCCCATTTCTAGGCTGAACTCAGCCTAGCATTGCCGAGGGAGTCAGAGCATATTAATGTCTCCATTTTAACCACTTCCTCACCCCATTATGACCTTGTGCATGTTGTGTACCCTTCCTGGCCTCTCCTTCATGTTCATACTAAAGATAGAAACATCGGCCCTAGTGGCGCTCAGGGGGTTTCAAAGCAACACACACACACACACACACACACACACACACACACACACACACTCTTCATTTCAATGTCTGCACAAATTGCAAAGGGGCCAGGTGGGCAAAGTGATAGGAACATCTTCATATCAGGTATGCAGAAATTAAATTACATATAACCAATGTGGCTTGCTCTAATGTTACAGCTGTTAGACGTCCAGACTCAAGGATACCAAGTAGACAATAATTTCTTATCAAGTTCTCCAGGAAATGTCTGAGCCTGAATCAGCAATTTTACAGTCTTGATTATGGGAACTCAGGGAGCATTGGGTTTCCATGTGCTTTCTGACACCTATCGACACCGGGATAAGGAGGGCAGGAAGTCCTACAATTGGCCCTACATTCTGTTTCTACAACAGTCCCAGGCAGATACAAATCTTTGTACCCTTTGCTCTTAGAAATACCATAAGTATATTTCACTCCGAAAGCACAATTCCCAGATGGATACTTGGGAGAAATAAAATGGGATTTGACAGCAGGGAGCTTCTTTCTCTGGGAAGCCGGGTCTTTCTGTCCTTTTGGTGACTATTTCTTAGACCAGTCACTGCTCCTGGGAAAGTGCTAACGGGGCCCCAAGGCAGACAAGGCACCTTCTTGTTGGAGGTAGGGGTGTGGACAGGAGCAGAACTAAGAGAATAACAAAGACACTGTTGGTGTTGATGCTTTATTTTTTAAGGGGTGGGACAAAGTATGAGATTCCGGGACAACATACAGTTTTCAGCCAGATATATATAGTTAGCACAGGCACTTAACCAGTTAAATGACTAGGCTGGTCATGAGACCTTGGTGGGCTTCAGTCTCCCCACCTGAAAACTGGGTGCAGGCAGATCTGCCCCCAGCACCATGGTCAGGGCCTAGGTCTCTGTAGAGCCCCACATGTTGGCCACACAGTTAAACCATGCTTACGGCTTGATTCCCCCCGCTTCCTATGAGTGTGTCACACAGCTGAAAAGTATGCTGTGTTTCTTCATCAAAACAAACAAAAACCCTGTCATCTTAGATACTCTGGTAAAACAAACTTCCACTGATCCACGTGAGTGATGGCCTTATTTGCTCCTTTTTCTGCCCACCCTCCTGAGAACACACACACACACACACACACACCCCACACGGGTGGGGGGTGGGGGGTGGAGAGAAAGAGAACTAGAATAGCTCAGGGGTAAAATCCAGGCCGTGACAGCCCAGGCTAAGCTTGGAGGCAGAACAGGATAGCACAGAGCCACCAGGCACTGGGGTCTGTGCCATCCCCCCTGCAGACACTGGCAAGAGGACCAGGGGCTGGATCTTGGCCACACTGGCCACTCTGCTCCACAAAGACAGGGACCTGGACATTCCCAGGATTCTGGCCACATAGCCTGCCAAAGACCTCAATCTAATTTCCTTTGGGAAAAAGAAAGGAAGGAAACTGGAGAACTGAAGCAAGAGTGAAAAACAGAGACGACCAAGAGAAGGAGGGACGAAAAGAGAAGGAGAGAAAGACCTGGCACAAGTGTGAAATCAGAAAAACAGACTGGGGCTGGTGAGATGCATGTGAACAGAGTGTGACGTGGGCAACCCCCACAAATAGACCTTCTGTTAAAAATAGCCTTTGTCTAAATGTGGAAAGGGTGTAAATATAGTAGCGGTTTCGGCTTACTACGGAGCCGCCCCAGCTCCCAGTAACAGAGGCTTATTATAGGCCGCGTGCGTCAGCAGCGGAGGGGCGGGCAGGGCAGGGAGGCAAGGGGGGGCAGCCAGACCTGGGCCTGGTACAGTAGCCCCCCAGGAGGAGGGTCAGCCCCCCAGCAGGCCTGGCTCCTGTGGCTTGTGGGGAAGCGGTGGCTGGAATGTGCTGAAACGCTCTCACTGGGCTGAAAACTCCAGGCAAGACAGGGAAGGAAGGAAGGAAGGAAGGAACCACGGGGCTGAGAACGATCTGGGCGGCGCTGTCGGAGAAACGCTGCGCACCTTCATCTGGGGTTTCACCGGGCTGCCTGTCCACGATGCTGCGAGCTGCTTGCTCCTGGATGCAGCAGGAAGGTTTCCAAGGAACCCTCTGGAACAACCAGCTCAGACCTCTCTCTCCCCGCCCCCTTCTCTCAGTGCTGGGGATGAAACCTGCAGTGGTACAAATGGTAGGCAAAGGCTCCATCACGGAGCCACACCCCCAGTCCATCCTCCTTATCTCTTGCTCACCTCATTACTAAAGACAGACCAAGACCCTACAGCTCCCCCAGTGTCGTTCAAACCACCTGAAAACTACCTTTATAAAATGCAGGGCCAACAGTGCCACTGCCCGGCCGGAAACAATGGCCACAGCTCCCCTTTGCCCGTAGGACAAAGTCCGCTTCCACCAAGGTCCTGATCTGACCCCTGTCTGACTTCCTTGCATTTCTTACGCCACACGGTCCACTCTCAGGCACAGGACGGGAGTGACTTTCCCCTAGGAATGTCGCCACCCTTGCTTCTGCAGGTACTGTTCCATTTCCTTAGGCTACGTGTTTCTCCTCAATTCTGCACGTCAAAATCTGACCAGCTACTCAATGCTCCAGCTCTAGAAGGCTTCCCACTTCTTCTAGGAAGCCTTTACAGGTCCCGCCTCCCAAAACCGCCACCTCTATTTCCACTCATAGTTCAAATCTCTAGCTACTTTTAGATACTCAAAAAATCAATTAAGAGTACCACGTCTGGGTGAGGTTCTCCCACGTGCTCTAACGGAGCCTATATTTTCTCTATCAGAACTCCAGGTGCTTTGTGTTGGGATTGTCTGGTTAGACCTTGATCTCCTCGCTGAACTCTGACTCTCAGGGCAGGGTCTGGATGGCCTGTTCAGGCCATATCCCCAGTGTCTGGTTTGTTACCTTGAATAGAAGGGCTCTCCTATTACAGATACATGATGTTGACTTCCCCAAATTCTCATGTTGAAACTCTAGCCCCAATAGGATGCTTTTGGAAGATGGGCTTTGAAAAAAAATGATCGGATGATGAGTACAGAGCCCTCATGATTGTACTAGTGCCCTGCCAAGGAAAGACAAGACAGAGCTGACTTCCTCTCTCTCTTTCTCCATCACTTTTAATTAATTAATTAATTTATTTTGAGACAGGGTCTTGCTCTGTAGCTCAGGCTGGTCTTAGACTCACTATGTAGAGAAGGCTGGCCTTGAACTCAAAGAAATCCTCCTGCCTCAACCTCTCAAGTGCTGCGATTACAGGCATACACCACCATGCCCAGCTTATGTGATGCTGGGGAATCGAACTGAGGGCCTTGTGCTTGGTAGGCAAGTGCTTTAGCAGCGGAGGCATGCCCCCAGCCTCTTTCTTTGCATCATGGCAGGAGGACACAGCAGTAAGACATGAAAGTAGGAAGAAGTCCTTCACCAGAGCCTGGCCAACCTAGCACCAAGACCATGGACTTCTCAGCTTCAAGAATCCTAGACCACCTAGCCTATGGTATTATAGCAAGGCAACCACCTTTCTTTTGATAGGTCAATGTTCCTGTTTGTGTTCAGGCTCCCTGTTGTTTTGTATTGACCCTGACAGTAGCCCTAATGGCCCTAGTGCCGGCCTGAGCACCGGCTGAGGGCACCCCGGAGATGCAGGCATGGAGTCAGAAGACTCAGGTGCAAGTCTCAGCTCTGCTTTTCTTAGCTGGGTGCTACCAGGCAAGTTGCTTTACCTCTCTGAACAGTCTCCTGAGCTGCAAAAGAAACTTGCTGTTAGGACTGAGGGTGTGGGGCTGCAAGTAACTGAAAAACTGCATCACGCTTTCCAAATCAGCCTTCAGTAAAGCCTTCTCCCACTCTCCACTTGGGTCAGCTTTGTAAACCTGCCCAGGGGTCCCCTCTGGGTGCCGCACCTCCCTTTTGGGTCCCCGGAAACTGCCCTAGAAAGTACTTCTGCCACCTCTGCTGTTAACAGCTCGCCATCTCCAGACACTTCTGATTACAAGGTCTCTTTTGAACACATGATGGTTTTCTTTTCCCAAAATTCTTAAAAAGAAAAAAAAAAGGGTTGAAAGGTATTCAGGCCTGGCAGGAGCTGGGCTCTCATTGTGAACTGAGGAAGGAGGCTGCGAGAGGAAGTGGGAAGACAGCAGATAAAGCCGATAGCCAGGCTGGGGCTCTTCCAGGTAAGCCTACCTGCCCTGGCCCCACACGGCCTGGTGCTGGGTTTGGCTGGCCCCAGGATACGGCAGCAGGAATGAGCTGCTGGGAAGCAAACAGGTGGGTGAGAGCGTGGACGCAGCAGGTAGAGCCAGGCTCCGGTTATGCAGAGCCCAGCTCTGGGCTCCTGTGATTACTCACAGTGTCAACTTGGGCAAGTCTTTTAACGGCCAAGTCTTGGTTCTTCATTGGCTAATGGGGACTGTTTGGGTGAGAACCCAAATCAAATGTGATCCTGTACCTGTGCACGATGGTAATTTCAACTAATTTTAAATGTAATTCTATGTACTAATATTCATGTTGCCAGGAAACAAGCAAAGACAAGTAAAATCTTGAGGTAGGATTTTTTTTCTTCAAATACCTCCTAGGAGCTGCATGCATAGCTCAGCAGTTAGAATACTCGCCTAGCAGATGCAAGGTCCTGGGCTCGATTCCCTAGCGCTACACGCACGGGGTGTGGTGGCACACACCTATAATCCCATTTCTTTGGAGGCTGAGGCGGGAGAATTGTTGAGAGCTCAAGGACAGCCTGGGCTACAAACCAAGACCCTGTCTCAAAAATAAATAAACAAATAGATAAATAAATACAGGACCAAACAATTTTAATCAGGCAGCTAAAACATTTGCCAGGTGAGCATGAAATTTGGGAGAGGCTAAGAAAAAGGTAATGCTAAAGAAAGAGAACTTCAAATTGCTGAGGAGTCCAAAACTTTTGTTATAGCTCATTCTAAAGATATTCCTACAGCTAGGATGCATTATATTTTTATGATATATAATAAAAGAATTATATTTGAGAAGAAACACTATAATCAATATATCCTTCTCTGTGTATACTTCCCATATATATATCTTTTATGCCTTCATATGTGGTTTCATGCAACAAATGTTGGGGGAGGAAGGAGGTGAGCGCAGGACTGTGGCGGGGGAGAATCAGAGCTCAGATTCAGAAGGAAAACATTCCTGGTTCAATCCACGGCTCCTCCTAGTACTGTCTGAGTGACATGATGAGGAAAACATGCTAACAAGGTGATCATACTTGCCCAACTCTCTACTTATCTACCTCAAAGATAGTACTGAACATCATAGATATTGTGCATAAAAGGCTGAGCGTAACGGCAGTAACATTATATAAATTTACAACGTGTGTGTGTGTGTGTGTGTGTGTGTGTGTGTGTGTGTATGTATCAATATAAATGCTCTTCCACATTTGCAAATATGACCATCCACATCACACAACAGGTAAGCAAGCGTGCAGATCTGCACATGTGAGCATCTAAGTGAAGGTGGAGAGCTGGCATGTTTGCCTTTGCCATATAATCCAAAAAATAAGAAATCTTCTTTCTCACAGAATTGGAGTCCTTAGACATCACTGGGTTTGAGTACTTCTAAGTCTTGGTGTGGAGTGTGAGCTTCTGGGTGGAGGGGTAAGCTAAGGCCAAGTACCTGAGGTGGGTGTTGGCAGGAAAGATGCCAGGATGGTGTCAGTTATGTGGCCATAAAATGATGTCTTGTAGACAAGGAGCCCAGCTGACCTGGGGTCCCAGTTAATTGCTGCCACATTTGTGCTGGGATTACGCACTTCTGGCTGCTCCTAGCACCACTTCACAACTGAGTGGGGCAGATACTGGGGAAGACTTATCTCCAAGACACTGAAAACTCCCTGATAGGTGACGTTTGTTGGAGGACATCTGATGGCCTTGATGAGCCTTCCTAGATTGCAGGCCAGTCAGAATTTCTACCTCACCATCCTTTTATTCCCATCATCCTTTTGTCAGACTTACATGACAATGGCCCTCCAGTCCTTCCCTAGCCCCTCCTTTATTTGATTACTGGAGTTTCTCCCAGTAAATTCCTTGAATGTTTTATCCTGAGTTGGTATCTGCCTCTATTGCCATAGACAGTGTGAATTCCAGGTCCCAGAAACAGCCCAGAATGAAGAAGTCTCAGGAGCCTAAAGGAGAAAGAAGAGGAGAGAGGAGCACAGAGCTGGCACCTCTGGCCGTGCATGTGGAACCCTCATTAACCTGCCCACTCACACTGTGAGGCAGGGCCCAGTGTTTCCTTGCAAGGTGAGAGACACAGGCCTCACAAGCCCTTGGACTCATTTAAGTTGATAAGATCGGAAAGCAGTAGAGCCTGTCAGGAGCCCAGGTTTGCTGAGGTCCAAGTCCCTGCTCTCTTTGTCTGGTGATGCCCACTGGAAACCTTCCCAGCATTTTTCGCCAACATCATATCAATCTGCAATGCTCCCTGGGAAGAGACGGTAAGGATTCACCATGCTGATTTCACAAAGGTGAAGCTGAGACTCAGAAAGATCAGGTCAGTTGCCCAAGCCCATTTTGCCAGCCACACATAGAGCAGGACCCAACTTAGAGACACACCCTTCTTTTATCTGTGCCCCATGCTACTTGAGCCTTTGCAGGAAATGTGGGCCTTGGATGCTCTGGAGCCCTGGCGTGCGAATTCTCACTTCTCCTCTATTCCAGGGAGCACATGCCTCGGGGCAGGAGAGGGTTTGGCTGTGCCGGCACACGAGAGCTGTATGGGAGAGAGAGAAGAAGCTCCTCCTTGCCCCCATTGGAAACCCAACGCTAGAATCCTTCCCTCCTGCTTGGAAGCACTCTAGAGTTTCTGTGCTCACAATGCATCTCTTTGGAAGGCTGCCCTCTCAGGGTTGCCATGGTGACTATTTTGGTTCTGCATGCTAGAAAAAGCTGAGGCACCTGCTGGTCACACCACCAAAACTTGTCTCTTTGAAAAATCAGCAGATGGCATTTGTCAGAAATTCCTACTTCTCGATTAATTTGGGAATAAGAGGAACGTGTGGCTGTGTCAGTATCCTTTCACCTGGGCTTTTCCTGTTGATTTTTCAGGAAGGTACGAAACAGCTGTGCACAGACCCTGCACACTTCCTCTGAAGCAGTGGGTCGTTTTGTTTTCTCGGAGAGGCAGAGAAGTTTGGTAATTTGGACTCTAGTGAAGGGCAACAAGAGGAATAGTGAGATTTTGCTTTCATATTAAGAGAGTTTAGGATTTCAGGTTCAGTTCTGGAAAGGCCTCCATCACTTGAAGTCACTTCCGTGAGTTCTCAAATGCGCCTCTTTTTGGGTTCAGCTTTTAATTAGTGAGAATTACCAAAATTATGAATTTGATTCAAATTCTAGTTCTGCCATCTATTAATTGTGTGAGCTTGGACAAGTCCCTCAGCCCTTAGAAACCTGTTTCCTCACCTGTACAACAGTGATGATGACAATTATCTCACAAGATTGTGATGAGAAGTGAAATAACCATCAGTATTATTAACTTGGGCATGGAAGGATTGACCAAGTCATTTGCCCATATAGTTTTTGCACATAACTTTGCTACTGTGCTCATGAAAATGAGTCAGTTGATTTCATTGTCTCAAATTAAGTGGTAATATTACAATCAGAGCAACATAAAAAGTACAACAAAGACTTCTGGGTGCACATCATAAATGTGGTGGTATGCTAGTTCTTATCTTGTTCTGCTTTTCTAGAAACTTAGTTCCCCACCTCCCGCGTCCTGGCTTTCATACACCCTTTACACAGTTTGTGATACTCTTTGTATCTGACCTTACTTAGCAAACTTTGCCTATAGAAGAGAACTGGCTCCTGAAGCATGCCTTGACTACCACTTCCCAGGCAGTTTCAAGAGTCTTTGGCAGAACAGGTAATGTAGTTTTCCACTTTTTTCTCCTCACTAATTAGTTTTCTTTGGTATATGAGTTTCAAATTTTCTACTGGAAATATTGTACTATCATGAACTTGGCAAATCTAGGCTGGCAAGAGCTGGTCTCTGCTCTCCATTCTTGTGGCCATGACAGACATTGCTAATCAATCACAACACTCTTCTTGCTGAGTCCTGAAAGGCTGGCAAGCAGAAAACTGTGCCCAGAGTGGCCACTACTGATTGGTCAGAAAATAGGAAAAGAAGTCTATTTGTCATCTTTAGGGTAGGGAAAGAAGATGGGAGTCAGAAAAGCTAACTAATAGATCTCAGTTATGCCTTTAAGTAGTTGTATGACCTTGAAATAATCACTTCCTTCTCCGAGGCTCAGGTCCTGTTTTTGCAATGAGCTAAATTAATTCCTCTTAGTTCTAAGTCTCCACAATCTTACCAGCCAGTCCCCATCCCCTCACCACCCCCCCCCCACCAACATATGCACATACTCTCCCATCAGGTGGGCTCCCAACACCCAACACAAGCTCTGATCTGTTCCTTTCCTGGGACTGATCCAAATGATCAGATTTTATCAAACATCCTGGGATGGCTGAGGGCCAAATTAAACATTCTCAGATGGTTGAAATTACTAAATCATATAATTTTTGTGTTGAAACTCACCTCAGAGTACACTGAACTGAATCTTCCATATCAGAAATGAGTAAACTACAAGAAGACAGGTTCAGTGAATTCTTTGAAGTCACACAGCAAGTCAGCAGGTTGAGCTGGCCCCTGTTTGAGGGGATTCATCATGAGGGGATTCATCATGTCTGATATCAGGCATTGCCTTGAACTTGGAAAAGGACCAAAAGGATCCTTGTTAAGGCACAATGGGGCAGGTACTGACTACCTGAGACCTGGGAGGAGAAAAGGAGCAGCTGGAGGAAAAGGGATGTCTGCCGGGGGTCAAAGGCTGAGCCCAGTATGTGCTGTGTGCCTTGAGAGAGATCTTGGACCCATCTGAACATTTATCCTCACCTGTAAGATGAAGTGACTGGCCAATCACTGCTTCACAAACCTAACCGAGAAGCACAATACTGGAAAGCTAATGACATTGACAGCGATGTGGAGTCTGGGTGCCTGATGAACCTGGAAATTGAAACCTCAATGTTCAGGATGGGCTTCAACATCTATGCTTGTAAAAGGTCCCTTGGTGACTTGAATCTTAAGCCAGAACTAATGAGCTGAATGGTGACCCTGCCCTCTAAATAGGTACCCCATCTTAGTCCCCAGATCCTCTGAATGCTACCTCATTTGGTGAAAGAACCTTGGCAGATATCTAGTTTGGGATCTTGAGATAATGAGATCACCCTGCATTATGTAGTGAATCCTGAATTCAGTGAGGGTGTCTTTCTGTAAGGGAGGCAGAGGGGGCAATTTAACAAAGAAGAAAAGGAAGTAGTGTGATCATGGAAGCAAAGATTGAAGCAATGTGCTGGAAGAAGACAACGAGCACCTCCTATAGGCCCCAAGCTAGAAAGGGCAAGGAGCCAACTCTCCCCTATTCCCTCCTGTACCCAGAGGGAGGGTGGCACTGCTGGTGTCTTGATGTTGAACTTCTGGCCTCCAGAATGTGGAAGGATATATTTCTGTAGTTTTCAGCTGCCGATATATCACATGGCCAGAGCTCCACCAATCAGATAGGGCCATGGCCAAATGTAGTTGAGAAATGGAACAGGAGGAGGCTGCTCAGAATCCCTCTGTGATCCCAGATACAATGGAGCTGTGCAATTTTACGATGTCAGAGTGTGAGGACCTGGTGTTACTAGGCTGAGTGTGCTGCCTCTAGGCTCTTCAAAAGTCTCATCTCACTGCATGATTTGGGTATTTAAACTTTGTTTAAGGAACTTTTTGGCTGATTGCTTTGGCTGCCTTTCCCTGAGGAATCTGTGAACCATGTAATGTTCTTTCACAAATTCTGTTTCTGCTAAAATAAGCAAAGGTGGATCTATAGCTTATATCAAGAGTCTGACTGGAGCACCAACCTTTGGAAGGAAAGGAAATTCTAAATACAAATGCCATCACACAGACACATGTAACCCTCCCTCTTCTTCCCTGCTTCCTGTCCTCTACCAGGCCTGTCAACTTTGTCAAGGCAACACATCACTGTGAGCATGGGGGACCCTGTGAGTAAGGGCATGTTGGCTGTAAATTCTTATAGTTTGGCATTAATTGTTTGGAAACACTTAGACAAGGCCACTGTCCCTCACTGGGGAAGGATTTGTGAGGGCCGCCAGAGAGGGGATCAAGGAGGGTGAAGATGTTACTCCAGCTGCTGTTTTTCACCTGCCCTGGAGTTTAAAACATCAGGTAGAACAATGGAGTGAATTTTTCACTGGCTTACGCATGAACTTGAGAGGAGAATAATACTACATTGAACTCTTAGCTGACTGCCATGGTTTTCATAGGTCTTTCCTTGAGAAGTTTTGCGTAAGCAGTAAGAGGTACCTACAGGCTCATTTGCTCCAAGAGGCCCTCAGTATAATGGCAAAACATATGCAGACAACCCAAAAGCAGGACTAGGGGTGTAGTTCAGGGGTAGAACCCTTGCCTAAGGGTTCTCATATGTGAGGGCCCGGGTTCAATTCCCAGCATAGGAAAAATAAACAAGAACAAAATCTAAAAGCAAACAAACACAAACAGGTGGGAAGAAAGAGAGAACAAGGAGATGGGTAGCAGCATGAGCAAGGGAACATTTAAAGTCTCCAGAGCAGGTTCTCCTTATCCCCAACTGCACCCACGGCAACTGTTGATACAGCTCCTTAGGCCATGCATCCTGAGATAGTGAATGGAACATGGATGTGGAAAGACCTCAGCTGGAGTGCAGACTTTGGAACACAGATGTGTGCCTCAGGCCACATGGGCAGATTCTCTAGCCAGTCTGGGTTTGAGCCTCAGTTTCCTTTACTTTTCATGCTACGTATATGTACTATGTTCTCATGATTTTTAGTAGTTTTTCTCGATGAAGTCTTCAGTGACATTGTATTGGCAAATACTAAGCCATTGCCCTTGGGGGAAATACAGGGAAAGATTCAAGCCTCTGGGCATATTTTTGTCAATCATAGAAAATAATCTTGTTTTTGGTCTGTTTTCGGACACCTTGCTTACTATTACTGCTGATCTATTAACATTGAACTCAAGCCAACAGCACTGGAACTTGTGCCGGAATAAGCTTACATCTAGCACATGGATTTTCTCTGTAAGGCACACATCACATTCTACTTTAGAGTGACACTTGAGAACCTTTTTAAACAGTGAAATCACCAACCAAAAAGCACAAAAATGTGCAAAACATGGAACTAAATGGACCACAAAAGGATATGTGTTTATGGCACGAGCAACGAAACAGGAAGGTGGAGTGTTGCCTTATTTGACCTCAGCTAGGAATGTGTGCACTGAATGACTCAAACTTTTCACTGCTCTGTCCCTATCAAAGAACTGAAAAAGGGTTATGAGTATTGGTTTTGAGGGTTACAAATATCACAAACTTGCAAATGTGGAATCTGTGAGTAGAGAAGATCAGATGTGTACAAATATAAAAACGCATCTCTGCTTAGCTTGTGTGTTCTCTGTCAGGACCAGCTGCATAGGAGAACAGATGGTCGACAAGAAGGCACTACCAAGGTGGGTGTCTTGGTTATGTGCACATCAACCTGGTGGTCTCTTCTCAGCACAGGAATCTTGCTGCCCTTGCTCTTGGACCATGAGATACTGCATGAGATGAATATTTGTTGGGGAATTTTGTGAGCTGGCTCCTGGAAGGTTGAGGAAGGAGACGTGCATGTCTCCAGAGTCGACAAAGACTAAAAGACAGCAGGAAAGAGGGATGTGAAATGGAGAGACTCAGTCATGGCCTCATTCCAGTCCCATTTTCCTTTCATTGTCTGTGAGATTATGGAGATACGGCTGTAAAGGCTGGAGTCCTTACAGCTGGCAACCTGAGAAGCCCGTTTATTCCATGAATACTTTCCGAGCACTTGTATACTCCAGGATTTTTACATGTGGGAGGACACACCGGAATTAGGGTTAGAGCATAGTGCTGCTTCCCCTGGGAGACACAGCTGAACTTAGTGACTATTCTGGAGCCTGCATGCCTGACTGCCTGGATTCAGGTTCCTGCATTATTTTGACAATTTGCTTAACTTTTTGTTTCACCGTTTTCTAAAATTTAAAATGGAAGGAGTCCTAATAGTTACCTTAAGGAGGTGAAATGAGACTAGATACAATAAGTTAATGCAAATAAAAGTTTTAACCAGTGTCTGCTGTTTAATCAGTATTCATTGAACATCAGTTGTTGTTAGGTGATGTTGGCCATTCTTGTAATTCCATGTGAGAAAGTAGAGGAGAAGGGCATATTCCCCAGGGGCATGAAAGATGGGAGATGGAAGTATCATATGGATTATGTATGGTGTTGTGTTACAAACTCATTTTCATAAGCAAACTCTCACTTAAGAGTAACCCACTTTATAGTAGTAGTGGTCGTAGTGATGGTAAACAGTTGTGTGTTAACAGCAACAAATATTAACCAAGTGAATTTTAAGTCATACTCTAAGTACATATATGTTATGAAATTCAATTCACAAAATAATTGATACTAATATTATTTCCATTTTCAGATAAGAAAATTAATAGAGCAGTATAGGGCAATAAAACAACTTGCCCAAAGTTATAGCTGACATACAGGTAGACTCAGTTTATAGAAGCATAAATGTTGTGTCTTAATCTATAAGCTAGTCTGTCCTTGGAGGACATACAGCTTAGTTGGGCTACTGGAAATTAAAAAAAAAAATAACTGTAGCAACTTGGAAAGGTGCTGTTAGAGGTGCTATGATAATTAAGCTGTTCACAACCTGTCCACTGTCCCTGGCTTTCTCGATGGAGCCTACATGGCAGACACCGGATCTTGTGCATCTTGGTTTGCCTCACACAGGCAGAGTGCTCAGTCAATATTTGCTGTTTTGGCTTGATTCAAGAGAAATCTAGCAGCTCTGTGTCTAAGCTAATGGTTTCTCTAGTATGTGTTACAAGCCCTAAGGGTATGTGATTATTTCTGAAGTTGGAGCCAGAAATGGCAGTTTCTTTCTAAGGATATAAGAAAGCTCGCGATAGGACCGATGAGCAGCAAATTTGCTACCTGTGGGCTCTTTTTGATTTCTGGGTCATTTTTAACAGACTACCTTTGATTCTTCTCCCCCCCCCCCCATTTTATTGATATGTATAAGCACAAAATTTAAGGTTTTCAATTAAGTTGAGCATTTTGTGCACATATGTATCTTGTCAAGGTGACAAGGACTTTCCCGCTCTCCTTTTGTCCCTCCCCCTACCCAGTCCTCCCTCCCTCTACCTTTGATTCTTGTATGTTCCAAAAAACCTCCTGTTCGCTCTGACGCACTGAGTAATGGGTTGATAATGGGAAATAAGCAGGCAGATCATATCTTTGCAATGAAAACTCCACAGACTACAGTTCATATTAGTATCGAGCTATGAGCTCATTTTGCCTGTGCTCGGACACACTCAAGGATGGTGAGCTCACCACCGTTCACTCCATCTGTGGGATGTTCTAGACATCAGGAACAGTCTTCCTGCTAAGTGAAGGCTGCTTTGCTAGAGTTTTCTTCCACCTCTCCTGCCTTCCCTGCCCAGGCCCGTGGACCACCACCACGTTTGCCACCAGGCAGCCCTTTATAGATGAGTTGTTCACTGGCACATTCACAGTGCCTCCAACCATCAATCATAAGGGTGTTAGTTCACTCCCCTGGCCATATGGCCAAGTAGTTACAAATATGAGTCCCAAAATCAAACATAGCACTCCAGGCATAATGAACTCACTGCACATTAGAGAAGCGTTCTTATTTCTGTAAGACTCCCTTTGATGGAGCTTGTTTGTATAGTGAAGAGGACCCCATAGTCCTATGTCATTTTTTTGCTGTTGAGGCAGCCAGTACCTTCCCAAAGCGTCAGTTACTGGATTCTCAGAGCCAGTGGCAAATTGCCGTGAATGAGGAGAGAAGGAAGAAAGTCTCCAAGCACGGAGGTGGGTCTCTACATGTGCATGCCCTTCCTCCCACGGGCAAAATTGGATTGATGTGACTAGGGCAGGATAACAGAATGGCCAGGTGTAAGAAAGCCCTGAGAAAGAACATTGCGTGGGGTTGGGAGGTTTAGATTTTATCAAGGACTAAACTGTGTCCCACCAAAATATCTATGTTGAAGCCCTAACCTCCATTATAACTGTATTTAAAAGTAGGGCCTTAAGTCGGTAAAGTTAAGGAATGCCAGAGGGTAGAGCTCTGATCAAATAGCATATGAAGAGCTTGTGATCTCCATACCCCTTACCCCTGTCATGTGAAGACACAGGAGGAAGGTGGCTGTCCATAGCCAGGAGGAGTGTTCTCACTGGAAACCACTCTGCCAGACTCTAGTCTGGAGCTTCTAGATTCCAGAATTCTGGAAAAATTTAATGTCTGTTCTCTCAGCCCCCTAATTTACAGTAGCCTCGGAAGACCAAAAGTATTTAGGAGCATACAAATCCACTTACCGTGAAATACAGGTGACAACACCTGCCCTGCTCTCAAGAGGACATGTATCCATGACAAAGTAGCATGTAGCCCACATATGCCAAGCTCACCTCACTAAGTCACATGGGCAAGAAACACCTGTCTGACATCAGGAATCAACAACCTTTTTATAGTTCTCTTGAGGTCTTGTATGTTCTCTTATATAGGCAAAACCTTTTCATTATTTGAAAGTAGTGAGAATAGAATCCTGAGAATAAATCTCAGGACCTTGGGCATGCTAGAAAAGTGCTCTACCACTGAGCTGCCCTCCTAGTTCCTCTGACTACCCACTGACCCCCTTTTGGAAGGATCTTACTAAGTTGTCCCAGCTGGTCTTTAACTTTCCATCTTGCTACTTCAGTCTTCTCAGTAGCTAGGATTATAGGTGTGTACCTGCTGAGTTTCCATGCTTTTAGAGCTAAATCACTTCCCCATCTGGAAGTTTTCTTCTTTCTTCTCTTCTCCCAAATGTGTCAACTGAACATTCTGGTAGGAAGAAAGACCAACAAGCCAAACTTGGTTTTCCATCCCCTTAACTGACATGAGAGCTGCCTAAGAGCTTTCAAAGACATTTTAGGCTCATGTTTGGTTGGGGGCTAGACAGCTCAGACAGTGGTGTTTACTCGCCTAAGCAAGTTAGTACTTGGACCCCTTCCCATTGTTTCCCATGCTAGGAGACTCTAAATCAAGGAGGTGAATTCCTCCTTGGCCACTTGTTACCTAAGTGACCCTGCATGAGGCGTTTAACTCATTTGATCCTCAGTTTGATCACCTGTAAGGTGGGATGATATATATGCGAGGGCTTTGGGAAAGTTAAATTTGGAAAGATGATCAAGGTAAGCTATCTAGCATGAGCCTGGAAGAAAATATACTCCTTTCATCGCAAGTCATGTTCCATCGGCAACGTGCTGGAACCCAGAGCATTTGCTCCATCACCCAGATTGCTCTGCTTTCTGGAGAACTTCCTGAAATAGAAGTGGATGTGAGGCCATTGTAGACATACCTCTAATAGAAATGAGAGCTTGCTAACAGGATGGTACTGGATTGCAGGAGAGACTGGGCCAGGCAGTGTCTAGAAGGATCCCTGCAAAGGTGGAATTTGAAGAGTCCCTTGATGGATGATCCTATCTAGCACAAAGAAAGACAGAAGAAAAGAAAAGCGTGCTGCACATGTGGGGAGAGTGGGCACACGACACAAGTAGATCAGAAAGCTAGAAAGGACAGGGAAGATCAGCATCAGTCTGGTTACAAACCAGATTTCTTGTTCTGGAGTTGGGCTACAAATAGGTCCACTACATGGACTTCCCCACGGGCTCATGATGTCTGAGCAAAGCTTAGTCTAGAAAATTGAATTGTTTCCTCTTACTCCTCAAGACCAAGTGGAAAGAGTAAATGGTTAGGTGAGAAGGGGCGTTGCTTTTCACCCCTCAAACAGCAAGTTTGGTGCCAATACCTCCATGGTGGAGACATTTTGATTATGTGTAGCCCCCAAAGAAAATGGGTTCCTCTGCACCCCTCTCCCAGATAGATGCCTTCCGTCAGCAGAATTCAGTGGGTTGTCCTGTTCTCAGGCTGTCTCAGAGAGAAGTCATAGGCTGTTTTCTTTTATGGGGACAGCTGGGCAGAGCCCACACTTTTATGGAAAGAATCTATTATCCCGGCCTGAACTATCTGGGCGTAAGTGATCAACAGATCTTTAAGAATGCATGGTTAGACTCCGAAGGGTGAGGTAAGAATATCACTGTGGACTGTGTGTTCAGGTCAGCTTAGACTAGAGAGGGAAACCTTGTCTCAAAAAACTTACACACACACACACAGATAGGGCTAATTAGAATGCTTGCCTAGGAAGCACACGGGTCTGGGGTTCAATTTCCTCAACACCACATAATAGCTGATAATAGTGGTACCCATGTGTGATCCCAGCTCTCAGGAGGCTGAAGCAGAAGGATTTCCAAGAATTCTATGCTAGTCTGGGGTACATAGTGAGTTCAGGAACACCCTGGACCGCAAAGCAAGACCCTGTCTTGAAAAAAAAAGAGACTGTAGTTAAAGGGTTGTCACATTTTGAGCATTTCAAGCACAGCATGGGCTCCCAAACATAAGCTGCTGATGGCATCAGTCATCTTAGTATTCAAAGCCTACTCAGCCATTTTGGTTCAGTGTTATCTGTTTATACTCTAAATCTCAAACAAGACTTTCCCGCAGATTCTCACTAAGACCTATGAAAGCCAAGTTAAGGCAGTTGGGGCACCATTCTTCAGGTTCAGGAGAAAGTGTGTAAGATACAGAGAGGAAAGAGGAAGGGAACAGATGAGAGTGTTTTATCCTAGGTGAGTCTTTATTCTCTGTAGAATAGAAGATGTCATGCATTGAGGATTAGTTGCTGGATGGAGGTGGAGAGAGAAAGATATAGACTATGCCCTGGAGGATGTCGGGTTAGAGAATACGGGATGGAGACCTCACTGGGAGGAGCTGCTTTAGCTTTCCATACTATGACAGAACACCTGGCACTGATTACTTAAAAATAGAAGTATTGAGATCACAGACTTTGAAGGTCCAAATCCCAAATTGGGCAGCCCACTGGTCTGGCCTCTGGTGAGGACTACAAATGACAATGGTGGGGACACAGGTCCACTTCCCTGTCAAACCAGAAAGCAGAGAGAGGGAGAAGCACCCAAGGCTCACAGTGTCCCTCAAGGGCTTGCTCCCAACGACCTGACCTAAGGACCTGTTGTTCTGGCTCCACCTCCTGCATGTCCACATGGCCTCCCAAGCCTGCCGCCCCGAGACCAAGTTTTACATAAGAACTTTTGGATTCTCTTAACACAGGCGATTGCAGCAGGCACTGGGAACTCTGACAGGAGTGGCTCTCCGATGACACTTCCAGTCCCTTTGGTCGTTCTGAGGGAGAAAAGTGCTAAGTACATACACCAACAAGACTACCGCGAGAGGACCTGGCTTATTGGAGGAGCTTCAGAAGGCGGCTGGGGTTATTGAAGGCATCCCCGCAAGGTGTCCCTCAGCAGCTCGGTGGAGAATGACGGATGTGAGACACTCCGCAGAGGAGCTGCCATGGCGGTGCACGCTCCCCTTCCTTTTCTCCATTTTGCAGGCATGCCCATTTTTAGAACGTTTGAATTGGAAGGGATCATGTAATCAAACGCTCACGTTCCGCACAGAGAAAAAGGCGCATGAGTTCCACAGCCATGGGGCTCCCGAGGAATGAGCGGGGTTGTGTGAGAACACTTGGGCTGGACATTTCCCCCTGCTGGAGGACCAGGGAGACCTCCTCAGAGAGGCTCTCAACTGAGATGGCAGGAGCCCCTTCCTGCCATCTGCTAGTTCCCAGGCTCTTGCGGCAGGCTGGAGCAGCCATGGCGGATGGGGTGCTCTGGACGAGCTCCAGCCCCTGCCCACGCAGCCTGCCTCGCCCGGTGCCTTACTGTTTCCTTCATCCCGGGCCCTGGCTCCCTGCTGGCCTTCTCCCACTCACAGGCACACGCCCACAGTGGCTTCCAGCCGCGGCCGCCCTGGGAATGGCCTTACCGGGTGGAAAGCTTTTAGGATACTTTATTGAGACTAGAATTTCATTGTGGAAAATCTCCCCAGGCTCCAACCGCTGACTCATCCCTTGAGCCTGGTCCAGGAAATCAGTTTCCAAGATTGCAGAAACTCACATGCAGAAAAGCTATCAATATGTTCGCATTTGTATCCATGTCAATCTCCCTTCCTTATTCCTTGATATAATGAGTTATCTAATTATGGTGACATCTGTGGAGGAAGAATCTAGCTTCCCTCTCCCCACTCAGAACCCAGCACAAGGCTCTTCTGGGGGAGCTCTCATGCTGCCGGGCCTGCGTGAGGGAAGGAGGCCCCCATCAGGAATCCGTCAAGGCTGCCTCATGGCTTTTGTGATCCCCAGCAGCCAGCCACCTAGTGTTAGCAGCACCATCTCAGAGAGCGACTGACCTACAGACAGAGCTGGTATTGGAGCCACCAGGTCATTGTCCCCAGGTGTCTGTAATTAGGCTGATCAAAAAGTCCAGAGAGAGAGAAAAAAAAAATACATACTCAGTGTTCCAGTTTTGTCTAATAATCAACATATATAATGTATTTTAACCAGGAAGTGAGTTTTCAGTGCAGGTCATCACTACATGACCTGGAAATTAAAGAACTATAATTTCTCCTCTCTCATGTCAACACTCCCCAGAGCCAGAGTTTAAGACTTGAATATTCATTCAGTCAGTTGGTCAATCAATTTCCAAACATTTATTTGTTGAACGCCTGCTAGGCTCTGGGCAATCTGAGACAAATAGACACGTAGTCTTTGGAGAACATAGCATTAAGTGACACCGGGATAGGCACATAAGGCCAAGAGTTGGAAAGCGTCCTGAGAAAGCCTTAGAAGACAGGGCCATCTGCTCTAGATCTCCCATTTGGACACAGCCTCCAGACATCTTTAGAAACCGCAGTCTTCACCTCTTAGATGGATCCCAAAGAGAGTCATCTAGACGTAGCTCAATATGCCA
Organism: Ctenodactylus gundi; assembly: GCA_004027205.1. Taxonomy (NCBI): domain Eukaryota; kingdom Metazoa; phylum Chordata; class Mammalia; order Rodentia; family Ctenodactylidae; genus Ctenodactylus; species Ctenodactylus gundi. Next base: position 912,986 of record PVKB01000207.1, on the reverse strand, counting down.
AACCACAGATTCAGCAGGGTCAGTGACTCCCCACCAAACTCGGACACATGTTGTTGCGGCTTCTTGTTCTTTCTTTTGTGGGGAAGATTCTGAACACATTTGATTCATATTTTCTAGCATCCTGTGTCTTTGGGGTAAGTGTGGTTGTTGTACATGTACTTCTGGCAGAGTTTTTCTTAAGGTTCACTAATCTTAATTAAAGGAGGAAGCTCAAAAATCCACCTCTAGCTGGGGTCCTTGCTATGTGATAAGATCATCTGTGTGTCCTAGTGCTCCGAGTGCTTTGCAAGTATTTTTTCAATTAAAAAAAATTCTTCCACTCATTTTTAAAGGAAATTCTTCTTGATGTAGTCATTGAAAAATAGGACTTGAATCTAATGATAGAGAATCTAATGATCCTAATAAAAGAGAGGGCTCGGGTAGTAACTGTGTAAGGCTCCATGTGCAAAGAGGAACATACTTAGAAGCCATAGTATAACTAGATCAGTCTCCTTACACTTGAGACTTTCCTTCACCTCAATTTCTCTGCCCATTTCATATGGAAAGGAAACCTTTGAGCAGATGCCCAAGGTCCTCAGGATTCAGGACTAGCTCCTGCACCTGAGGTTTATCTCTCCCTCATCCACTCACACCCCCTTTGCTCACTCATCACATTTCTCAACTTTATTGTGGATGAACTTCCATCCCTACAACAAGCCCTGTAGTGTTTTCCCAACATTGTCCAGAGGTACCAGTTCAAGAAGGCTGGCTTTCAAAGCTATTGGGAGCGCCACAGTCCATACCTGCATGTCTAGCCTACATCTTCCCAAAGAAACACCCTTCTCCAACCAGGTCCTTCAAAAATCCTGCTCATAACTAGCCCTCACCTTTGCTCTTCACATGCCCCAAATGAGAGTGCTGGGTTTTAGAGACGGTTTGAATGTATCTCACAAAGTTTCGTGTGCTGGAAGGCTGGCCCTGATGTGGCCATATTGAAGTGATGGAACCTCTATGAGGCAGGGTCTAGTGATGTAATTAGGTCACAAGGGCACTGCCCATGAAAGGAATTAATGCTGTTCTTACAGAGTAGCTTAGTTCTTGAGAGAGTGGGTGGTTCTAAAGTAAGATTCTCCCATGTGCTCAACCCTTCGGCATATGGCTGGTATCCTTCCCATATTTCTACCATGTTTTGACACAGCCAGGATATCAGTACCCATTTTATTTGGACCCTTTATCCACTAGAATTGTGAGCCAGATAGAGCTCTTTATCTTATAAAATATCCACTGTCAATTATTTCATTATGGCAATGCAAAAGGAACAAATCAGAGAGCCATCTTTTTATCTGACTTCCCTTCTTCCCAATGGTCAGACCCAAGTTGAGGTCGCCTCTTTCACCTCTGTCCATGCCGCCTCTGTACTTCTGCACACCCAGCACTGTGTTAGGTCTTTAGTCTTGCAACCGCAGAGCCCCAGCACACTCCTTTCTTTCCCTGGGGTGTCTGGGTAGTGTCATGCCTGGGCCTTTGCAGAGCTGATTATTTTATCTCGATGTGTTTTTGTTGGCAGCGGTCTGATGAGGCATCACACATCCAACTGAATGTGTGACGTTCATCATACAGTGCTCTTATGAGAGGAGTAAACGGCGCAGCGAGCAAGTGGCTGTCGTTTGTCTCAAACTGTCTCCATTCTGAGAACTGCAGACTGCAGAGAAGAGCTGTCAATCAGCAGTCTCGAACACTGTTAAAACTGGCAAAGGCTCTTTTCTGTCTTTATGAAGAAAGTGCGCACTTCTTACCCAGACCCCTAAAACCAAAGTCTCTCAAGAGTTCAGTAGCCAATCAATCAATCAATTAATTCAATAAATATAAATAGATTGTTTCACAGGTGCAAATTACTCTGTAGGCACCACAAAGGGTGTTGAACAAAAATGGCTAAAATTTTTCTTCTCTTGAAGGTTGCAATTTAGAAAGCAAACAAGAAGGATCAGAAGTCTGTGGCCCCTATATCAAATCCAGTTTGCTGTCTGTTTTTGTAAATAAAGTTTTATTGGAACGCAGCCATGCTCATTTATTTACATACTGCTTGTGGCTGTTTGCGCACTACAACTGCAGAGTTGAATAGTTGTGATGGAGACCGTATGGCCTGCAAAGCCTAAAATATTTACCATCTGGCCCTTCATAGAAGAAAGTTTGCCAACCTATGGCCTGGAAAAATAAGGTTATAATATGTTGGGTGGCAATTCAGGTGTGAAAATAGGAATGACGAAAGGAGTGTCCAAGAACATAGGATCCAAAACTGTGACCTTGGAGGAAAGATCAAACAAAGGGAGGGAGCAAGCCACTGGAAACACAGGACACAGGAAGTGCAGACCATGCCACAAAATCATGCCTTTCAATACATACAAAGACATCAAAGGGGCATGTGGGGTTGAGTCCCATTAAACAAAGAGAAGAGAAACAGATTAGCTCAGAAGGATGTTCAAGGGCCGGACCACAGGGAATCTGAAGATCACGGCATGGACCTCGGTGTGATGAGAATGTGGTTCTGGGCTGGAAAAGGATCTCACCTTGCATCTGAAGGATCTCTTTGCACCATGGAGAAAGGAATGCAAGGTCAAGAGCAGAGGCAGAATGGTAAATTAGAAGGCTACTGCAGTAATGCAGGTAAGAGATGACTAGTGTCTGGGACCATGTTCACAGCTTTCAGGTGAGAGGTGGTCCAATTCAGAATACATTTTGAAACAGACAGAGCCAATAGGGTTTCTAGCAGATTAGGCTTGGTAGGTTAGGCCCAATGAGACAGCAAGGTTTTAGGCCTGGGCCAATTAAAGAATGAAGTTGCCACACATGAGATAAGAGGAGCAGATGAAAGGGGAGGGAGGGACTGGGCATCCGGTTCTGAGCTGAAGGCGCCGTGCTGAGTGTTGATTAAGAAGACATGTGGAACAGGCAGCTTCTCCCCTGCTCTCCTCCCCCGCCTGTTCGCAGCCATTGAGAGCCAGCGTGACCAGGTTCCGGCTGGTGCTCCAGCCCATGTTCTGCATCAGCCACGCTCCTGCTTGCAGGCCTTCAGCACAAGTCATACCTTTCCCATGGAAAGGCCTCCCATCCTCCAGGCGACAACTAAAACGTCCCCTTGTGAGAAGATGTCTTGCAGGGTCATCCTCCCTTAAGCAAGGCCCCTCCTGTCACTCTGCACAACAGCCCTTGTATCTTACCTACATAGTGTCTTTCTCCTGCTCAGCTTTATAGTTAGGGTTCACTTATCTTTTGTCTGTCCTTGCAGGTCACCCGGTGCTCCAAAAAACTGAAAGTCGTGGATGATGTGTCATATATATATATATATATATATATTGTTATTGTACACCCAGGGCCTGGCATGATCTCTACTCAGACTTTAACTGTCTGTTTTCAGCTATAAAACCCTTTCTAATACTGAAAATTTGTGTACAAACCCAGGAAACACATCCATTTATGTATTTTGCAGAGAAGATAGGTGTGATCCCAGGTGACGGGGGGCATAGGAACCCATGTGTGGTCCCTGCCCTGAGAATGGCGCCCCCCATTAATTTGGACAACATCCCATGCTCCAATTATGAGTGTCAAAATGTACAAGGCCTTATTTTGGGGGAGCAATTAAAGGTTAAAAGAAGAAAAAAATAGCAACATAAGATGGTTAATACTTCATGATGCTACATAAAGACACAAAAAAACCCCAGAACTTTATTAGTCATATGGAACTATAGGAACAAAGAACTGATTTGAATACATTCATGATTAAAGAGTTTTGTTAGACTCATTTTGGTAAATCCGTGTTTACCAGTGCTTAAACTAATGATAATTATGATGATTAATAATAATAATAATAATAATAATAATAATAAAAAATTGCCCAGCATGGTATAGTTTGTTTGAAACATGCTTTTATAAGTACTTTCTCACTTGATCAACAGGGAGCATATGCTAGAATTGATTATTATAAAGCTCAGAAAGGTTAGGTCATTCACCTAAAGTCACATAGCTATGTCATCAATTCAGATGTTACTGGTGACAAATCCTGGAAGACTGCCTAAAACAATAAACGAGACTTATTCAATGTGATCAGACATCTGGGATAATGAAGGCTTCAATGATCACTGATTTAGCAGCTTAAAGATATCATTAAGGGCCCAAGTCCCCTTCCTGGATCCTAGCCACGCCTCCATCTCAGAGGTCATTTCCGAGCCACTTACGGGGCTGGGAAATTGGGTTACTCTCAGTCCACTCTGGCCTGGCTCCAGAACCAGAAAGGGTCACCTTTACTTAAAGCATGAGGCTCTATGGGTTATGTCCATCTTAGCCTGTAAAAGACAGAACTGGGATTTGACGTGTGCCCTTCCCATGATATCACTGCCATGACTTTGCTCACTGTTTCTGTCTTTGTCCAGGAAGGATTGTTATGTTACAGAATAACAGTGGCAATGACACTGGATATGTAGCCCTTGAAAAGTGTGTCTCAAGATATATACATATTTCAAAACAACATGTTTCATGTGATAGAGATATATACACTCTTTGTTTGTCAATTAAAAAAGAAATTAAAAAAGGAAATGCGTATAGTGCCAGGTTAAGTGCGAGAAAGTACATAAAACCTTGCTTGACATAATACCAGTAACACATTGAATCAGTAGAACACTGGCACATTAAAAAAAAATTTATTCTGTGCTAATTAGTCTATTTAGGTTTCTCTTCTTGGGAATATACATTTTTTAAGAAAAATAATCCATTTCATTCAGGTTTTCAAGTTTGTTTATAATTTTAATATTTTGCTGTCATTTAAAAATTAAAATATTTTCACTTGTAAAATTTTTTTGTTTTTATCAAATGTACTCTACCTTTAAAATAAGAGCTGAAACAATTTTTACAAGCTTTTCATATTCCTTTTCTACTTCTATCCTGAATCAGCAGGAAAGTGGCTGAAGAACAGAATGGTTTCAGTGCATTCTGGCCAGCACAGTACCTACCCCTATGACCAGTGAACAGATAGAGTTGCAGAGGAGATGCTTGCAACTTGGAAGTCAGAGCAAGAACGTCTGTTTTCTGCTCCAGTCCCAACCAGCACTGATGAGGAACAGGAAGATGGGGCAGGATATGTGGAAAACCTACTACCATTATTCCTCAGAAGGGAGGGAAGACATCCCTAGATGTCTTGGCTGATTCAAACTGGCCACCTTTCCAGGCTCACTTGGCTTCAGGAAGGATGTTTTTACTATATTTGGGTGCTTCCTCTGCTCCTCCTTATGTCCCCACCGGACAGGAATCATCACCTCCATTCTATCGATGAGGGACTAGCATTTCAACGAAGTTAACTGTTTTCTTAGAGGTGACAATACGGTAGATGAATAATGGTTTCCTCCTCCCCCACCTCCAGTATCCGTATCAAGCCTGTGGTGTCATAGCAAAAGTGGCTTTGTGAGTGTAATTAAGGACTTTGGATGACCTGAGTGGGCCCAATGTGGTCTGAAGGATCGTTGAAGAGGGAAGCAGGAGGATCTGAGCCACAGAAAGATGTGACAATGGGCACAGAGGTAGGAGTGATTCTAAGTAAAGGAAGAGCCCATGAGCCAAGGAACGCAGGCAGCCTCTAGAGGCTGGGAAAGGCGAGGGCACAGATTTTGCCCTAGAGCCCCCAAAAGTGACAAGCCATGATGATTTTAGTCATGACTTTAGTCACCTAGACCCATTTTGAACTTCTGATTTTTAGAGCTGTAAGATAATAAATATGTAGTCTTTTAAGCTTCTTGGTGGTAATTTGTTACAGAAACAATGGGGAGCTTATCAAGTCAACAAGGAGTGGATTGAAGCTTTGAGTATAAGGCTGTCTGGCTTTGGCACCCAGTCTAAAGCATAGGTTTCAGCTCCAGGCTTGCCACCTTCCCTCTGCAGCCTGTTGCCTTGCTTTGTAAAATGATATATCGTGATTAGGCTGTCTAGGCTGATTCTGACCGAGACCACAGGTAAGACAGCTGACCACTAGGAGACAATGAGAGTTGGCTGTGAGATAGGACCCAGTGAGTGACTTGATGTGGCAGGTGAGGGAGAAAGAGGGACTTTGGATGAGGCATAATTTGGCTTGAGCCATGATAGAGCCTGGAGGTGACCTTCATTAATGGGTCATGCTGGAAGAGAAGTAAGTTTTATTGTGAGGATTTGGCTGTTGTGTGTGATGGTAGTATGGAATTGAACCACTGGAAGGTGAGGATAATATGGATTCAGGCATCATCATCAGACTTCTCCCTTTGTGATTAAACATCTCACATACCCAACTTAAAGAAAAAAAAAAGTTAGTTCACGGCTTTGGAGATTTTAGTCCACTATTGGCTGGTTCCAACACGGAGGAACATGGCAGGGGAAAGCTGCTTCCCTATGGCAGGCAGGACAAAGAGAGCAAGAAAGAGCCAGAGAAGATGGGACCAAGAACCAGGTATAGTCTCCAAGGCTACACTCCAGTGGTCTACCTGGACACACCAAGAAGTTTGCTTTACTAATCTCCTAGATGTTCCTCAGGCCAATCAAGTTGCCAATCAAGATTGACCATCACAGTAGGAGTCAGAATTGTGGTTTGGGAGGCAGCCAGAGGTCTGGGCTATAATGGTGAATTTTTATACTTGGCTGGGATCAGCCAAGAGTGTGTTTTCATTCTGGAGCCAGATGGAGGGAACTGAGGGAGTAGCCATAGACTAAGAATGTGTAGTGGGAGAAGAGAGCCGCTGATAAAACCCAAGAAATCAGCAGGAAGGACCTGCCTGAAGAGGAGCTCTTGGTGAAGAAGGCAGGGGAATAGGCAGTTGGTCGGAAAGCCAGTTGGTGGAAACCCAGGGAGGACGGAGCCTACAGCAGGGCTGTAGGGAGAATGAGAAGCTAGAAAGCATTTGACAGCATCCAAAGCTGCCTGGAGCTTCAGTAAGCCGTGCCGTTGGGTTTGGGAACTCGGGATCTGTCCGCGCACCACAAGGGAGTATAAGGAACACGGGGAACGGCCATTGTGGTCACTGGGCTGCCTAGCCTGCGTGCTAAACGTTGCGGGCCGTAGAGGGAAGCCTTCAGAGCAGCCTTCTCCTCAGCGCTGGCAGCCAGCTGCGAGTCCCAGGCTGTCCTTGCACTTGTCTCTCGGCAGACACCACTTCCCAGGTTCCTAATCTTTTTGCACCACTGTGCCTTGGCAGCATCTGTGCCCTGCAGCGACTCAGTGTTCACTGGCGATGAAGACCCCTAGCTCAAGGGAAGGAAGCAAATCCTGCCAACCTGGTCCCAGCTTCTCTGGCCCTGAAATTTCAGGTTCACGGCCTGACTGCCAGTTGCCAGCACCTGTGGGATTTTGAATGTGATTTTCTCAGGCTGCTGGAGCACACTACCTCTGCACATGTCATGATGTTTGCACAGGTGAATTCGTTGCACTATTCCCTTCCTGGAGCAAAGCTCAACCAAGACAGAGGGAGCTGCTGTGTCTGCACCCCAGCTCTGTCACCTCTCAGGCAGTGTATGCTGAAGGGCTGGTGCTGCACTGAACCGCCCCCCCCCCCCCCCCCCCCCCCCCCCCCCCCCCCCCCCCCCCCATCCTCCCTGCACCCAGCAAGATGAAGCTCTATTTGCCTTGTGAGTGATGACTGACTTTGGAATATCCTCAACTGGATTTCTTTGCTTATCTGTCCCTCAATTTTCCAGTCTGTTTCCTGGAATAACCTCCCAGATAAACTAGTTCCACTGGAGTCTTTTCTTAAGGTTCTGCTTCTGGGACTGAGGCAAAAAGTTTCCACCCCAATACAGAGCAAAGCTCCTGGGGACCAGTTTCTGACACCTGAGAACCTACCTGCCAGGCTCGTCAGCTACCTACACATTTAGTATCATTAGCATCAGCATTAATACTTTCTGGGTTCCAGACTGAGTGACATGCTTTTCAAAAAATTTCTCACAGAATGGCATTTGTTCATGAGGCTTTGTGTGGTAGTGGAGTAAGTACTCCCAAAGATACCCATATCCTGGTCTCTGAACCTGTGCATGGAATGCCTTCCACAGCAAAGTTTCCAGAAGGATTGAAGACCTTAAAAGGAGCAAATTGTCTTGTGGTATCTGCTTGTCTCAACGTCATCACTAGGGGCCTTACAAAGAGAGGAAGAAGACACAGGTTAGAAGGACACATAGCCATGGAAGCAGAGCAAAAAATGTGGGCGGCCTCTGGAATGCGAAAGGCAAGGGAACAGATTCTCTCCTAGAGCCTCTAGAAGGAACCAGCCCACCAACGCCTTGATTTTGGAACTTCTAGCACGTGAATTGCCCAAGGCCATGGGGTTAGGAGGACCCAGAGCTCTCAGGCCCATCTGGCTCCACAAGCTTTTCACTTACAGAAAATCCCATCATTTCCAGGCTCAACAGCCCCGGCAACTACAACTGGCCCTTGAAGACCTGCTTTCCAGTCCCGACACGCACTTTTGCCTTCTCCCATCTGCTTTGCTCAGTCATTGGCCTTTCTTTCGTCAGCCATGGGCCCACACTGAAGGCATTTGGGAAGCACTGTGATGTTTATTAGAATTTGCAGTTATCAAAGGGCTAGCTAACCTTGTTCTGGTGACAATCCTTGAGTGCACCCGGGTAGGGCACACCATCACCGTTCCAGGAATGAAGATGTGATAGAGGTCCTAAAGGGAGAAAGTTAGCCAGGGTCAGTAAGGATGAGAAGTGGGCCAGAGACCAGTAGGGGGACATGACCACCAGGGGGATTATTGCTTAAATCACCTGCAGAAAAAATACATTAGCATGCCTTTGGATATGTAACCTGTGAATGTATCTCCTATTCCATTATCCCCTAATGACTGATCTTCACATCTGTACACTTGTGCTGCTCATACAACACCCCAAAAAATGTTAAATAGGAAGTAATAAATCTATAAAAGGCTCCAAAACTACTGTTGAGTGCTGTTCTGGTCTGGCAATCTCCGTACCCCAGTCAGCCACAGGCTAATAACTCTCTCCATTTCAAAAGACTATGTGTGTCCTTGGCATTTTTATCTGGTGCTCCATCACGTGTGGAGGTCCCACAGAGATTCTTCCTGGACCACACCAGGAGCAGCTCCGTGACCTTCCTCAGTGGTTGGAAATCTTGCCTCTCAGGTCCCTGCTGTCTGGAAGGGCAGAAGGAAGAGAGGAGGCAGACTTCTGAGCCTTTCCCATCTGCCTGTCCAATCTTTCTAAAGCCTCCTTCTAAATCTTTGTTATTCAAATTCCAGCCAGCGGGAACTACCATTGATTTAATGCTCTTGTAAGGAAATGTGATATAAATTCTGCGTAGGTGTTCAGTAGCGTATATACATTTTATTTCCCTTAATATTACTCTAATTGAGTAAGTATTTTTGATTAGCAAGTGTTTATGCTTTGTGAATTTAACAAAGTTAGACTTTTTCGGTTACTGGAAAATACTAAGTGATGGAATCATTTGATTCTCATGTTGAATCCCGTGGAAGCCACGGGTCCTTTTGCAGGAGCCTTGTCAGCGTGATACACCAAACCCAGCTGGGGGAGCCCGCGTCAGTCATTGAGGTTCCCTGTGACAGTGAGCAAATTCCTTCCACCTCTGGAGAGCCCCAGCAACTTGCTCTGGGAAATGAAGGGGTTGGACTTGATTATCCATAAGGGTCTTTGTATCAATGTCTGGACACCTCCTCGGGCCAAGTTTTAGGAGCAGAGAGATTCTCTTCTAGCCTCTTATTTTAGTTTTTGCCCTGAGCCAAGGGAGACAAAGAGCTCTGGCCTGTGTTCAGAGGCACCTGGGGACCAGAGCTCTGTGCACCCCAGCCTCCCTACCTTTGTTTGCTCTCTGCCCCCGGCACATGCTCATCCAGCCCAGAGCGTTGCCAGGAGCATCTGGGCCTCTCTCCTTGGCAATGCAGGGATCAGGTGGAGCTGCCAGTCGGCCTGTGTTTCTTGGATCCCTCCTCCTGTCTGAACCTAGAATGGCAACAGAGGGGAAGCTATGGCACTTGACGTGCAGACTGGGGGTGAGGGGGGTTTCATCAGTTCACCTAAAGCCCCTCTCCCTAAAACCAGTTCACTTAATGACCCATTTACATAGTGGTAACTCTTCCATTGTCTTTCTTTTCCTCTTTTCCTTTTCTTTCATACTGCGAAGATGACTTTTTCCTTAAATTTGACATTGGCACCTTCAGCTGAATTTTGTGTTTGCATTAATATTCATTCAATGTTCAGCATTCTTTGAAGTATAGGATTTATATTCTTTAGACTGTTTTGCAACCCAAACATGCTCTGTTCTCAGCAGCCTAGAGACACATCCTAAGGCCCGGTGATACGAATGCCCAAATTGTGCTGGCTTTTACCCTGGCGCAGATGGCCAAAGGTCCTCAGGCCTGAGTGTTTTCAGCTATTTCCCAGGGATACCTCACTGGCTTTCCATAGCAAACATATTTGTATCCTTTCCCCACATAGGGATGAACAGGGGTTTACCTCACACTATTTCTCCATGTATGTACTTCCCCAGCACAGGGTGCTTGCTCCTGGAGTGGAGAAGATGAAGTCATACTCTGCCTCTGGTACAGAAGGAGGTGAATAGTCTGACCATAGCTCAGTCTTTTGTGAATATGATCCTCAAACCTCAGTCCACACTCTCCTCCAGGATCCATTTCTTAAGGTCCACTGAAGGAGCAGACCATGTCCTCTCTTACTGTTTCATATCTTTCTGCACTCTTCCCAAAACCACTCCTGCCTTCGACCAAAAACAACTGCCTTGCATAAGTAGAAATGGTCAAATAAATGAGAGAGACACCCAGAGCCTGCCAGTTCTACAAACGACAGTTTGCAGACATCAGTTTGGTTTGAATATTTCAGTTTGTAAGGATTTTACAACTTAATTGATATAGATGATGAACTCCTAAAATGAACTCATTACATAAAATAAGCTATATTTATTAATCATCATTAAAGTAAATATTTTAATATCCCTAAAACAACTATAACAACAAAACAACAGCAAAACCAAAAAACCAGATGGCACAGAAGATCAGATCTTCTACTAAGTGTGTTGAACTTACAGCCCATCATTTTTTAACAACAAAAAAATACAACAAAAAAAAATAGACCACAGTTTAGATGCTCTTAGATAGGTTCAAAAACAGGCTGAATTTTAGAGAAATTGATCATATTGATCAACAGAAGAAATGGCTTCAGGTGAACAGTCATTTTGAGGAGTGAAATCTGTCAAAAAGGAGAGTCTGTCTGCAATGGAATGTGGACTCGTAGTACCTAGCACTGTACCTGGGCATAATAGATGTTCAGTAATACTCACTGAGTTCTTGAATGCATGAATGAGTGAAGTTTGAATGAAGCTAGCTCAGTTAGTTCTAATTAAGCTTTGATGATACCCAAGCAGAATCTGGCCAGAACATCTCTATTTATTGGTAGGGACATCATAAGTTTCTCAGGACACTTAGGTAATTCACTTTCATTTAGAAAGTGACAAAGTGTCAGACAGCTCTTGCGAAGATGGAATGAAGGGGGAAATCTAAAAGCAGCAAAGTGTCTGAGTCCAAAGGCTGGCCACAGGGAGGGCCGTAGGGCTGAGAGGAAGGAGACTGGTCTAGCAGTAGGTTTGTACATCTTGATTTTGGCCTCTTCCCATAGTTTAGCTGCAGATCAAGGGATGAATAGATTTCCAGATTACCAAAACATTTCTCCAAATGCATGAAAAGAACTGAAGTGGTCCTAGTAGGACAAAGATACATCAAGTATGTTCAGTTATTTATTCCACAAATATTTATTAAGTATCCACTGTTAGGTCCAAGAAGGACCCTGACAGAAGCAAAAATATGACCAGCAGCAATAGAATCTGCTGTTAAAGTTTACTGCTCCTTGTGACCTTACACATTGGCAACTAGTTCAGATGTAAGGTCACCCATGACCCTACACCTGGGTGGCAAGTCCGGGCACAAGTTTCCATGACCCCTTGCCTGGGTAAGGAAGTCTTGGTATAAGGTACAAAAGATGAAAATATAAAGCAAAAAGGGTAAGAGACACAAAGTAGTAAAGCAGAAGGATAGGAAAGGGCTAAGGGGGAAAGGGATAAAGAGGGTTAAAAGGCATAAAAGAGGTGATTATGGGGTGACCAGAGCTCTTTGGTAGTGGGGCTGGGTAAGCCAACCCGAGCGTCAGGAATTGGGCTGACTAGCTTGCATGTGGGTCAGGGATTGAGCACAAAGTAGGGTTGCCTGACAAGTTGAGAGACCAGGAAGGTGGGCTGTGGGCTAAGGAAGGCAGTTCCCCACTGAAGGATACCATCCTTAACAATGGTTGGCCAATTGCTAAGCCTAGCAAAATGTTTATGTCAGGGCTGGAGAAGTCAGGCTGCCAATGACTGGGAAAGAATAAGGGAGTAGTCATCTGTAAGCAAAGGTCATACTCAGAAAGCAAGCTCTGTGGCAACAGATGAGAAGTTTAGCACAGGAATCAATTCTAGCAGAGGAACCTCATACTTACTATGAGTGTAGAAAATAAGATACAGTCTTTTCCTCAAGGAACTCATGTCTTAAAACCAAATTAAGAGAAAATTAATATTTAATGTAGCCATTAGAAATGTTAGGGGGTTCGGGGCTACAAGCATCTAAGCTACCCTTGCAGAGTTGGGGGTGGGCTGAGGGACTCTGAGTCTGACTTGAGTTCTGAAAGATGAAGGAGGTGGAGTCTGGGGATTCTGTGGAATGGGGAAGTGGGACTGGGGCATGGGTGGTTGTGGGAAGGGCAAAATGATGGTTCAAGAGAAGGGAACTATACAAGAATAGGTTGGAGAGAGAGAGAGAGAGAGAGAGAGAGAGAGAGGGAGAGGGAGAGAGAGAGAGAGATTAAGAAAACAGTCCACAACTCAGTAGTTCACAGCTTCTTTGGATAAAATCAGATCCTGGAAAGCAAGGGTAGTTACCTTGTGAGATGTTACCACTGGTGACAGAGCGTACATTCGTTAGGTTGGGCTGCTCCAGGGCACAAGGTCAAGCCAATGTGTGTTCAGGCACACTGAGGTGCTTCTCTTGACCCCGAGGAGGAAGTCATCATCAGAAGCTCTGGAAAATCATACACTTTCCTTTCCTGGCAAAAGAAGATGTCATCCTGGCCTGAAAAGTGGGTCAGAGATGTGAGAAAGTTCTAGGGGTTGGTTGGAAGTGAAGACAGCATCTACTCAGAGCCAAGACAGACAAGAGCAAGTGGGCAAGCTTTATGGACAGAACCTTAGGAAGATTCTGAAAGGAAGCAGAAGACCCAGGAAGCCTGGGAGGGGGGAGCTGGAAAGGGTGCCTAGCCTTTTGGGAAGATGGGACTATGGTAGCCTGAGGACTAGAAAACCTAGTATTAAAACCATCTAGGCAAATCAGGCAGTTTGATGTAATTGCTCCCTGCATGAGTGTCGGAGCTTCATTATCACCACCAAGTCAAGGCTGACTGGGGTTGGGGTAACCCAGGGATGTGCCTGATAACTCAGAATGTCATCTCTGGTTTCTCAACAACTGAAGAAGAAAATTTTAAGCACAATGAGGCTTTACACATCCCTTATCCTTGGATAATATAATAAGGGTCTACATCATCCCTTCATGTCTGTCACTGCATAGACACTCACCCCAGTCCTGTGGTATGGCCCTAGATGGATGAGAACAGTGAACAGCAGAGAGGCCACCCAGCTATGGGAGAACCAAGCTTCTCGATACCATAAGATTTTTGCCATTTGTCTCACACGATCCTTGTTATCTCATAAGCATTATTTTCTATGCACTGCCATGCTGCAGAATTCAAGGGCTGCAGAAGTTTAGAAACTTTTCAATCAAAGAGTGACCCCATGGGAAGTGCTATCTGCGGCAGTGTGAAGAATACAGGTTACAGAACAGACGTGCATTATGATTATATTTTTTGTAAAAGTATGGCTGTTACACACTCTTTAGGCATCTGCTGGATGACTTCTGAATGAGCAAACACCAACATGCTGGCTATGGCTACCTCTAGGGTCGGACTGTGCAGGATATTCTAAAGAATTCTTGTTTATTAGCATTTTCTGATTTGCCTGCTGTTAATATAAATTACTTCTTCATAAAAAGAACAGGCTAGGGCTTGGTGGAGGGAGATTTCATAGCTTATAATGACAGTTTCTTAAGAGAAACACTACCCATGAGGCCCAGTGCTCTAGAAAAGGACATTGTGTTTAGAAACTAGCCAGTAAGTCTATGTGAAAGTGTATCAAAGTGTCCTTTCTGGGGCTGAGAGCCTGTCTCCTCAAGGCTACAGAGGGGAGATCCAGATGGAGAAAGACCTGCTGCTTAGGAATGAATGATCAGACCCTCTGTCATTGTCAGGGCATAGCATCTGTCTCCCAACTTGAGAGAGCCCCCACCTGCAACCTTTCCCCTTGACCTTTCTCATTTCTTCCTTGACCAGCTCCCTCCTTATTAATCTGCCCATCATCCCATTAGCCATGAATGAAACAATTATTTTAATACTCTGCTTATCAAGTTCCTCTTGTGTTTTCAGAGTACCTTCCAAGAGAACATACTATTGGTCTCTGAGACTCAATTCCCTCACATCATCCCAGCCCACATACTCTAGGGCTGCAGGTTCTGGGAATCTCCAAGCACCCTTAAATTTCCTCCCAGTCTGAGCCTAACCTATGTGTGGTCATCATTCCTAAACTGTCCTTCGCTCACTAGGCCTGGAAGTCCTACCCAATCTTTAAGGATGAGTACAGATGTGTTCTCCTACCGGAGATCTCTGGTGGGTCATCTCCACCTCCGCGCTGAGCAGAGCGGTCGGTGTATGTTTCTACTCATAGTTCTACCATCATGGTCTGTGTGTGTGGATCCATAAACAATTTTATATGGAAGGGCTATTTTTCTGGAGCATGTCCATATTCCTGACTGGGCTAGGAGAAGGGCGCTGCCTTGAGACAATCTAGAGACGTTCTATAGAGGAATAGTTAGGGTTCAGATCCCAACTGCCATTCACTACTGCCTGCCACTAGTGAATTCTGTGGCTCTGTGTACGTTACCTAAATCCTTTTAATTTCAATTTGCCTATCTATGCAAAGGGAGTATTAGTAGCATCTAATTTATAGGACTGTAAGGAAAAACAGAATAATGTGTATATATTTTAGCATAATAGTGCTGACAATAAATGTCAGGTGGCATTAATATCATTCATAAGGATCAGAGTGGTAGTAGTCAGCTCAGAAACCCCTGAGCATTTGCTAAATGGATCCGCAAGGCTCTGCACAGTGCTTCCCTCTCCAGCCCCCTCCTCCCCCTGCCCCAAAGCAGACAGAGGTAGGAAGTGATCTTTGGGTCTCCCTCAGGATGACATGTTCTTGTTTTGGATGTCATGCTACCTGAAGCTCAATATCAAGGGTTCACAAAATCGAGGGCAATCACACACTGGCATTTTTGCTCCCCTTTGGTCTCGAGAAGAAATGGTTGGCTACAGAGGATGTGAGGGGAACCTCTATAACATGGGGAAGCCAACAGAGAGAGGCTTCTCTGACTGGCAGCCTCTTGGAAAACTCTTCATAGTTCTGATCCAAGAGGGCGCAACTGACAGTTACCATGATCGGCTGAAAAGGTATGAAGGTCTGAGTGCCCAAAAAAGATCAAAATGCCCTGTCTGTCTGTCATGGTGGGGAGCAAAAAGCTCAAGCTCTGGAGCCATGAAACCCCAGTTCAAGTCCTACCTTTGCTGTTTCCCAGCTCTGTAGCTTTGAGCAAATCTTCAAACTCAATGAACCTCAGTTTCCCATTTCTGTGTGAGAACTGAACACCCAAAACAAATATTGGGCTGACATAATGAATATTTCACAGTGAATATTTCTTCTTTATCTTTGGATCCAAAATTATTCAAGCCTCAAGGGAGAACTGGGTGTCTCTGCAAGTCTTAGTGCCCCCCAAACTTCTTTAGAGAAGGTGTCACCTCAAATGTTTGTACTACAAGGGCAAAAACACAAATCTCATTTAGATGCCCCTTTGCAGCTCTACTTTTGTAGTTGAGACATAAATATTTGAGGATGAGCAATGTTTAGGGGTACACATAGGAACAATGCACCCCACTTTAGATGTCAGCCAGTGCTGCATGAGAGAGAGAGAGAGAGAGAGAGAGAGAGAGAGAGAGAGAGAGAGAGAGAGAGAGAGAGAGAATGTGAGCTCCCCTCCTGATGGCGGGGATATGCATGCTTAGGCTTTTCTTTCTTTGTAAAGTAAAAAAATAATAAATCATGAAAAGAAAAAATAGAGACTGTTAGGAAGGTGGTGTTTGAACTTGATCTTGAAAAATGGATAGAGTTTAAAAGTACAGAGATAGAGGGAAAACATTCAATATAGAGGGAATATGGCCAAGCCAGGCTCAGAAATGAAAATCCACGTTACCTACGGTGGGAGAGAAATGAGTCAATTACATTCTGGCCTTGTTTGGCCAGGAAGTTTAGACAGAGCTTTCTTTTTCTTTCTTTTTTTTCTTTTTCTGTTTGCTCATTCCCTTCTTAACTGTCTGTGAGAGGTTAAAGCAATCTGAATTACGTTATTTAAATTGCCTTTTATTATTGAATTATAATCATTTGTGCAATTATGAAACCAGGTGTTCCTGATTGAGATCAATTATTCCCTCAGCTGATCACTGTAGAGCTAATAAGGACTTAGAATTGCTGTTCAAGTACACTTCCAGCCGCGCTGAAGCCTTCTGGAAAGGCATTTATTAAGCCAAAGAGAGGTGGAAAGAAATCCAGGGGAGAACAAGGACAGAGATTAAAATCCTTTAGGAAAAGGCCTAGAAGGGCTGATTTGATCATTAAGTAGCCTCGATGGGTAGCTGGCTGTTGACGAGGAATCTTCGAGGTATTCCTACGGGAACTTTGCAGGTGGGGTGGGGCAGGAAACGAGGACACAGGTGAATCTGCCTGAACAGCAGGTTAGAGACCCAGTTTCTGCTGTGTTCTACAGAGGTAGAGTTGTCCCTTTCTCCTTTCCGAGGTTTAAATCCTGACTCCCATAGAGATGTGACAGGGCCATGGTGTCCTTTTCTTCTGGGCTAGGAGGTTAGGAGGTGTGGAAGTGCTCGGGAAGAACAGAGTTTGCATTCCTAAAGCTCTAGGTTCCTCTACAATTAGTCTCTAGGAGACTTCTGGGAGAAAGGGAGAGCAGTAGTTATTATTTCAGTTTTGTAAGTGGAGGCCTTGAGTTTAGTTCAAAGACTTGCATATAATCACAGAATCAGTACCTGAGACAGGGTCTGATGATGCCATTTCGACTGCCAGGTGAGGGAAAGGCCCTTCCCTCACCTTTGCCACCGCATATCCTGTTCTAGAGGCAAGTCAGATGAGTCAGTCATTTCTACAGTGGTTTGTAAGACTAGATATGTGGTAGAATCATCTGGGGACCTTAAAAACTCACCCTATCCTTGGGATTGCCCTTAGAACAGTAAGCCTCTCTGGAACTATGGGCCTAGGTACCAGAGGGTTTTCAAAGCTCTGTCACTAATTCTAGTGTGAGGCAGGGCAATGAGACCCTGATTTAATGGGTGGCTAGTTAGCTAAATAGAGCCAAGCCTGACCTTAGGGAGTTTTGGAGCCATGTAAGTCCCTGTGGCTTGCAAATGACAGGTATTTATTTCAACTAAATTGGCTTGGTTATTTGTTAGGAAGCTCAGCAAGAAGTATGTGGGGGTAGAGTGGGGTTTCAAGGATAAATTGTATTCAGGAGTAGAAAACTGATTGATCTCCTTGCTCCACCCTTGTAGCCCTCATCCTGACCCCAGACTTCTCTCTGTGTAGCACTTTCATTTATTTTTTCTTCAAGCTACTTCTTCCACATCACAAGGTCCCTGCTCGTGGTGGTTCCAGACATATTTACTGTTGGAGAATCTCCAAGAGTGTTTTTTTTTTTCTCCATCCTATCCTTATGCAAGTGCTCCTTCAAGGCAGTCATTTTGGTCACACATGACTAAGATTATGATGGCTCCCATTCAAATCAAGGAGGTAGAGTGGGTGGTGGGGAGGGAATTAACTTATAGAAAGGAGAGGTATCTTCTAGAATGCAAACAGCAGAGGTCTCTTATGGGTTGGCTGTCATCTATGACCCTTGTCTAGAATCTCCACAGCTGGGTCACTTGCAGAAATGCTTCAGTCATTGCCCCAACCAAGGGAAGTTGAAATTCTGCTGGCCCCAAGTCTTATACTCCCAAGGAGCAAAAGCTTTGAAAGAAAGTTTTGATACAGTGATTTCATGAATGCCAGGCAGCCGGACCTGAAAGGCGGAGAAATCAGGTGCTGAGACAACATGGACCTATCCATCAATTTGCCAAGAGCTTACAGGACCTCAGATATAAATGGGACTCTGTATTGTCAGAGATCTTTGGGCTGCTAGTGACAGAATCTTAACTCAAAATGGTTAACACATACAAGAAAAGGAGTGAAGCTGGGCCCAGGGATGCAAGCCTGTAATCCCAGAACTCTGGGAGGCTAAAGCAGGAGAATCACAAGTTTGAGCCAAGCCTGCGCAACCCAGAGACAAAAGTCAGAGGTAAAATGGCCTGGGGATGTAGCTCAGTGTGAAGGTTTAGACTCAATCCCCTCACGCTTCCTCCACCACACAAAAGAAAAGGAGTCTATTGGCTTACATAACTGTAAAATTAAAAACATTTGCTTTCAGAGGTGGTTGGATTCAGAGCCTGGACAATATTCTGAAGGCTCAGTCCTACCTTATACCTCCTCTGCTCCACTTATCCATGTATGGATTCCATTCTTAGGCAAGCCCTCTTCTTACAAAGACGTGAAGGTAGCCTCATCTACCTCTGCGGAAAGATGACATCCCCCCCTCACCCCCCGCCATAGAATCAACAAAAATGCCGCTGGAGTAACAAGGATCTCAGACGTGAGCGACGCTTGGGTCTGGGGGTGAAATTGGATGGACTGAGAGCAGGAGAGGAGAAGTTGTAGTACATGTAGGGAGTAGGTATCAGCAGGCTAGTATGAGAGAAGCCCTTCAGAGACCCAACAGTTCATCTAGTCTGACAAGCCCCAGCCTACTTGCCAAAATATTATATTCTGTATCTTTCCTGACCAACAGCCTGAGAATGGCTAACACTTTTTCCTGTCCATCTTTGATTTTTTTTTTTAAATACAAAACGTCATTTCTAGAGTGAACCTCTTAAGATAAAGTGTGTGGTGACTCTGCATCCTTAAGTCTAGCAAGGGGTTTCAATTGAAAAATTTATTAGTGTTATGGTGAACTTAGAGTCCCCAAGAGCTGCCATACTGAGTGGAAAAGGGGCCCACGGGCAGTAGGAAGGACTCTGAAGCTGGGCTGAGAGCTCTGTGTTAAGTTCCAAATCTGCTCTTGATTCACAGTACTCCTTAGACAATCACTTCTCAGATCTAGGCTTTGCCATGCAATCTTCACTAACTACTTGCCAGCATTACTCAAAGATTTATGTTAAAACACATGGAAGCAAATTATCATTGGCAAGTACGTAGTAGCATTATTTTTCTTGCCAGTAGAATAACCAAGAGCTATGTTCAGAACAAACAAGATTATAAGAAGCAGTTTAAGCATGGAAAAGGCATACAATGATGAGATAATCACAGAGTGGGGGGTGTAGGAAGTGCACATAAACTAGAAGCTTATGAAGCAAAACCAAGGAGGACAGCCATGTTGGAAGGGAGCCTCCAGTCCAGGTGGCTGCTGAGGTATGTGCTAGGGAAGCTCTGAGAGTGAACTGCTTAGGCCTAGCCATGAAGGGATGCTGCTTTTGAAGGACCTGGCATTCTCAAGCTTTCTCCTCTCTTTCTGATCTGCACAGTGAGGGCCAAGAAGTAGGATGAGACTTCAGACAGATTACACCCAGACCAATCTGTCTGTGGCTTCCTTGGCTGACACCAGCGGCTGTCTGGCTTTCCTCACTTGTCATCTTGGACTCTTAGTAACCCACTTAAATCACCCACAGCAAGGAGAAACTAGCAGCCTGCTTTTCAGCCCTTCTTCCATCCAAGCCATTAGTATGTTTAACAGCTCCGGCCCCATGCTGATTTCTGACATGCAGTAATTAATTCTTTTCTACTTAGGGATGTAGCCATTCACAGGTCTTGATTCAAATGGTTTCTCTTCTATTCTATTTGAAAAAATACTTAAAATGTTGAGTAGGGAAACTATTTGTTCTTTGTGAAAAGCTACTGGTCTCTGTTCCTCCCTGATATAAAAACAAATTCTAGATGATATATTAATAATTCAAATGTAAAATATGAAATTGCAAAAAAGTCAAAGATGAGCATTTAAATAATTATATAATATAGAACAGCAAGTCTTTCAAAGGCAAAAATTACTAAGATCCAGATTCATGAATTTGTTCTTATTAAAAATGTAAACTTCTGTTTGGCTTAAATTAATACAATCAAATTGGATTAAGTTTAAAAAAAGACAAGTTTGGAGATGCTACTTACAATATACAAGAACTACTACTATGACAGTGGCTATAATGATGATAATATCAGTATTTATTTCTATGTGCAAAATTTCTAGGCATATTATTATATAAAGAATACTAAAGACAAAACAGTAGTACTTACGTGTTGGTTAGAATACAGGGAGACGTTCACACGTTGTTGTTGGAAACAAATTAGTACAAATTTCTGGAAGGAAAAGATTTGATTTTAAAATTGGAACCATGAATCCATTTCTGTATCTAGGAATTAATTCTGGAGAAATAATTAAAGCAATGCACCAAGATGTAGGTATATGACACTATTTTGATAGTGAAGATTGGAATTAATTCAAATGCTTGACAATAAAAGATGTGTTAAATAAGTTGTCATCCACCCATGCCAGAGCATAACTGTGTAAATATTAAAAATTATGTTGCAGGTGTATATTTATTACCTTGCGAAAAGGCTCTCGCTATTGTTGACGAATAAGTGCAAGCTAAAAAATTACATGTTCAGCCTACAAAATTCCATGTTTTTGAATTTTTTTATTGCCTCCTATTCAGTGAAGACATCTTCAAGTTTGCTTTTTCAATTTTCAATACTCACATTCGCACGTAGCTGTTGTGAATATAAATCATTATTTTACAGATTGCAGCTGATGATTTCACCTCTGAAGTCTCTGTACTTCTGTTTCTCTTGTCTGTTATTTCTGCTGATTATTGTAGAGCTTGAGTTTCCTTTGTGCTTCCGTTTTTGTCAATATTTGTTGGAAATTTTATTAGAAAAATTACATACAGGAGGAAGGCTCCAATGAAAGCGCACTCTTCCCAAGGGGATTTGGATTTTCTTGATGAGAGATCTTGTTAAGGTCAGATACAAGGTGCCCGGGCGGGGATATCTTTATCTTTCTGATAAGGTCCTTGGTGAGCCATGGGGCCACAATGAGGAGACTAGACTAGCAGTTGGAGAGGGAAACCACCGGGCTGGGGCACTCCAGGGGCCGTGACCCTCTGGTTCACTGTCACCGTAGAGGTAAAGCACAGAGATTCCAGCTTATTGTAGGAGAGGCTCCTTGGAAACACTTGGCTGTGTGTGAGCCGAGCTTTGATTTCATTTCTGTCTCCCTCATGTCTCCATGCTGCTACAACAAACCTTCTGATTTTGAACTCTCAACAATCATGTTTAGGTCAGAAGCAGCTTCTATGCTGGATTTTCATCTCTCCTTTATTTTCCATCTGGGAATTCCTTATTTTCATCATGCTTTTAAGTTTTTCTGTGTTTTCATGTGTGTCCATCACAAGAGGTTTTTTTTTTTTTAATTTTTTGAGACAGGGTCTTGCTCTGTAGCCCAGGCTGGTTCTGAACTTACTGTGTAGTCCAGGCTGGCCTTGGACTAAGTATAATTCACCTGCCTCAGCCTCCCAGGTGCTAGGATTGCAGGAGTGCATCACCATGCCCAGCTTTATGTGGTGCTGGGGAATCAAACTTAGGGCTTTGTGCTCACAAGGCAGGCGCTTTAACCACTGTGCCATTCCTCCAGCCCGACAGGAGTTGTTATAAATAACCTACTCCACTGTACTTAGAAATAAGAAAGCCTATGCCGAGCACTTCACATTCATTAACTTATTTCAGACTTTCTCCAACTAATAATATCCTAAGAACCTCCCAGTGTCATCTCTTCCTTCTGGGAAAATCTTTGCATATATCTTGATTGTTTATTGCAAAAAAAAAAAAGAACCCTGTAAACTTCTCTCCTTCCATACTTGTTCCTACAAAGCTTGTCTCAGTCTGCACTTTGGGTGTCTTTCCTAGATGGTTTGCCTCAGCCGGATTCCTCCTTGGACACAGTCTTCCTGTCCACATGTCCCAGAAGCTCAGGGTTGGGCAGCTCAAAGAAAGCACAAAGGTCCTCTTCTCCCTCTACAGACAAGGGAACTGAAGCCCAAAGAAGGGATGCAATTCACCTGAGGTCGCCCAAAGAATTTTTGCTGCACCCGAGACAAGAACCCAAATCCGCCTCACACAACCTGACAGTTTATATGATCACAGGCGACCCTGTTCTTGTGTCTTGCTGATCTTCTCTCTCTGCAACTTCCAAGCAGTAATTAACCAAAAAATGACTTTTTTTTTTAAATCTGGGAAAACTACCAGAGTAACTTGGTACACATTTCAATGTACTTTATGTCTGTTTCATTCTGAGAATAAGGACCTCTATCTTCCAACAATTGAAGGGGGAAAAGCCATTAACAGACCCTCTTGGAAAAAGGAAAAGTTCACAGAACTTCATTTGAACTGTGTTTTCTCATGTTCGATTTCTATCTGTGAGACCTCTGAAACTGAAGGAGCCCTGAGATGCCACAGAACATACCCACTGTCCTCCTGGAAGGCTTCCAGTAAAAACAGCTTCTAATTAAGTAAACCAGCTCTGCCATGTCCGCTTCAGAGAGCAGAAGACGACTTCCAGGGACCACACTTCTGACTGTACTTGTTTTGTTACTTGTTAAATAAGCATTGAATCTTGCTGTTCCCATCCATCCTACAATGTTTCATTAACTGAACATAGAATTATAAAGCATGCAAGCAAGCAAACAAATAAACAAATCATGGCAAGAAAAATGGCAATGCTTGGGGAAACTTGAACGTCTATGATGAACTCCTTTAAGAAGGGAAACAGAATGACTAATTCAGGAACAGGGTAGTAGCTCATTTAATCTAATTTCTTAAACTTCTGAACTTCTGGCCCCTAAACATGTCCCTGACCATATGTTCTTCTGAATCCCACCCAATGTGGATACACACACACACACACACACACACACTTCCCAAGCTCCAAGCAACCCTGTTCTGTCTGTGTTTCCCGAGCCCTGCGGACTCTCCTGGGGCCCTGTGTCTTGAAACACGCTGTCTCCTAAAACCCTGCACCTTTCATGTGCTCTTTCTCCATCCATCAGAATCTTTTTCAGGCTTCAGAACCCAGCACCAGTTTCCCTGAAGATTTCTCAAGAGTGACTCTCTCAGCCCTAGTTGGGCCCCCTCCCTTTGGAAAGGCCTTGGACTTGCATGGGACTTTGACAGCTAAAATATAGCCAAAGAGTCACAAAGATCTCCATACTTATAAAATTGTTTAGTGTAAATATATGCTGCATAAACAAAATTATACTAAAGTAAGACAAGTAAGTATAAGTGAGACAAAGTTATACTAAAAAGCATCCATTATTTATCCAAAATTCAAATGTAATTAGGTATCCTAGATTTTCTTTGGCAATCCCAGGATGTTTGAAATTATCTGTTGCAGTCGTTCACATCACAGAATAGCTACAGATCCCACTCAGCGCTCAGGGCACTACCGGAGCCATTTGCAACTTACCACACAGGCCTCAGTCTCTACCTTTTTTCTGCCATTTAATATGAGAATAAATTCCAAATGAACGTGAACCACTTCACATGTATGTGTATGACTTTCCGAACTCCTGCAGAAATAGTAACAGCCCGGGAATAGTAGTATTAGCCAGGTGCTATGTCAGAAGCTTGCGCTATTATTGCCTCTATTACACAGATGAAGAAATGAGATAGCAAGCACTTAAATAATTTGCTCAGGGAAGAGTGGGCGGCTCATGGCTGGTAAGTGACAAAGCCGGGAGCTGCCCTGCGGCCTCTTCTATGGTCATCATTCACGCAGTGCTTCCAACCTCTCGCCATCGATTGTAACACACTAGTGTGCTGCCACTTCACAGCTGTGGAAAACCAACACCATCTGGAGTCAATCCTAAAATTACTGTATGGGAGTCACTCACAACTTGTAACAAACGGATGCAGGGCATTTGCGCAGGCCCAAATCCTGAGAGTCCCCTGCTCCAGATTCTCGCCACACTCCCTCTGGAAGAGATGAGTAGCTACGCTCAGAACATGCCTTTCACCCCGGCTCTACTATGACCTCTTTGCAATACTTTCACTGTTTTCCTTCTCTCTATCATCTGTTTGCTCCAAAGGAAAAAATTTGACTTGTCCTTCAAGATCTAACACAGACGCCATCTCTCCTGTGAAGGCTCTGACTTCCCCTGCCTGTCTATATCAGTCCTCCCTCTTCCTCTGTGTCCTCTCTCATTTGAATTGTGGCTACAACCCTGGTCTCATTTCCTGATCAGCTCTCATTAGCCTCTGGGCACCTGAGACATCTGCTTCTCTGGGACATGAGTTTTCTAACTTAAATAGGGGTCTTTTCTTGGTTCATAATTTTCTATGGAGCTTTGTACTGTACCAATATCTGGTCCCTGGTGCCCAAATTCTGGTTTGACAGTTGAATATAAGACACAGACATATTTTTAAACAACATTTTTTTTTTAAACAACCATCAGCTCTCTGATGGTTCTGAGCCACAGTGATGGGTCATGGTTTTGAGTAGCAAGGGCTAGTCTCGATTAGCCTGCCAAAGCCCAGCTGTCATCCTGGTACTTGTAAACACATTCTTATCCAATGGCCATGCCCTCAGCTTTCAAGAGAGAGTTTGACTGACAGCTTGAAAAGAGTGCAAACATTCTTTAAGGGCCTCCTGGGTCCAACCTTCTGCTACTCTGATGACAGTTTGTGAGTTGAGATTCAGTTTCACACATACAAAGAGGTACCCCAACTACAGTGATGCTGGAGAGAGGTAAAGATTCAAACTTCGAAATAGATCAATAGATTTTGTCTAGAGCAGAAAGATGTTAGAGGCAGCCAGGATAATACTGAGTATGGAAACTGGGGCTCAGAAGAGGGAAGAAAGCTGTCCGAGCTCCTGGTTTTCCCACCACAGTCCCACTTGTGCCTCACACACCTTGCCCACCCCACCCATTTCCTGGTCCCACTGGGTGGATATTTGAAAGTGAAAAGAAAGGCTTGACCAGACTCCCCAGTCCATAGCAAAGAAAAGAATTAGCCTTCATTTACCTTGCCAAAATTTAATTTTAAATGCAGCCTCAAAGGTGACACCTCCATACGTGGGCTTTCACACAATTTAACAAAATCCTCTGCAACAATGCTATCCAAACCAGTGTAAAGCCGCTGCATGTTTTAAAGCAAGATTAGAATTGAATTCTGAAGCATAATCCCAGAAATAAAAGTCAGAAAAGCCAATATGCAATGATTGAGTATGCAAGACCACAGCCCTTAATCTCTGCCATCCTCCGCAGTGTAAACAAATCTGCTGATTGTTGATGATATTGCTGAAAACATCACTAATCAAACCTTAAATACCAAATACATTTAAGCAAATAACACTCCAGTTACAGTCGTTCTAATTCATTGCAAAGGAAACCCAAATCGGAGACCAGTTTGAAAATGGCCAGAGCTATACTGTAGCTTCACATTAATTGACCAACATCCTAGAGGCGGTGCTTTCTCTTAAGTACAGAAGGCCTAAAATACACAAGGAAATAAGGAAGAAGTCCAGGAGGCAAGCACTAATGCAATTTCAAAGTCGAATTACATCAGCGGCTTTAAACAGATGGCAGGATGGGAATAAATGTGTTAGCTCCTTTCTCTTACTTGGGCCTCATTGTTTGTATCATTACAAATAAGGAGAGTTTAAAATAACATATATCATCACTGAGTGACTCCCAGAGACATGCAAAACTAGTTTGAGGAAAAGACCGAATCTGGTCATACTCCTCGTTGTTTTGAAAACAACTGGGTGAATTCAATTAAGTAACCAGCTGGCTATTTACAAAAGAGAATTGCAAAAGCACATTGGTTATGACTGCATTGAATATAGAAAACTCTGGGTAATCCAGATTAGTTCCAGAACGTTCTCTTGTGTGCGATAAGGCATAGGTGAGTTATGACTGTTATAGTTCATATGTCAAGGGACCTAATTGATGCCCTATTCCAAGAACGGCAAAGAAAGGTCATAAATGCCACCACTTTCTACTTCTAGACCTCAATATGTCACTAACCTAGTCAAGCATCACTCCTTCAAACAGATTTAATCTCAAAATTTTGAAAATATCTCTACGCAGCTTTCTTGTGACAGAGTACATACATAGAAATTTATTTGCAATCCTTGGTATAGGTCAAATCATTCACTTTTTAGATGAAGACACTGAGACTCATAAAAGATATTATGACTTTCACTCTGACACACTCGAATTGCCAACTTTGAGGGGAGCCAGTAACCTATTGCAAGACACTCAAGCAGCCCTGAACACTGGGCTGTGTGGCTAGGGACTGTGGCCTCCTGTCCACTACTGGCACTGATTGGTCATCCATGTAAGTGGCTCAAGCCAACACTGAGATCTTGCCAGTATCTCGACAGCAACCCAATAAGAGACCCTGAGCCAGAGCCACCTAGTGAGGCTGCTTCTGAGTTGCTGATCCATAGATCCTATGTAGTAATAGATGTTTATTATTGTTTTAAGTGACTTAGTCCTGAGGTAATTAGTTACACAGCACTACGTGACCCTACAGAAGGAGTGAACTGATGATTACAGAGAGGGCCGTTCCTGTGTCTAAAGAGTTGTTTTCATAGAAAAATCTGTGTTTTAGATCCTCATATTTCTCAGTGATTTTGGAGAAACCACTTGGCCTCTCCTCTTGATTCCTCCTGCAAACAAGGAGCAGCAGAAGCAGCCCAGGGCTGTAAGTCATCATTAACCCAAGATGTAAAATCGCAAGTCCCAAAAATGAACTCCAGAGGACTTACACCAGCACTGTTCCTCCAGCACTGGTGCCTGAAAATTAGGGTTCAGGAAGGTTTGCTCCACAGTGGCTCTCCAGGGACCTCATTGCCTTGTATTACAGTCCAATCCGGTCAGCTTCTTGTTAACATTTCACCCTAAGCCCATTGAAGCCCTTCGATTACTTTCACATACACTAATTGAAGGCTTCACTTCAGGAGAGCAAATAATGGACACATTTTTAAAATCCTACTTCCAGTTTACCAAAAAAAAAAAAAACCCAAAATGGTTATAAATCAAAGTTCATCGATATTTTACACAATGAATCATACTGAACAATAGGACATACTTCACATTTCTTGTTAGTTTTATACTTTGCTCTTCTTCAGAACCACAGATACGTAAATAAAAATTTCTTAAGTAAGAACTTCTATAAAATTAATTGCTTTGACAGACATTTGGAAATTTAGAAACATCACTGAGAACACGAATATTTGCTAGCTATTTAGATCATAATATTTAACATTTTATATGCATTTTAATTTAAACATTTTAAGGCTGCATTAGTTAGATTTGTTGGAGCTTCTACTTGAAAGAATTATCCCATGGCATGACAACATTTTGTAAATAATGTATTTCTGAGGAACTTGCCCTAAGGCTAAGGAGTCAGTATTACCACAGCTTAAAATTATTATTTTCCTAATCTTATCTTGTCTAAAATAGCTAATCCTAATTATTCCTTTTTTACCTTAATTTTGTAAAATTAAAGATTTTTAACTTACACGCATATTAATATTGGGATCTGCAAAACACTAGTACTTAGGCCCAATGAGCAAAAGAGGAGTATGCCAAAAACCTCCTGAAGGTCGAGGGCATTAGGTCCTAAGTCTAATTCTGTCGTTGAGTGACTGTGGAAGTGATCTAACTTGCTTTCATTCTGTAGAACTCAGTATCTTCTTCCATAAACTGCAGTGTCTGATGGCTTTTCTCCAGAGTTTCTCCACGTTTAGCATTCAAGGCTTCTAGTTGAGGCACTATAGACTCCCCTTGGGTGAACCAGGCAGGTGTTCTTCCAGATGATGTTCATCATCTTAGACGCTGATGAACCCCAAAGGACATAATTCATCTCCTTTGCCTTCAAACTGGCATGGAGTTGACATTCCTGTTTCACTACTGCTATAAGCTGAATGTTTGTGTCCCTTCTAAATTTACATAGGAAATCTCATGCCCAATGTGATGGTATTTGGCCCTGGGGCCTTTGGGAATTGACTTTGTGAATGGGATTAGTGAAGAGCCCACTTGTCCTTTCTACCCTTTGAGGGCAGAGCAAGAAGATGGTGCTTTGTGAGTCATGAAGAGGGTCCCTACCAGACACTGAATCTGCTGACACCTCGATCTTGGACTTCTCAGTCTCTAGAACTGTGAGAAATAAATTTATGTTGTTTAGAACTTATTAGTTCAGCCATTTTTGTTACAGCAGCCTGAACAAGCTAAGATAACCATTAAGAAATAGGTAGGAACTTGTATGTTAAGTTTCTAACCATGATAAACTTGATGTGTGCCCAGGTAACTGCTGCTAGGTGGGTCAATATTTAAAAATTATGTTTTCTGATTTAAGTGGTATTGCTGAAAAAAGACAAGTGGCTAAAGAGTATAACCCATATTTATTTCATAGTTACTGTATGCCGGATACTATCGCAAAATATTAACTGTATTAAATTTTTTAATATTCTTGATAAGCCTATGAAGTAGATATTACTGGTTTCCATTTTACAAAGGAGAAAATTAAGGCACAGGGAGTTACATAACTAACCTGAAGTCATGTAGTTGTATTTCCTTCCTAATTTTAGTCTGAATTTGCATTTTTATTTTAATCCCCCCTTTTCCCTCTTAACACAAAATAGGAATTTCTACCTATTGTTATTTTTTCTTCTAAAGCTCACATAGGTTTTCTCTATGGAGGTTTCTGGAGCTTGCATATGTCTGCTTGACTTTTCAGTCAGGTCTCATTCTGTCTTGTTCTCCACAGGAACTTAGCTGAAGCTGAGGGACATGGGTGGACCAGGGATGGGTGGGAACTTTAGGTGACTTTAGCATCACATGGCTTTGCAGGGTTCCTCCAATTCTGCCCAGGGCCTACAATTCCAGGACCTAAAATTTTGACAAATAGAAACATGAGAATTACTCCTTTGGCAATGTAAGTTTATTACTTGATTTGCAGACCAAGAAATGGAACCAAACTGTGAAAATAGGCAAGGACCAAGTCCCATGGTTCAAAAGGTAATTGTCTGGTCCCACTGTGTGGACGGGACTGTATTTTTCTGCATGCATGCCAACGGTATAACCCAATTCGTAGCACTGCAGAGTGTCTATTTCCATTGTGTTTTTCATCCCCCACAAATTTCATGAAGCAGTTCCTTCGTGCTAGGCACTAGAAAGGGTGCAGGTTAGTGCTAAGGGATCAAAGACCTAGTTGCTTCTCAGCAGGTTCCTGAGTCCAGGAGGGAAGGCGTGGGCACACGGAAAGTCCGATTGAAGGCAGACTACCATGTGCATTATAACTCTCAGAGGCCCCACCTGCCACATATGAGTGTAGCAAGAGGGACAGTAGGATGAAATTCTGCTATCTCTAAATCCATATTCATGATGGGAATAGGAATAGTTTTCTTAACTTGCTTACATCAGTTCATTTTTGAACTTAAAATGAAGTCACAACCCCACTGTGGCTAGAAAGGCATCCCGTGTTCACGCATGCTGTCTGCCTAGAGAGCAAGGCTGCATTTTGCCTGTGGTTAGAGGATCATGAACATTAAATACTCACCATCTCTTAAAACCTGGGGGGCAGTGTGAGCTTGAATCTTCCTGAACTCTGTTTCCTCTTGTGTTCTCTTTTGAGAATCAAGTGAGTTAATGGATGTGGAAGCAGGTTTCACATTATAAACAGCTACAGAGGCATAAGGCTGCTATAAAGATTTTCATCAGAGCTGCAGGTCCTTCGAAGGTTTGTATTTCATCTTTGGAGAGCCTTGCTTTGATTTCAAAGCCAATATTCATCCTCTCCTTTATCACAACACTAATTGTTTTATCCAATGTCTTGGTCTGTAAGAAAGCTGTGTAGGTGACAGTGCTAATATTCAACAGCCAATCTTAAAAAGGCTTTCTAGCTAAGGAAGTGCCAAAACTCACACATGTGTATCCTTTAAAAAAATAACTTTACCCACTGTTTTATAAGCCTGATGAAAATTTTGTTGGTTTTGGTTGTGTGCCTGCTATGAATATTCCTGGAATTCTTTGTAGGCCTGAATGGGATTCTTGATTTATTTCTTTTAAATGACCCTGTAATCCCTGGAGGAATATCACAATCTATAAGTATCACTATTTATTATAAGATGGATTTTCCCACCTTGATAATTAGAGTATTAATTTCCATTTACAAGTGGGTAATTCCTAACATCAATCTTTGCTCTGTCATTGGGGTGGGGGACTATTATTCTCAGAGAAAGCCCCAGGAACATCTTTACTATTCTAATCTTCAGTTGTGTCATGTATAAGGAATACAAGGAGGTAGGGGGAGAGCAAGATAATTTCCATGGCAGCAACAGGAAGAAATTGCTCAGGTTTTGTTAACACTCTTTATACAGAAAAACATCTCGAAACAGTTTTGACTGTCTTCCTTCCCTCATCCTTCCATTACCAAACCAAATCTTATCTCCACACCAGGTACAAAAGCACCACTATCGTTATTGCAATATTTATATTCCCGTCCCACTCCCTTTTGCATATTTCATTCCATCACCAGGTGTGAGAAGAAAATCCTGCAGTGCAAACACTTCCCCATGTGCTCTGCTTCTCTGCTTTGAACCCACAGCCACAGCTGCCAGCAGGAGCACGTTGAGAGCTTTCAGGAGTTCAATCAGTCCCGAGGTGAGAGGGCAGCAAGTACTAACTTGAACGCTGTCTTCCTTGGTGACTTGGGTTTTCCACTTTTTCAGTAGTCCAATAACTTTTCTTCTAATGGGACGCAGACATAGCAAGAAGTGTGGGGCCAGGTGTTCAGAAGCTTCTACACAAAGGCTGGTCCTTTCCCCTATTCTCTTGTTATTGGATCCAGAATGATGAACAGAAAAGGAAGATTAAGATCTAAAGAGCAGCAGACACTCGATGTCCCAAGAAAGGATCTAAACCCGGGCTAAACCAAGAGGACCCAAAGTCTAGCAGCTGTGCCAGAGTAAATGAGCAACCTTGGCAAAGTGTCTGGCCACTCTGTGGCCTATTCTGGGGGCTCATTAGGCTCCTCACAATGCTTTTTCTCTGAACAAAGGTTTTGAACAGAAAGAAGGGAATTCAGAAGTTACCATCTCTCTCTCTCTCTCTCCTTTTCTCTCCCTATTCCTCTTCCTTCTCCTCCTGCTCTTCTTTCTGTGGTACTGAGGATTGGACCCAGAGCCTTTGACTATCCTTAAATTTATATTTTGAGATTTGGTCCCCCTAAATCTCTAAATTCTCCCAGGCCGAGCTTTAACGTGCTATCCTTGTGCCTCAGCCTCCCAGAGTGCTGGGATTACAGGTATGCATTACGATGCCTGCCTTGCTTCTTAACAGGTCACCTACAGATTTTAGGGAATGAATTACAAAACAAGTATACACAGTGAGTCGTCCAAGTTGAGGAGGAGGCCCAAGGATACAAGTGAAGAGAGGTGTCTCTAAGAACAGAAGTAATGGAGGATTCAGCACGTCTGAATGTTCTGAGAGGAACTGTGTAACATGGTCAGAGACCCCGGAGAAAACTTAACAATACATATGTAGAAAACAAACCAATAAAAAGAAGCATTTACTTACTCTAAGAGAAGGAAGAAAGAGCATTTACCAACTCGGAAAGCTATATAAAACAAAAATTAAACAATATTACCTTATATAGGACAGTGCTAAATGTTATATACAGAATCAGGATATTGGATTCAAGCAAAGAGATTTGACTTTCAAAGATAAACCTGTAGTGTTATTTCAAAGGATACGAACTTTGTAAAAGATGTTCATGGGTTAAAAAAACAGAAGGAGTCACAAGGCCTCTCCCTATCTATCCCACGTACTGCTGAACTTGGTGTGGTCCAGGAATGACATTTGGTCAATGAAATAAATGGGAAGTGGAGTTTGGAAGCAACTGCTCAACCCACCATGCTTTCTCCTCCTACCTCAGCATCTATGGGTTACAGAGCTGAATGCTTCCTCCACGGAGAAAGGCAGCACTGAGCAGAGCCCTTGGGCACTCTGTACTACACACACAATGAGGAAAATTAGACTTCCACAGCTTTAAGCAACTGCCTGTAGGGTTATTCATTAATGCTTATGACTTAGCCTGTCTGACCTTATAATCATTTCAATAACAGTACAACTGAGTACGAAAACAGATGGAAAAGGCTTATTCTACCCAAGTCATTGGATGTGGAGTATTAGGTAGAAAACTGAGAGTAGCAAACACAACTGTGAAAAAGACCTGTAGATATTATACCCTGTCATATCCATACACATACAATGTACATATATGTGCTACAATATATTAGTTATACAGCATCTGAATAATATAAGTATAAACATGTCAAGTATATGCATATTTATATGTAAAGATAGGTATTATGTATATACACTTTATATTAACAATACACATATAAATAGTAATAGGGACATTGTGGACCCAAAGATATCTACATCTCCCTTTCTCCTTTCTTTCTGTTTTTGTCATCTTTTTTTTCCTTTCTTTAACTTATAAATCTTTGATGCAATTAGAATTTATGCTAGTGTTGTTGTGAAGAATGAATCAAACTTTGACTTTGTCCCTCTGGCTGGAGGACATCCACAGGGGGTAGAAAGGCCAGGCTTGCCTGACAGAACCTAAAGTCAGCGATTTTCTATTTTTTTTTTTTTTATCCTGGCTTATTAAACAGAGCAAAAGTCTCAGGAAACCACCCAGCTTACTTCTTTTCACTTCCCATTGGGGATAATGAACTTGGTGACAAAAGCCAGAGAGGGAAAAAGCGATATTCAAGTAATAGTAAGTCAACAAGTACCTTCAAGAGGTATCTATAGTGATAAGCTCTGCATCTAACTTCATAAAGTGTTTTAATTGATTCAAGAGTAAAAACAATGTAAAATCATATCCAGTTCACATAGCTATGAGACGAAAGCATCCTGATAGAGCGTCTCAGGACTTCCGAGTCTCTGTGTGCGCAATAGTCGGAGATTCGCCATACTACCGCACAGTGCAGCAGCAGCCAGACTTCTTACTAGGTTGTGGGTCACAATAAACTTGCACATGTTCCCTTATTTATGAACATTAAAACTTAGTATTTTCTAATCATCTGCTTATTCATTTCCTAGGTTTCTCTTAAAAAAAACAATAATTAAAAAGTAACAGCTCTTGGGCTGGAGGAATGGCTCAGCGGTTAAAGTGCTTGAGCAAGCGCTAAGCCAAGCACTAAGCCATGCGCCTAAGTACCCGAGTTCGATTCCCCAGAACCACATAAGCTGGGCATGGTGGCTTATGCCTGTAATCCCAGCACTCGGGAGGCTGAGACAAGAGGATTGCTATGAGTCCAAGGCCAGCCTGGGCTCTGAAGTGAATTCAGGACCAGCCTGGGCCATAGAGCGAGACCCTGTCTCAAAAAAAAAAAAAAAAAGTAAAGAAAAAAGAAAAAGTAACAGCTCTTAAATTCTTACTGTATTCCAGGAGCTCTTCTGAGAGACGTGTCCTGTTCATCCAGCTGTCTGCTGGACATGTCCTTTGGCCTAACTGTGGACACTTCCATTTCAACATGTCGGAAATTGGATTAATAATTTTCCCACCCTTTTCTGCTTTGGGTGTTTTATTTAATTAGATCATCACAATTAATAAATTACATATGCTCAGCCCCGTAGCCCAGGAGCCATCAGGGGTTGAAGGTGGCTCACGGGCTCCCACAGTGGATGTGGCGGACACTGCCTGCTGATTCTACGGCTGGAACGCCTCCAGCTTGCTGCCCTCTCCCAATAGTCTGGAGCCACTGCTCACCCCCATATGGACCTTCCCCCTCCCTTCTTCAGTCTTTTAAACATAGGCTACTTTGTGTGGAATGTTCTTCTCTCTTTCCTGTCTGGAAAACTTAACTGTCTCCTCAAGAACCAGTTTAAATGTCACTTCCTTTCTAACGCGATACTCACCCATTCTTTGTCCAGGTTCGCCGTCAAGTATTGCCAGTTCCAACATTATTGCTGTTTACATGCTCCCTCTCCTCTGCAAGAAGCGAGCTCTTTTTTCTTTGATGTAGTTGGGAAACTTTGGTGTCCAAAGATGAAGTGACAGACTTAAATTCAGGTTCACACCATTTGTCAGAAGCACAGTGAGCACTAGAACACGTCCTAAAGCAGGCCCCTGCACGAGGACTCCCTGTGGTAAGTGGGTGCCGCCTTTTTAACTATAGAGCATTATCTGCTGGCCAGAATCATGCTTGTCTCTGAGGTTAAGTGTGCAAGCCCTAAGACGTGCCCTTTGTGGGAGGCGGCAGGGCCTGTCTGCTAATTCCCCAGTCCCGGGGCCTGTGAGCATTTATACCAGGGGGCTGGGTGGAGGTGTTCAGGCTTTGCTCTGAGGGCAACCCAAGAAGAGGAAGTGCCACTCTGATTTGTGAGTCACCCACTTGGCCTCCACAGAGGCCTTGCCATGCAGGAGCCTGTCAGGTTTCATCTCCATCTCTCCTGCCCCTGAGGCCGAAAGTCAAATTCAGTTTCTGCTCACTTGTGTGATTTTTCATGTCTCTTACAGTTCCAGAACCTTTAGCAAATGGCTTTCTTTGAAAGCTCAAGGTGGAAATCTCCAAGCAGGGCCTGGGCTACTCCTGACAAGTGTATAATCGATGGGAAATCTCTCACTGGAACCTATCCTATTCCAAAACTTGCTAAAAGGCCTTTGCAGAGATTTAAAAAAAAAAAAAAAAAAGAGCCTCTTAGAGACTTTTCACAATGGATCAAACCAGCCCGAAGTCCTCACCTTTATGCTCCCAAGGGAACGCAGTCTGTCACCACCTCTCTGGCAATCAGAGAACGCGAGGAGACAGACGTGAAGGACACCTCTCTCATACAACATACAGGTTGGAATCTTCTTGAGGGGACCAAGCAGAAAAACAGACTTGGGATAAAGTTATGAAGGCTGGGTGAATGAATGCTAGGTGCTGGGCCAGGCTGGGCTGCCATCCAGCCCCTTGAAGTCTTCTACCTTCCCTGAGTTCTCCACCTCAGATTCCTATGGCTACCTCTGGATCTGGCCCTTTTTCCCCACAATACCTTAGGGATCTCCTGAACATAACTGAAATGAGGTAATACTTTGCAAAGGGGATTCAATGACACACGAAAGAGAAAATACCAGGGACACTGAAAACAATCCAGAATCACGGTGTCTCTAACGTAAGAATTCCAGCAGCAAGCATAATGACCTTGACCAGACTCCTCCCAATGCCCTATCCTGTTCTACCTCTTGCTTCTTCCCCTCCAAGTTCATTGCCCTTTTCTCAACCTCAAGGCCTTGGGGTAACATTTCATTTTGTGGTACCTAGAAGATGATAAGCAGGAAATACCAGTTAGTAGATCACTGAAAACTAAATCCAAGCAGTGGAAATGGAGCGAGGCTGGAATATAAAGATGATAGAACTATTTAGGATCTGAAGCAGGTAGAAGCTGAGGAAGTATTAACAGGTAAGCTGCAAGGGTTAAATTTTCTTATTCTCACACTAGAAGTTATATGTTGAACTCAAACAGGAGTTTCCTATATCATACGTTGGAAATAGTATTGCCAAAAACCAAATTAACGTCAAAAAGAAAGGGAGCACAGAGTGAGGCAGGGAGAGGACAGGAGTTTTGTTGTTAATGAAGGAAGATATATATATATATAAAATAGGAAGTCACTTATAATTAATGTATTAAGGGATAAGTCACATACAACAAAATAATCACATTTTAAGTGTACAAATTGTTGAGTTTTGGCAAATGTCTACCCTTGCATACGTGCCATACCAAGCAAAATGCAGATCTTACCCATCACCTTAGAAATTCTTTTGTGCTCTTGCCCAGTCAATAGCCTCACCCAAACCCCAGGAAACAATTGATCTGCTTCCTGTCACTAGAGATGAATTTTGCATATTCTAGAATTTCATATAAATGGAAACATACAGCAGATAATCTTTTATGTTTGCCTTTCTTTTATTCAGCTTTGTTTTTGAGGTTCATCTCAAATATCAGTAGCTCATTATATTTCGTGGCTGGATAATATTCCATTGTTTGGATATATTGCAATATTGTTCCATTCACCTGATAAGTGTTTAGTCTGCTTCCAATTTTTAGCTGTTACAAATAAAACTACTTTGAGCATTAGTGTGAAAATCCTTGGGTGGATACGCATTTCCATTTTCTTGGAAAAATACCTGAGTGTGGAATCTCTGGGCCATATAATAAATGTCCATTTAATTTTGTAAGAAAATGGACCTCATTTGTAAACAACCATTTTTTTTATCATTATTTCTCACATTTTAAGGATGAAAAAAATAAATTCAGCCAAATTCATCTTAAATTAAGTTAATGGGATCTGAATTAGTCAGATGAAGCCATTGTAAAATGTTAATCCAAAAGTGATTTGGATTTTTAATTCATATAAAAAGAGTATTTATAAGAGTATGTTGTACATAGAGGAGGGAGACATTTTCTGAGTTCTGTGTAGTTTTTTTTCAGAAAAGAGCAGAACATTATCAATAGGATTCAGTGGTACCATTTAGAAGTATAAAATGCTCTATAAGCATACATGAAGTGTTATCATTACACTCTAATGGAAGCTGCTAGGTGACTTGTGGCATAATTTCGCTTACCAATTCATGTGGTATGTGGCATGTGCCGTGATAATGTCTTTCTGAGTTGATTCAGCCAGAAGCTCCGTGTTTCTGGGTAAGCCGGCACCTTGGAAAATTACAGTTCTACCTTTCTTAAAGATTCCCCTGTGGCTGGGAGCCTTAACATTGCCCCAAGGGGCCTCACATCTCCAGCAGCAGCCTAATCTTTGTCTCAGACACTTCTTTAGAAGTTGATTGACACCAGCTGCCAATCTAGATTATCACCAGAGAGCCCCAATTAAAACTCTTCCCATCGATCCCACCACCAGGACTTGGGACTTTCATATGAATCCACAAGTGGAAAAAAAATGACCCCTGAGAAATAAAGCAGCATTTTTGTAGTATGCACGATATTATACCACCATATTATACATTATTTATAATTCATGAATGCATTTTTAACCCATCCTCTTAAATGTTCCATTGTTAGACTAATAAGGTTGGTATTCAGAATCTTTTTCAATTCTTCATCTCGGAAAGGGACATTAGTTGGGAAAAAATACAAATGAAAGAGTATTTTTAGCACTGACAAAAATAGGAACTATTTTAAACTAATTTATACTATTGTCATTGCTGGAGGCTTCATTAGCCACCTAAAGAGGAAGTGCCCAATGTTTTTACTAATCCTCCAGATGAGGCCAAGTCTAAAACACACACTGTCTATGGGGATTATGTGAAGATGTTAGAACTTGGCCAGAAAGGTGACAAGGTACCCTGGTAATTGAGACAACCCTGGAAGTCGGCTGGTCTGTCCAACTGCTATGAACTAATAGTGGGTAATCAAACACAGCAGGCTGCACAGATATGGGCAAATGCCAAACAGCTTCCTGTATGCATGGAATTCAGCCTTAATTAGTCACAGAGGAGGAATAGGCACATTGAAACTAATCCATGGAATCATTATTGTTGCTTATACACAAATAGAAAAGTTGTTGTACTCAAAAAGCAGTTTGGACCTGCAAGGGAAGGTGTACATGATAGTCAACTGACCTTTACAAAACCCCTTTATCCAGGGGAAAAAGTATTTCCATTCTGTCTCTTTTTCATTTTATCCTGGACTTCTTTCTCAGCAGCTCTATTCTGTCCAGTGGATCCAAGGATATGGTGCACATTAACTGGAGAGTGGCCACTGATGAGAAATATAAACACACTTTGAAACTATTTGGTTATTTTATGGATGAAGAAAACAGGTGGTGCTGGCAGAGGACAGATAAAGATGACTGCTCCGGCAGGACCTTGTGCAGTCATTCCCAGGGATCCTCATTAGTGAATCTAACAGGATTGGCAAGTGGGGGTTTTCCTGTTACCCCAGGACTGCAGCTGAGACTGAGTGGAACACAAAAACCACTGAGTGCCCCGTTTCCCAGTTCAAATCTCTTCATATACTCTTAGGTGGCTGAGTCCAGCCACGACAACACGGGTATATTGCGATTGCCAGTTCCCAAGTTCCTTCTACACTCCACCCATACCCCAGCTCTTTAGGACAGAAGATCATGAGGTTGACAGTGGTTAAACCCTCTGGCTGGTGTTACAGTTGTAGGGAGGGGCTGCCCAAGGTTGAGGGAGTGCTTCTGTTCTCAGGCTTTCTGGACACCTGGGCTTCCTCTTTCTTTCCACTCTTTAGTGCTGCTCAAACTGGGCTCCCTGAACCAAAAGAAGAGAAAAGCCGTGTCTCCAATCTCCTTATGTGTGCAGGTATAATTGCTGGCTGCAGCCCAGAATGCTCCCCAATAGAGGACAAAGAGGCACCTGCATCACAGGAATATGTCAGGGAGTCCAAGAGCTGGAGTTCAGTTGGAATTTCCTGATGAATCTTTGGAGGAACCTTTAAAATTTCCAATGGAGCTCCTTATCAATTGGCATTGAAGTTACTCAGGTTCTTATCAAAATCATAGAAGAGGACTTAGAGTGGCAGCCAACCAGCCCAGAAGGCTACTTCCTTACACAATCACCAGAGACATATGCCCTTTTCTTCTGTCATCCAAAGACCCCAGCCCGAGTCTGACACCATTCCTATCCTCCCTCTACTTTCCCAAGTAAGTAAGGCCAAGGAACTTGCTGGTGTGAGAGCTCCTTCCTTTTCTGTATCTGTATAAAAGCATAGACAAGATCTTCAACCATTCTGATAACTCTCTGATAGCAAAAAGTCCAATCATAAGGATATTCTTTTTTCAGAAAATAGTCTGAGCAAGCAATAAGTTATTAAGAAAACTGTGCTGTCTATAGAATGGGAGCTCCCCATTCCCCACAGCCCTGGTCTGCCCAAGCTTGGGAACGTTGGGTGGGCCAGCCTCTGCCCTACTGTTACCCAACCTTGCTTGTTTACGGCCTGTGCTAGACTATCACTAGACTGTCTCTAGTTCCCACAGACCTGGAAGCAAGATGGATTGAAAATGGAGAGAGAGGTGCAGACAG
This sequence comes from Ctenodactylus gundi, assembly GCA_004027205.1. Lineage (NCBI taxonomy): Eukaryota > Metazoa > Chordata > Mammalia > Rodentia > Ctenodactylidae > Ctenodactylus > Ctenodactylus gundi. The sequence continues at coordinate 873,564 of PVKB01000207.1, read as the reverse complement.
AAAAGGAAAAGCCAGGAAGAGTGCTTCCTGACTTGCACAAATGCAATCAGGCTACTGTCCCCTGAGCAGAGCAAAGTCCTGGTGCTGGTTTTGTCCCCAAGTGATGTTTTCATGACTGACCCACAGATATCCCCCTTTTCAGCCTCTGACAATGTTCTCTGGATGTGAGGGAAGCCTTCCTTTACCCTCAGAGTGCCTGCAGTCCTTGCTATGGCCCTTCCAGGTAGTCCTCCCTGGGGAGTCCAAGACGGGCCTGGCTCCACCTGGTCACCAAGCACCCTAATCCTCCCACAGCACCCTATTATTTGTGAAAATGAAGATCATCAATGAGGGAATAAGTTAGAAATGAAACATAAAGTATCCAGAATTCACAGGCATTTTGGGAGAAGAGAGGACATTGAACTTTCTAGAATTTGGGCAACATCTCAAGCTAACATTATTTCAAATCTTACAAGAACTAACATCTAAAGGAATATTACTATCATTATTTGTTGATGTGTGAAATGTGCTAGACAATTTTTGTGGCAGGCTTCAGTGGGGCTAAAGCCTCGTTATAAAATAGCAACCTACTGGTACTCTCTGCACTCAGAAAGCTCAGCATGTCCCTGGGTTACTTGAGTTATTTATTATATTTCTCACAGACTTCCATTTCCCATTTCATTTACTACTACCCTCTGTCCCAATTTATTCACTTTAAGCCACTGGAATGTCCACCACAATCCTAGCAATTATTTTAAGGCCAAAATTATTGTAAATATATTTTAATCATATCGTCACAAAAATATTTCAATATGCACATGACCTTTACAGGGAATAAGACAAACATAACATTGAGCTTGTTACAGAGATTATTTGGAACTTGGAAATTTACAAATGAGGTTTGTTGATGTTCTCTCAGTAATAGTTGGGGCTTAAATTTTTATTAACTAGCTTATTTTACAACTCCATGGGGGCAGAGATCAACTCATAGATTTTTATTAGGTAGAACAAGACTCCCAAGTGGCTGCAGTCTTTGACCCTGAGAAATACCAAAAAGTTTTATACATAATCCAGCAAACTTATCCTAACATTGTCTATATGTAGTTTATCAAGTCTTCTTTGGAATGATTGTGTCTTAGTACTTCCCTTATTAATCAACAAGTTGAATAAAATCTTTGATGTTTCTTCATTTCATATTTGAGTCCTCGTTTTACCTTTTTGAAAACTACTCCTTAACAAGATTAAAGTGTAACACTTTCTGTTATGATATTCTATTACTAATATTTGGTTTCTTTCTGCAATGAGACTCTCCTGGAGGATTGGGACTCTAGCTGCCCTGTGTGCCATTGTACTACTTTGGTCTGGAATAGTCCCTAAACATAATAGCTACCACCATCACCACCCCAAATCAAACAAGACTCAGAGTTTTGTGGTGCTTTAAAAATACACTTGGGTTCCCACTTCTTTCCACCCTCACTGCCAGCGCCCTATTATAAACCCTTATCCTCTCTTCTCTGAATTGCCGCAAAAACCTCCCTGCTGAACTCCTTGCACCTGTTCTCAGGCTCTTCTCATGTCAACACCGTGAGCAAAGTGATTTTTAAAACACATGATCTGATCTTGTTTCACCCCTGCTTAAACCCTCCCCGTGGCCTCCCACTGCCTTTAGATAAACTACCTTCACAAGGGCTAGAGGTTCTGCATGACTTTGACTTCATGTGACTCATCCCGGTCGCTCTCCCCCTTGCTACACAGGCCCTTTCCCATCTCAAGACCTTTGCACACACTGATCTTTCTGCTTAGAAAGTTCTACCTTTGCCCTCCCCTAGAGAACCTCCTCCCTTCTCGAGTCTCAACAGTAGTGTGACTTTCATAACAAAGACTCCCAAGGCCCTCCAGATCTTGTATCTTACTTATAATTGCATTTTCACCATTCACCTGTCTTTCCTCTGGACCTTACATTCCTGGAGGCTAGATTAGATGTCTATCTTGCCTGAAGCCCTATGTTTGATGCGTAGCACAGTGCCTGACATACACCTCATTTCATTAGTTCAAAGTTGCACTTTTTTTCTTATGTTTTTATCTCCATAATCAGGGTGCATCTTTCAATCCTTGGTATATCCTAATTTGCTTGGTAAGCCTTTTTGTGTGAATTACAATCAATAGTATCTTACATTTGAAGGAATATGTTATATGCTGCATGCCTGACTACCTACCCGGAACAGAAAGCTTGCAGTTACTTAGTTTTTCACCTGCATACAGAAATTCAACTTGTTGAATGTTTAGGTTCTGAAACACTGTGTGCAAGTATTAATAGCGAAGCAAGCTAGCTGACTGCTGATTTCCTCCATGCATAAGGGTAGTGTCAATGCATTATTTTTGCTCTAGTACTAGCTAGACATTGTGTATGTTAGAGGTTCACAAGGAGAGAAGTGTTGTATCTGGGGCGACTTGTGCAAGCTCCTGCCTGCTGCTCTGGTGTCTGCTGATTCATCTTCTGTCAACACAATTCCTTGTCTCAACCACTGCTGTCAGCACCTCCCTTGCCAAAGCTGATGTCACATCAGCTGCCCTAGCCTGGATCAGCTGCCCCCATCACTGTCCTTACACTCCAAATAGCTGCTTCTCTCAGATAGCTGAGCAGAGCAGGCCCGTTGGCACTCAGCAGGCACTTTGCCCAGCCTTGTCTTCAGGTTCCTTGGTGGGGAGCCCAGTCAAAGCACTGGAAGAGAAGCAGGGAGCTGTACAACGGTTCGTCACTCATCACACTCTTGCCTTGATCATCATTGGTCCAGAGTCCCAGTGCTACCAGAATAGGTGACCACTTCTCCTTGGAATCTAAGCATTATGTGGGAGTGATGCTAGCAGAGAGGTTTCTATATGTATATAGGGCGGAATATTGTCCAGTTTTGCCTTTTACATAAAACACTTGCCTGTTATTTTTTTTTTTTCCTTCTTGAGAACCAGCTTCCCTGTGGTAGAGGTTGCTCCACCCTGATGTTACCCTGAGGAAATGCTTTCCTTATCTATAGGTGTGTCTTGACGCTAGTAGAGTAGATGTAAGCAGAACAGGTTTGTTCATTGACTGCAGCTTGATAAATTGCGTCTGTGATTGGTGAAGATGCGATTTCAGGTGTCCCCCCCATTATTACCCCTGCCTAGGGCTTTACACAATAGCTGGGCTGAATCACACTGACAGAATCTTTTAGTCACTTTCGATTCTGCCAAGTAAATCTAGACATGGGCTTTCAGCTTCTAAATTAACTTTGATTCCCACCAGACCCTGGTCCCTATTAGGTCATGAAGTATCTTCAAACTGAGTTGAATATTTTAATTTTTTTAAATGAAGAAAGAGGAGAACAGATAAAGGAAAAATAATTGAAACAACTATAACAGAGGATTAAGATCTATGTCAAATAAAGATCTTATTAAAATGTGATTAAAATTAAGATCCTAATAAATAATCAAGATTTGTACAAACTTTACAACCCTAAATGGAAGCCAGGACAGAAATATCCAATTAAAGATTTCCTTGAACTGTGATTGGCTGAATGTGTCCCGTCCCCCCCCCCCCCCCCCCACCAAGAGCAGCATACAGCCGCACCAGGAGGCTGGGCTGAGTCCGAAGGCACGTGTGGATCTGGATCCAATAGTCCAGAGAAGAAGATGTTATGAGGTTGTCGCCAGGGAGGAACCAGAACCAGAACAACTTTGAAAAGCTAACGTACTGGAGGGAACTTGGAGTGAAAGATACTGCAATACATAGAAACAGTAGGTCCCCTAACTAACCAGCTGAAACTAACAAATACTTTTAAAGCAAAGACAAGTAACACCACTTGTAAATAAGACTTTATAAATGCTGAGGAGTTTCTGATCTTCACTTGAAACAATTGAACATAATATTAAAGAAAGGAAGATTAAATCAAATGAAGGACACCCCCAAATCACGGAGGTGAAGCCGAAGATCAAACTAGGCCTTGAGTGAGCAGGGACTCCCTCACTCAAAAATTTGCAATGAAATTCATCCTCTCCAATGTGAAATCAGTGGGACGATGGGGCAAAAAAAAAAAAAAAAATATTAGGGAGTGAAGATGACCAAAGTATGTTACATGCATGTACACATCTGCCAAAATGAGGTTCATCATTTGTATAACCAACTAATAAAAAAATGTGGAAAAAGAAAGAAAATGTGTTTGCTGAAAAATTTTTTTGAGAAGTAACTGGGTTGATATACCAGAAACAAACAAACAAACAAACCAACAAACAAACCAACTAGGAGAAAGCCCAAGATGGCAGGCAGTCTTTCTAAAGTGACTCTGCTTTTCTCTAGTGGAGCTAGCTCTCCTTGATGTGACACCTGGAGTATATGAGGATTACTCCCCCAAAATACTATACCTGTGTGAAACAGTGCTAAGGAATGGGGTTTTTCTCCCCCCTTGATGTTCACCTGGTACATGAAGTCTCCTGTAAGATCTCACAGCTGTTGCTTCCTTGAACTAGGACTACACTACCCCTTGAACTAGAAAGATTCTTAATTCACATTCATTCACATTAGTTTTGAAGAAACACAGGATCAAAAGTTCAAATATGTATAAACCCCTGCATACTCCAAGTTTCTACAACACAGAGCAGGAAATAAATATTCTCAGAGATAAAGATTAGTGGTTCTTAATACAGTCTATTTCATTCAGGCCATAGAAGTAAATTATCGTGGTTTGGATCAGGAATGTCCCCCCAAAGTCTCATGTATTTGGCTAATATGGATTATCTATAGAACTGTGTGCTGTTGGGAGATGGGGGCCTGGTCTTGAGGAGTGGATCATGGGTATGTGGTAGAGAACAGGTGTGCAGCAGATTTGATTACAGGCATGTGAATTGGATTACAGACGTGTGGTGGGAGCTTATCACACCTGGAAGGGGCAGAACACTGAGGCTGGACCTAGAAGGGGTGGATCACTGGGATGGGATATGGAAGTGTATGTGTATATATATATATATATGCTGCTACTTTCCTCTGGGACTTGGCTTGGCTCTTTGTTTGCAACATCATGAGGAACTACCTCTACCTCTGCCTCCAACATGTACTTCCTTTGTTGCCAGCCACCTCTGAGTTGATGGTGACCCACTGGAACTGTGAGCTGATTTGTGCATGTTGGATATTGAGTCACAGAGATGAACAGGTAACAAAGACATGTATTATAGAGAATATCTGCTTTATGTACTTGAGAAAATAGGAGTAAAGATTTAAAGAAGATATGAAGGATGAGGTTTTAAGGTAACATATTTATACCTAATGAGATATTAATAAAAGAAAAATATATATGAAGATGATGCAACAGAATAATTTAATAACTGGCAACGCAGTTAAAAATAAAATTTGCTTTGCCTAAAACTAGATCTGTATTGTGAAGAATAAACTTGAGACAATATCTCAAAATAGGGAGGAAAAAGACAAAGAGATTAAAATGATTAAAGAGGCATAAATCGGGGCCAAAATATGAAACTGGCAATGTGCAAGCCTGCCACTTACTAGCTTGGTGTTTCTCCAACTATAAAAAAGGTCAACAAGAATATTGTTCTATAATGTGCTGTCAGGACTGAACCAGGCAATGGCTGAAGAACTCCTAGAGTCTTATTCTGTAATCCAGGCTTGTCCCAAACTCACTTTGTAGCCCAGGCTGGCCTTGAACTCAAAGCTATTCTCCTGCTTCAGTCTGGAATTCCAGGCATGCACTGCCATGGCTTATGCGGTGCTGGGAAATCAAATTCAGGGCCTTGTGCTTCCTAGGCATCTCAGTTACTTTCTTGTTGCTGAGACAGAATGTCTAACATCTACAACTTTAGGGATGAAAGCCTGATTTTAACTCAAATGTTCAGACTGTCACAGTCCTTTCACAGGCAAGTGGTTGGAAATGGTGGCATAACATGCCCAGGCAAGGCCTGGAGCTGAAGACAGCTGGAGACAGAGATCCTCATGGGTTGGCAGAACAGAGACAAGATTGGGGGGAAAGGTGAAGCTACCCATTCAGGTCCAGCCTCAGGCATCCACCCTTCCAGCCAGGCCCCACCTCCCAGCAGTACACAGTGTCCATAGGTATAGGAGGCTTTTGGGGGGACTCTCCAGATCCAAACCACAATATTCCACCCCTGGTCCCCAAAAGACTCATGTCCACCTCCTCATGCAAAATACATTTAGTCCTTTCATAAGAGTTGTCAAAGTCTTAACAGTTTCAGCGCTTCAGCACTGCTAAAAAAAGTTTAAGTCCAAAGTTTTCTCTGAGACTCAAGGCAAATTCTCAGCTATGAGTTCTTGTGAAAATCAAAGTTAAGTGAGAAATAAAAGGATAAAAAACAACTGGACCAGAACAAGTGCTAAACTTAGCAGAACAAGAGTTAAATCCTGTAGCTGTATGTTCAGCACCCTGGGTAACCTCAGGGCTTAGGTCATGCATTGTCATGGGCTGCAACTTCCATCTTCTCTCACTGGACTGGCCTCACCTACAGCCTGACTTTTCCTCAGGGACTAATCCATGTTCCTGCCTCTTGCAAATTTTCAGGGTCTTCATTGCACCTTGGGCTTCTCCTTCACATTGCACCTCCAGGGGCACATTGCCTGGCCTCCAAGAGCTTCCTCTGAATTCTGGGTGAAAGCCTCAATGATCACACATCTACTACACTGCACGAGCATGTAAAGCCAGGACCACATGACCATTGCCAAGGCTCCTTACTGGCTTGAGCAGTAGCCTGGCCTCCTTGGACAATCACTGCATAGACTTTTGGAGGATACTACAGATCCACATTACAGCACTAAGCAGCTGCTATAACTGTGGTACTATTCCTCCAACCCCTGAAGATTTCCTAGATTTAAAAGCATCAAATGACAGCTAGTTACTACTATTCAGCAAACAAATGTACTTCTGCGAAGCAAACGGACACAGGGACATATGGAGAAAAAAATCAGTCATTGGCTAAGATCATTGTTTTCAATGAGTTTTTTTTTTTTTCCTAATAAAGACTCATGATTTCTGTCTTAGTTACTTTTTCATTGCTGGGACAGAATAACCAACACCCACAACTTAAGGAAAGCTCACAGTTTCAGAAGGTCTCAGTCTATTCATGGTCAACTGGCAATGGCGGAAAAAGTCCAGCAGAGAACAGCTTCTCATAGCATTACAAGATGCCCTCAAGGCATCTTTCTTACGGTCTTGATTTCAAGTACTTCTTTTTAATGTCAGTCTCCTCAGCAATCATACTCTCTTTTGCCCTAACTTTATAGTCACTTCTAGTCTGGCAAAACTGCAAACTTTTTACATTGCTTTCCTTCATTATTTTCTCTTGCTTTTCAATATAGACCTGGCTAAAAACCACAAGCAGTACCGATGTGTCAGCCTAAACATCGGGCTGTCTTGAACTATCCTGCACCAGATTAAGTACTTTATTGCCTGCCCTTAATCTCAGTTTTGGGCAATGTTTCATGACAGAGGCAAAATGCCAACACACTATTTTTCCAGAGCATACATAGCATACATGATTTTTAGGCCTATTGCCTATTGAGTCCTTTGCATTGAAACCTCTTGAACTTGTCCTCTATAATTCACACTTCTATTAGGTTTCTGGTCTTTAAAGCACTGACCAGCATCCTCAATCAAGCTTGGCTTACAGCGTTCTAAGTGTTCAGTAGGCAGCATCTTCAAACCTCTATAAGTTCCTCCCAGTAACCAGTTCCAAAGGATTCGAAATCACATCCTGTCACTAATTTCTGTCTTAGTTACTTATTCATTACTGTGGCTGAGTACCCCATATACACATCTTAGGAGAGGAAAAGTTTATTTTTGATCACAGTTTCAGAAGGTCTCAGCCCATTCTTGAGTGACTGGCAATGGTGCAAAAGGTCTGGCAGAGAACAGCTTCTTGTAACATCACAAGGGGAAGGAATCAGGGGTCTCCAGAAGAAGCTGAGGCAAGAGTTTACACACTTCCAGCTCGCGGGTCCAGTAATATTCCACATACTCATAATGTGTCACAGGCCAGTAATCTGTCATACACCTGTAATCCACCCCTTCTATGTAGGACCCATCTCCAAACAGCACATGAAATTCATAGCATCCAAATAAATAAGGCTTTAAAGAGTGACTCCCTGTTTCCTTTATACGTAAGTTATAATTTGAGGTATAGAAAGAGTTTAAGTAAAGCTTTTTCTAAGAACTCTTCACACAGTGTTCCATTGTCTTCTGACATTGTGTGTCACAATGGAACAATCAAAGATAAACTTGACTTTTTATATGAGATACTTCACATAAAATAAAAATTATGAATACAACATTTTTTTAATCATTGAAGCTCAGTAATTCAAGATATGCTGTAATGTTTCCATGCTCTGGGTCCTTTTCTCCCCACCCACAACTCACTTTTCTGGATTGAGTGCTGAGAAATTGAACTCATGGCCTTGCATTTGCCAGCCAAGTGCTTTAAGCACTGTGCCATTCCTCCAGCCCTTTCACTGCACTTTTGTCTTATGTTACATATTATGAGATAGTAAGGCAATGTTCTCCTTTCCAGAAACACTGGTATGCTTATGAGACCTTTCATTTCCATTATTTTCCCTAAACATTTACCCATATTTTCTTCCATTTTCTTAATTTACTCAAATCTGTGCCTAAGTTACGGACTCTGATTGTTGTAGTTTCCAAAGTAACTTTTCTTTCTGTAATGTGTTTTGTTGATGTGTTAAGTTTCTTTCTTAAGTTGAGCATCCTCATTTTTTTTTCCTTTGCACATTTTAAGAATATCTTCTTGAGCCCTTTGTTTTGTTTGGACATCTTTTAAATGGACCATGTTATTTGTTAACTTCCTAGATGTCTGAAACGGATTTATTTGGGAATTTCTTCTGTATTTCTTCTTGGCTTGGAATGATTCTATTCTGAGACCAAGCCACTATTCTTGAATCTACTATTTATTCTCTAGATGGTATGAATGGTTTGGGCAGAGAACTGATCTGGAACAGCTGTCAGCTTTAGGTCAATTTTACTGTATCTGAGTGTGCCTAGAGAGAATATGTTGTTTAATTTTTATTATTTTTTTCTTTACAGATAAGCATATCACACAAATATCAATAGAAGGTAAAAGTAACTCACAACAAATCCTGAACTCACAGTTGAGGTCTTTGTTAGTCAATTCCCTATTACTATAACAAACACTGGCAACAACCAACTTACAAAAAGAAAAAGATTTATTTTGGCTCACGTCCTTAGAGCTTCTGATCAAGTTTGCCCCGTTGCTTTGGGTGAGGCAGCACATCATGATGAAAGCACATGAAAGAAAAGTACAGATCACTTCATGGTTAAAAAAACAAAAGACAGCGATGAGGAGGATGGAGACTCACAATCCTCTTTAAAGGCATGCCCCTAATCACCTAAAAACCTCACCCTAAGACCCACCTCTTAAAGTGCCACCTCCTCCCAGTAGAAACCATCTGAGGATCAAGTTTTAACACATGAACCTTGAGTGTTGTTCAAGATCCAAACTATAACAAAGTCCATCTCATTCAATCTTAGATCTGGATGATCCTTAAGGACCATATATTATGTCTTAATGTTCTTCTCCAAATCCAATTTAAATTTGTCAGTTTGGCAGATATGAGTTGAAAGTTGTAGATTATTGTGGTTTGGATCTGGAATGCTCCCCCAAAGACTCATGCATTTGGAGGTTATGCATTATCTATGGAACTGTGTGCTGTTGGGAGGCTGAGGCCTGGTCTGGAGGGGTGGATTGTGAGAGTATGTTGGAGTACAGGCATATGGATTAGATTACAGGTGTGTGGTGGGGGCTTAAACCTGGAAGGGGCAGAACACTGCAGCTAGACCCGAAAGGGGTGGATCACTGGGATGGGAACTGAAAGGATATATGCCACTTCGTGCCTTCCTTCTGACTTGACTGGGCTTACTGTTTGCAGTGCTGTGAGGAGCTTCCCCATTCCATCTCCACCATGTGCTTCCACCATTTTCGAGGCCCCCACCCATGAATGAACTGAGACCTTCTGAAACTGTGAGCTACTATGAGGTTTTTCTCCCCTACGTTGTGCACATCAGGTATTGAGTCACAGCAACGAAAAAAGTAATTGTTAATATTATACAGTTTTCTTGTCTATGTTATTTGAATTGTTTTTCAGGCTGTGCACATAACTTGAAGTACAATGTGGTATTTTAAAAGTGAAAATATGGTGACATTGCCCTTCAATTCTGTTGCTCGTAGGATCTGCTCACTTTCAACACGTCCATCGACTTCTGGTGTTTTTCTCCTCCAATCTTTAGATTCATGTGATATTGTTTACTTGCTATCCCTCTAAAATCCCTGCTTTGTGTGTTTTGGTCCCTCTTCCCAGAATGCTGGCTTCTCCACTTCCTTTGGTTGGCCAATTCAACTTACACTTCAATCTCAGTTATACGTCATTTGTCAAAGGGCGAATTTCCTGAACACCCTACATTAATACTCGTGCTACCTTCCCACACTTGCTCTTTGCTTTTGGTCAGCAGGTGCTATAATAATATCTCAGTTTTTCCTCAATGATATTACAATGCAATTTGGAAATAAATAACAAATTCAGATTTTGAACTGCAGTTTTCAAATGAAGATTCTCTGATCTAAAGTGAATGTGTTAGTGGTGAAGTATAAGCCTATTATAAATTCCTTTTGATGTATGGAATTTTTGTGTCTGTTACAGGTATTTATAGCTGAACAAGACTGGCTTAATGATGGTGTTCAATGTTTTAGAAATCTGTGTAATAAAACTCACTAGTGTCTTGGTCAGTGCCTGGCCCATTCAAAATGCTTAATAAACACTTGTTGAACAACAACAAAAAAAAAATGGTTGGAGTATCATTTAGGTTTCTGTCACTTCCCAATGTATAGTCTGTCTACATTGAAATAAAAGGTTCTGCTGGGGATGGAATTAAAAACAGTTTATTAAGTTAAATAAGGGTCGATCCAACTTGTTTTGTCAGCAGTATGATTTGAAAGTGCCCTCCCCTCCCCCGAATTCATATGTTGGAAACTTAATCCCCAAAGTCCTATGTAATAAAATATTAGAGATGGAGCTTTGGGGGCTTAATTAGGATTAGATGAAGTCATGAGTGGGAGCTCCCTGATTGCATTGGTGGCTGGATAATCGAAAGAAGAAAGAATTAAGCTAGCAAGTTTACCCTATCTCAAAAAAGCAATGCTCTGCTTGGGACTATGCAGAGCTCTCGCCAACAAAAAGGTTCACTATCAGGTATGGCATCTAGACCTTGGACATACAGGACCATGAATTAAGTGAACTTTTATTCTTTATAAAGTATGCAGTCCGCAGAATTTGGTTATAGCTACAAAAAGCAAACTAAGTCAGCTTGCTTCGCTATGCTTTCCACTTCCTGCTCATAGGTCACCACTTTGTAAACCTAGATGCCAGGGGCAGGCCTGAGGATTCCACGCTCACAAGCTGTGGTAGGCATTCTCGGCATTTCTCGAGGTTGTCAAAGGGCTTAGGTCAAGCATTCGCACATACTGCCTACGCTCTTCCCAGCCATGTGTGCTTCACACTTTTATCAACTGCCAGGACATAATCAGCTGTGAGTTCCAGATCTGACAGGGATGTGGAGCCACCAGAACGTCCAATTCTGATCCCGCCGAAAGAGATGTGGTGTAAGGACCCGGTGAGCTTGATGTCTCTCCTGTCTCACCAGCAGGAGTTTGTGTTCAGTCTCTTGCTAAACTGAGCTGTTTCTCTTCAAGGTGCAGAGCCTGGGGACTTGGGTCAAGCAGTGCCTGGCTTCCCAGACACACCTAGTTTCCAGTACCCTGTGTTATTTGAGATCTCATGTGGGATTCCAAGGACAGGGATGGCTTCAGTGGTCTCCTCTGCCCACAGTACATGGGCTACAGTCAATTGATTCTAACATCTGTATACTTCTCAAGGTGTGGCTTACTATGTTGTTGAATTTATTTTACTTGCTTTTAGAAAACTAAGAATTTAATTAGTTATTTTTCTCTCTTTTCAGCCTCTTACAGTGTTGAAAGTAAATTATTTTATGCTCAGGGTGATTTTTCACCATTTTAGTAGCTCTCTAGATGCAGTGGGTCTGTAGTTCCTTTTTATAACTAATTACTTTTTAAATGCAGTACAGCTTCTTTTCAGCTTTAATCTGCCTTGGAGTAGTATTACCATTTTGCCTTTTAAATTTTATTAACTTTTATTTCAGTGGTTTTAAGAATTTTCCTAGTGTTGAGGTTTCATTCTATCACCAGAGTCAGACTTTCAGGGCTGGAAAGGCCCCTGGGATATTTTCTAAATCTGTTTTTCTAGAGGTAGAGAAACTGAGGTCAATGTATTTAGAGGTTTGCTTAAACTCTCACAGCTAGTGGTAGGGTTGAAATTAGGAAAAATAAGTTCCTTCAGTTTTGCTGCAAATGTATTTTCACTATAGCTGCTAGTATTTGAGTAACCTAAGAACCACCATTTTCTCTAAGAATCACCACCACCACCTTTGATATCCATATTTATATATCTACCAATTATTTAAAAATGAAAAATATGGGGAATGACATACAAGGTTAGTCAATATAATTCCACCAACTTCTTACCCAAGTACTAAAAAATGCCAATAGCCACCTCACAGTCAACCAATGGTTAACTAGTACTAAATTCTTCTATGTGTCAAGTATCACAACTGCCAAAATGTAGACTCTGTTGTTTCTCATAACAGGGTCTTAAGTAGTATCATGAAGCATGATATGCTAGCAAACATATTGATAATGTTGATAAACTAGATATGGCAATGAATATTGGTGGAATTTGCAGAAAAGTCAGACATATCTGAATTACACGTGATGGGCTAAGAATAGCAGAAATAACCTGATTCTTTCTTTTCAATTAGTAATACTGATAGAGTAGACTGAATGTATAAGCATTCACATTCCTGTTCCAATAGTAATAATAATAATATTTGCATGGTATCTTATAGTGTACAAAGCTCTTTCACATTTACAATCTCGTTTAATTGTCATAATAAATATTTTAGATAAGTATTTGCCTTTTCAAAAGTTGACACTGATTCTCTAAGTCTTATCACTTATAACCAGGAGATGTTAGATTTCAAACCAGCTTCTTTCTATTCAAAATCTTAGGATCTTTCTGTCATTCCTTTCTTCCTCCCTCCTTCAGTGCACATTCATAGAATGCACCAGAGACTCCGGTCAGGAGTAATTCGATCAAAAGGGCAAAATTGGCTCAACACGAGAAAAATTATTCGCCCAATCTATCATATCAGTAGACAAAGTGAAAAAGCAAGTTTGTGGCTCTGTCGGAGTGGTAAGAAACAGACCGGTATCTCTTAGCTCATTCATGTTTACATTTCACAGTTGAGGAAAATGTGTTTCAGAGGTGGGAAGTAGCTTCTACCTCCGGTGAGATGAAAGGGGATTTAACTGAAGCAGCTTGGGTATCTCAGTAGACCACAGTGCTTCTCAGGGGACTCACAGAACCACATTCTTGATAAAAGTACTCACGAATTTCTGAAGATTCAGCCAGCTGATTAAAAAAACCAAAAATTCCATGAGGCGGGACACATGCACATAAAGCACAAATAAGTTAGTCTGAGTCTCAACAAGGAAACCCCGGAAGGGTGTGTCCTCTGGAACAACAGAGTATCATGGTTTTTAATGTAGATTAGACATGTTCTACTATTACAGCTACTCATGATAGGATTTACCCATAGAAAAAAAGGAAAATAAAAAAAAAATCACCTTTGAAAATTCCAAGGGAATCAACCCAAAATCCCAGTTAAGGTAAACAAAATGACAGGAGGCCAGGTAGATACATAACAAGCGATTTCTGAGAACTTGAAATAAGTAGACAAAGATCACATTTAAAAAGCTGACTTCTCATAGCAACACCCAGAAGCAAACATTTTACTTATCAATTCAGCAAGCGTTTATGAAGTGCCTACTACACGCCAAACGATGTACTGTGCACTGGAATGACAGCACAGGACGGACAGAGCTCCGTCGGGGAGTTCGCGTAGGGAGCGGAGAAGGCAAGCTTAGCAGTGTGCCTACACGGCCTGGTACTGCCAGAGCCCCAGTGGGCAGGAAAAAGGAAAGAGTACAAGACCCCGGGCCTGCAGGCTGCACCTTGAAGTATGGTCATCCTATCATGGTGGAGGTAACATCTGAGTCCAGATCTGCAGGAGGCGAATGAGTTAGCTGTATGAATATTTGAGAGAAGAGTTTGCAGAAGACCCTGCTGATTCAAAAAACGAAAATTCCATGAGGTGGGTAGAGAAGCAGCGGGGAGAACAAGGCAGGCGCTGAGCGGACATGGGGCGGGGGGAAGGCCATCACACACGGCCTTCGAGGAAGGACTGTGGCCTTCTGCTGTGTGCAATGACAAGACGGGCAGGTATTCAGCAGAGAATCGTCATGATCACTGGGATGGCTTTCCCTGACTCTCCCTTTCACGCTGGCTCAAACCTCCATTATCTCCCAACTCATGTATTGTAGGTAACAGTGGAGGTGGTGAACAAAGGCCAAATTCTGGACATATTTGAAGTAAAAATATTTCAAAAGGGAGTATGAGAAGAATTGGACAGATGTTTAATAATTTATAGGGGACACAGGGGGACTACTGGAAGAAAATACTGAAAGCCTTAGGGATTCAACTGTAAGAGGAACAGCGCTCTGTTGGTCTTGGTCGGTTCTGTAACCCTTCAGCTTAGAACACTGACTGGCCCATATCAGGTACACATTAAACACTTGCTGCATAATGATGAGCAAAAGAATATTTATTACTAAATATTCCTTCCTAATCTATAGTTTGAACCAATAGTTCTCACAGTTTTAGCATGCAAGGGAATCACCTTGTAGAAGGACAAACAAACAAACAAACAAAAACCCCCTGATTTTTGATCCACATCCTCAGAGTATGACTCAGTAGGTCTGGAGTAAGAACTAAGAATTTGCATGTGTAACAAATTCCTGGGTGATCTGGAGGTCACGTCACTGGTTTGAGGAACCACAGCTTGACGATGCCTGGTTTGGACCGTGTGGGGATGTGGTCTGACAAGGGCCACAGCTCCACCAAGCCTGAGGCCAGGTTAGCGCCTTTTCTGTGTGCTTGCAGATCCCTGCCTCTGAGTTAGCTTCCATGGGCCGAATGATGTCAACCATTCCTGACTGGAATACTACTTCTCATTCTTGCTCTTTGGAACAGTTCCTTTTGGTTTTTGGTATAATCATGTATTTCTAAAATCATTATTTTAAAATGGTTTTATTTGTCTTCTTTTTGTTTGCTTATTTTTATTTTAAAGAACCCTTTTTGTCACTAAATTTCAGTTGTTTCTCATTCTTGGGGTTGTGTCCTGCTTTTAACTCTGTCTCAACCAAAATAGAAAAACAGCCTCTTCCCCTTGATTTTCTCCAAGCTTTGAATGCCTTCAAGGAAGTATTAGTAATTATGTGGAGTTGATGTTTACCAAGAATTCTGCCTAGCACAGTAGACAACTTAAAATGTAATAGTAGATATCAATATCCCATCTATACCTCCAGGTTCCATAAACCATTCCCAAAACAACCAATGCCTTTTTTCTTTTTTCTGTGCCTGTCCCCACCTGTCTGTGTCCCACTAGCTCCAGAACTGCCCCCAAATACTCTGACTAATCTTCCTTCCCTCTTTGCTCTATCTGTCCCTCTATCTCTCCCATTCAGGCCACACCCTGGCCTGAATTTTCATAGAAAGTGAGATAGGAAAGGAGTGAACCTCTGTGAAAGGGGTGGACACAGATGCTCATTAGTTCCCAAACCTCATAGTTCTAATGTGTCACAGAATTTGGAATTCATGTATTTAAAAAAATGTTAAATTATATGTCATATGAACTTTTTTACCAGAAAAAGAGAAAAAAAAGAATCTCAACAAAGATATACTAAGATACAGAAAAATAAAACTTTTGGCAAATCACCCCAATAAAGGGCTCTGCTGGACCCAGAGAGCAGGCATCAAGGTATGGCCACTGCAGTCCATTCTAGGGATGAGAAACTGAGCTAATAAGTGGTAATTTGAGTGGTGAAGTGAGTCAGACACAGAAGATTAAATATATTTAATATCGCATGGTTCCTCTGATTTGGGAAACCCAGAACACAGGCATTCTATAGAACCAAATGAGCGTGATAGTGGGAGTTAGCGGGGGAGGGGGAGGGCGTGGGAGGGCCAAAATGGGGAGGGGAAAGAATCGTAATATTGATGTGATATGTATGTGCACAAATACTCAAGTTCATTGTAAACATTATGTATTCCATATATAAATATAGTAATAAAAATGATGGGAAAAAGAAAATGTGATAGTTTTATTCACAAAGATGATTTTCTCACTTGGAAAATTTTACTCTTTGTCTTCAAAGCAATAAATTTTCTCTGTACTGTAATGCACAGATGCATGCACTGACATACACAATTAACATTAATAAACAAAAGACCATATTTCATTATGAGTCTAATTTGCAGTTCTTTATTTAAGTACTGAGGTCATTCTTAGTATTTTTCATTTCAATTCTTACATTTTTTAAAGTAAAAATAACCTTTTTATCTACCCTATATGATCACTTATCTTTCAATTTTGGTTATGTGAAAAGTATTTTAATGTTTGTGTAGTAAAATCTGCCACTTTTTCATCTCTGTAATGTCTTCAATCATCTGTAACCTCTCTAGCTTCTCCTTAAATTTGAGAAACTTTTTATTTTTGTTTATATGTTTGTATTTGGCTTGATTTCTTTGTATTTCAACATTTATTATACCCAATATGATTCATTACAATATGAAATCAGTATGTTCATATATTAACCAATCTTCTCCATAGTCTTGTCAGCACATTAATATGATCTCATAAATGTTTTTTTTCTCACCAATACATGCATCTTTGAATTTTGTAACAAATAATCCTATTCTTCCTACAATAAACCATTTTATTGAGGAGTTTGGATGAGGACAGTGTTTATTACCCCTACCACCATGACTGGCTATCCATACACATCCTTTTTTTAAGGCAAATTTCTCTTGGGAATGCTGAGTCCTGCCTTGGCAATGAGTCTGCTGGCAATCACAGTCAACTGCACAAGAGCCCAGCATTACTTAGAGACCGCACAGTCCAAATGCCCTCAGGTTTCCAACAACAAACAGTGGCATGGGAATTGGACAGGAAGAGGTCAAACAACTCTGCATGAGGATGGTTACATTCTAAACCTGGAAAGCTTAAGACAATTCAAAAACTACTTTAAACAAGAAGGGGATGCAGTTAAGTAGCATATTAAAAAAAATCAACAAATTCTTCCCCTCTTATTATCTTCTTTTTTTCAGAATGTCAGGCCCAGAAAATGAGGGATATGACATATCTTTCTAAGAAGCAACAACCAAGGAGCCAGGTTCTCTCACTAGTTTTGTGAAAGTTTTGGACACACATTGTCAGAAAGCAAATATCTACCAAAAAGACTGCATTTATTTATTTATTTATTTATTCATTTGTTATTTATTATTGAGACTGGGTCTCACTCTGTAGTCCAAGCTGGTCCTGAACTCACTATGTAACCTAGGCTGGACTCAAACTCACAACAATCCTTCTGCCTCAGACTCCCAAGTGCCAGATGACACGCATGTCCCACTACTCCCGGCTTATGTGGTGCTGGGGAATCGAATCTTGGCCTTGGCTTGCTACATGAGTGATCTAACCACTGAGCTGGACAGAATTTTTTTTAAAGTTGTTATATTAAAAAGTCTTCTCTTAATCTAATTATAAATAAACTGCATAGCAAACCAAACTGAGGCACATTTTATAAAATAACAGCCCTGTACTTTTTGAAAATGTCAAAGAACAAGAAAGGCCAAGACACTATTTCAGAATGAAGAAATTGAAAGACATGACAACTGAATATATTATGTGATCCTGGAATAGATCTTACACGGAGATTTCTCTGTCCTTTATATAAAAAAAGATAAAGACATTATTGGTTCAATGGGATTAGGTTAAAATCAGTTTTAGTTTACATAGTAGTATTTCAATATTAAATTTTTGAACATGATAGTCACAGTGCGGTCATATGAGAACATGTTTTTGTTGAAAAATATGCATCCGAGTGTTTGGGGTAAAAGAACAGTTGCTCTCAAATAGTTGAGAGAAGGGGCGTAAACACACACACACAAAAACAAAAAGAATGATAAATGAAATGGGTTAAATGTAAATAATGAGTGAATCTAGGTGAATCTAGAAGTTCCTTGTGCTATTTTTTAGAACCTTTCTATAATCTTGAAATAATACCTGCTGTGGTTGGACCTGAAATGTTCCCCAAAGCCTCATGTATGTGGATACTGTGGAATCGTGTGCTGTTACGAAGTAGGGCCTGGGTGGAAGGGGTAGAGCGCTGGGGCTTGACCAGAAAGAGCAGATCGCTAGTGCAGGACATGAAAGGATGTATGCTAGCGCCACCCTTCTTCCCTCACTTGGCTTCTTGTCTGTTACGCCGTGAGCAGCTCCTCCCCAGCTAGGCCTCCTCTATATGCTTTCTCTATTGCCAGCTGCTTACCAATGGGCTGAGACCTTCTGAGACTGTAAACTAAAGTTAATCTTTTCTTCCCTAAGTCATGGATGTCAGGTATTCTGTTCCAGCAACGAGAAAAATAACTAACACAGAAGCTGGTACCAGAGACGTAGAATCTGTACTGTGGCTTTACCTGACCATGTGGTTTAGAATCAGTTTGGAGGGGTTTGAAGATGCTGTCTAGGAAAGCTCTAGAATGCTACAGGCCAAGCTTGATGGGAGATTCTTATTGAAGTATAGGAGACCAGAATGCTGAGAGAATCACAGATTGGAAAGAATAGGCACAACAAATTTCAGGTGGGAAGGAGGACTTTACTGGCCATTGATCTAGAAACCGTACGTGCTAGAGTCTGGCAAGAAGCATGCCAGCATTTTGTCTCAGTCCCAAAACTTTGCCTAAACCTGAGATTAAAGGCAGTAGATTACGTAATCTGGTGGAGGAAATTTCAAAGAAGCTCAATGTTCAGATGGGCACATGGGTAGCGCTCTATACTGAAAATCGGGGAAGAACCCCAGCAGAGATGTGAAAAGTCTGTAGTATTCCGAGACTGAAAAAGCCTACCCAGTAGAGGCGGAAGAGCAAATGGGTGCTAATGAGATTGGCACTAACAAGAAGCTAAACACTCGGAATTAGGACTATAAAGAAAGACATGGATGCCTCAGGAATCAGTAAGACCCCATCCTTTACTAATTCAAGGGTGGAAAGGCAAAAGGCTTTGCTCTGAGAAAAGTACTCCAGGCTGTAAGGTCAAGGTGGGACATATTTTCCAGAGTGCAGCTGGTAGAGTTCAGCTATTCAGACCCTTGGAGGCTCCTGCTGCCATTTTCCAAGGAGGACAAACTACTGCTTGATCCAGTGACAGAACTTGGTATCACCCATGTGCTGCTGGTTTCACAGGCATGCAGAATTTAAGAGTTATGAGGTCATGAAGGCCTCCATCCAGATTTCAGCAGAAGGGCTTGAAGGCCAGGCAGTATGCCCCCGTGAGGGTGATACCCCAGAGGTTTGGCGATGCCAGGAACATGGATCATGCTGTGAGCAGAGCCAGCCTAAAGGAGAAGCTGTGGAGAATGTGGTCGGAGGTAATGCTATAGACGCAGGGCCACCCAAGCCTTTTGGAGCTCACTTCTTGCCAGACTTTACCCCAAGGGCTGGACATAGAACTATAGAATTTAACAGAGCTGTGGGAGTTAATGACTGTCTCGCTGGGTTTAAAACTGGTTTTGGTCTGATTGCTTTCTATTCTCCTATTCCTACTTTTTACCCTGTGCCATTGTGTGTCAGAACTATTTAATTTTATTTGATTTTTCCTAGGAGCTTACTGCTTATAGTTTGCTTTGAGTCTCAAAAGAGACTTTTTGTTTTCTTTTGTTTAACAGTGCTAGAATGTTAAGAGTTTGGCAATTCTTAGAGAAGAACTAACTGTACTTTTCATGAGAAGGTGGTCTTTTGGGGCCCCGGGCAGAATATTGTGGTTTGAATCTGGAATGTTCCCCTAAAACCTCAGACGGATGTTATGGAATACCTATGGAACCATGTGCTATTAAGGGATGAGGCCTGGTCAGAGGAATGGCACACTGGGACAGGACCCCAAAGTGTAGAAGCTAGCTAGCTCCACCCTTCCTCCCTCGCTTGACTTCCTGTCTGTTATGCCCTGAGCAGCTCTTTCTCCAGCTGTGTTTTGGCCTTATGTTTCCACCGCTGCCAGTCTACCGTGAGTGGACTGAGATCTTCTGAAATCGTGAGATAAAATAAATCTTTCCTCCCTTAAATCATTGGTGCTGAATATTCTGTCCACAATGAGAAAGTAACTAAGACAACACCAAAGTAAAAAGCTTAATAGAAAAGTTTCACCCTCATGTTTACAAACAAACCATTTGAAAGATAAGATTTGTTTGTACAAGCAAACAGATTATCTACCTAAAAAGAAATACTTAAAGCTTTTTGAGAAAAATAAAAGTACTCCCCAAAGATGCATAGACGGGTCAGCTTTCCAGTACTATAACAAAATATGTGAGGTAATCAACTTAAAAACTAGAAATGTTAATTTTGACTCACAGTTTGTAAAATCCATGGTTGGTTAACCCCACTGCTTTGGGACCTATAGTAAGATTATATTGTATTGTGGGGAGAGTCAGGCGGAACGATGCTGCTCATTTCATGGACAGGATGTACAAGAGATAAAGGGAGAGATGAAGGCCTGTACTCCACTTCTAAGGACAGGAAGACTTTCCAATACGCCCACTTCTGTAAGTTTCTATCACTGGTAGTGCCAAACCATGGACTGAACCTTTAGTACAAGAGCCTTTGGGAGACATTCTAAGTTCAAATTGTAGTAAAGCAGAAAAAAATTCTCATTTTGAAAGATTTAAAGTCATGAAGATGTCAATTCTCCTTAAATTAAGCTACAGATTTATTGTGAATTTAGTAACAAATATCATCAGATTTTTTTCCCCCAAGGACTTTAAGAAGTTGATTATAAAGTTCATTTCAAAAGCAAGCACACCAAAGTAACTAGGAAGTCCCTGAAAAATACAATTGGGGAATTGGGCTAGCACTTGCAGGTATTAGGGCATCTCTGGAAGTTTCTGTAATTAAATGCAGTATTGGCATACTGATAGAGCAATAGAACAGAATAGAAACTCCAGAAATAGACTGATTTTTATCAGAAAATGTAATGCATAATGAAACAAATCAGTTTGGAAAAGATGATTTGTGATAACTGGATAGCCAGATGGAAAAAGACAAAATTTGATCCATTCTTCACAACATACACTATGAAAAATTCTAATTGAATCAGAAATTTACATGTTTAAAAAGGAAGGAGAAAGAAAGATTGGAGGGAAAGAAAAGAGAACTGGAGAGAAGCAGGGGAGTGGAGGGGAAGAGAATCTAGAGGAGAGGAAGAGAGAAGGGGAAAGAAGAGACAGACAGACTGCAGGAGGATGGGTCAACTTTTCCATAACATATCGGGAAAAATTTTGAACTATTGTTAAGAATCCAGAAGCCAAAAGAAAAAGATTGATAGCATTGCCTATATAATTTTTAAAGGAAGAGGGCAGGACATACCTCAGTGACTAGAGTGCTTGCCCAGGAAGTGAGGCCCTGGAATCGATTCCCCAGCACCACATAAGTGATAGGTACAGTGGCACGTGTGTGTAATCTCAGTACTTGGGAGTCTGAGGCAGGAGTACTGCCATATGTTTGAGACCAGCCTCAGCTACATAGTGAGCTCAGGGTCAATCTGGACTACAGAGGTAGACCCTGTCTCAAAATAAATAAAGTTTGCACTGTAGCAGTACACTAAAGGATTGTAAAATACAAATGACAAAACTGAAGACAAGAAGACTTGTACCACAGACAGCATTTTATCAAGAACTCCTACAAACAGAGACTAAAAAGAGCAGCAACCTATAGAAACGTGAGTGGAGATATGTACAGTCTTGTGCAGAAAACCACACGCATGCTCTTGATCATGAAAAGATGCTCTGGATAGCATAGCAAGAGGAGCATGAGTGAAGAGAAGGCTGAGGTGTTATCCCAAAAGTTTGACTATTGGCCATATTAGGGAAAAGGCACCATCAGATATTGCTGGTACACAATCTCTACAGAAAGTAAATTGACAGCAGCTATAACAATCAAATATCTTTAACCTTTTGACCCAGTGATCCAATTTCTAGCAACCTACAGCAAAGACAGACTGCCAAAAACATAAGCAGACATATGTACAAGTCTACTCACTATAGTATAATTTCTGTCCTTTTATCCTATAATTCACTGAATAAACAGACATATCCATACAATGTAGACCTAACAAGCATGAGGTACACACACACACACACACACACACACACACACACACACACACACACGAGAGACATAATCCTTGCCTTGGCCATTCTATTTATCCCACACAAGTGATTTAGAATATATTAAAGTTTTGGATTACCTAGTAACTATAGGATCATCTTGGGCTACAGAGCAAGACCCTGTCCCCTCAAAAATAAAGGTTCACTACCTCTATGTTCAATCTGCTATTTCTAATCCTGGTAAACATTTAGAAACAATCTATTTCCCCAGGATCAGGGCATTGCTTATGTAAAGCACACATGGTAAAACACAAAATAATTGGAAAGATCCCCTCTCCACAATGTTTTCCTTAATGATCTACATTCATACATGTCATTGTGCAAGTACTTATCCATGACTCCCACCACCTTGTGCCTTGCTTCTGAAAGATTTGCCTGTGAATAAGATTCTCCTCTACTGAATAGAAAAGGTGACAGTGGACACCCTTGTGGCATTCCTGATTGAAGGGGAAATACTTTTAATTATTCCCCATTTAGTATAATGTTGACAGTAGGCTTGGTATAAATGGCTTCTAAATTATTTTTCTAAGGCCAAGAGATTCAGTTTGACTTTTTCTGTACTCAAAACCCTAGTCAGAAGAATTAGGCAAGAGAAAGAAATAAAGAGAAACATATTGGAAAGAAAAAGTTAAACTGTCTCTACAAAGAAGACTAAAAACTCCACCAACAGACTCTTAGAACTAATTAACAGATTCAGCCAAGTTTTAGTATACAAATTAGTACAAAAAATCAATAATATTCCTCTACTCTAACAATGAACTCACTGACAAAGAGCTGAGAAGAATAACCTCATTTTCAATAGCTTCTCAAAAAAAAAAAAAATACCTCAGAATCAACGCAACCAAGGAAGTGAAGGACATCTACAATGAACAGTTTATTTTGCTGACAAAGAAACTGAAAAGAAATTGAAGAGGAATTTAGAAAATTAAGACATCCCCTATTCCTACACAGGAAGAATTAATATTGTCAAAATAACTTTTCTGTCCAAACTAATACTCAGATTGAATGCAATTCCTATCAAAATACCAACAACATCTTTCACAAAACTTGAAAAAACAATCCTAAAATGTATATACATAGAACTAAAAAAGATCCCGAATAGCCAATGAAATCTTGAGCAGCAAGACAAAAACAGGTGGTATTGCTATTCCAGACATCAAGTCATATTACAAAGCAACAGTGATGTAAAAAAACCCATAATATTGGCAAAAAAAACAGACAGGTTGACCAGTGAAACAGAATCAAGCATTCAGAGACAACATCAAGGATTCTCAGCTATCTGATCTTTGACAAAGGGACCAAAAAATATATTAGATAAAGGATAAGCTCATGTGACCTTGGAGAGATTATGTCAACTTGAGGCAATCAGAAACCACAGAACCAGGCCTGGATTAGGGTTTAGGATCCACACCTAGATTAGGCAATTAGGAACCAAACTAGATTAGAGTGTGAGTGATTTGTTTGCCAGCGAGTGAGGGACGAACACCCATCCAGATGTGGGAGGCCCAACTGGCAACTCGAACTATTAAAAAAAAAAAAAACCTAAGAAGGATTGCGACACACTTCCTGGGAATATTTCCAAAAGAGGCCAAAAAAACACATAACAGAGATATATGTATACTCATGTTCATAGCAGCACAACTAACAATAGCTAAAATATGGAAGTCACCAAAGTACTCATCAACAGACCAATGGATACACAAACTGTGGTACTTATACACGATGGAATACTACGCATCTATAAAGTCCAACAGCATGGAGGCTTCTGCAGACAAATGGAAGAAACTTGAGAACATCATGCTTAGTGAAGTGAGTCAGAAACAGAAGGTGAGACATCGAATGGTCTCTCTGATATGAGAGACCCAGATCACAACTCTTATGGAACTTAAAATGAAAAACAAAGTGAACTAGGGGGGTAGAGTGGGAGAGGAGGGAGGGAGGGGAGGGGAGGGGGAGAGGCAGAGGGAGAGTGGGAAGGTACTTGTCACCTTGACAAGATACGTATGTGTACAAAATGCTCAACTTCATTGTAAACCTTAAAATTTGAGCTTATACATATCAATAAAATGGAAAAAAAGAAAGATTGTTAGATCTCTTTCCTCTGGGGAGAGACTGGACTTGATGGGACTTGGCTTCCTGTTTGAGATGTTGTGAGGAGCTGCCTCCATCTCTACCTCTGCCGTAGACTTCCATTGCTGCTGGCATCCCCTGAGTGAACTGTGACCTTCTGAAACTGTGAGAAAAATAAACATTCTGGTATTGTGAATGTCTGGTATTGAGTCACACCAATGGAAAAATAACTAAGACAGCTCTTTAATAAATGGTGCTGGGAGGGCTGGTTATCCACATGCAGAAGAATAAATCTAGACACACACTTATTGCTATGTACTAAAATCAAATCAAAGTAGATCAAAGACCTACATATTAAAACAGAAACACTCAACCTCCTGGAGGACAAAACAGGTAAAACTCTTAAAGATGTAGGAGTGGGCAAAGACTTTCTCAATAGGACACCTGATGCAAAGGAAATGGTCCCCAGAATCAACAAGTAGTATTATATCAAATTAAAAATCTTCTGCATGGCAAAGGAAATAATTAACAGAATGAAGAGAAAACTGACAGAATGGAAAATTTTTTTTTTACCACCTACACCTCACACAGGAGGTTAATTACTGGAATATACAAGACACTGAAGAAAAATAGACCCTTCAAAATCAAAGGTCCAATTTAGAAATGAGCAAGTGAAATGAATAGACAGTTTGCAGATGAAGAAGTACAAATGGCCAGCAAATACAAGAAAAAATGTTCAGCACCTTAGACATCACATAAACTTGAATCAAAACACCACTGAGGTACCATCTTACCTAGGTGAACAGCTTATATCAAGAACTCAAACAGTAATAAATGCTAGTGAGGTTGCGGGGAAACAGAAACCCTTCTACATTGCTGATAGGACTGGAAACTTATACAACCACTATGAAAAGTAGCGTGGAGAATCCTCAAAACTTGCAAATAGATATTCATTTAACAAGCAATATCTCTTTTGGATATCTTTCCAAAAGATTTAAAAGTAGGAGCTGGTGGAATAGCACAGTGGAAAGAATTCTTGCCTAGCAAGCACAAGGTCCTGAATTTGAGTCCCTAACACCATATAGTAGCTGGGCATGGGTGGAGCATGCCTGTAATTCCATCACTACAGAGGCTGAGGCAGGAGGATTGTTGTGTGTTCAAGACCAGCCTGGTCTACACAGTCAGCTGAAGACTGGCCTGGACTACAGAGCAAGACCATGGCTCAAAAAAAAAAAAAAAAAAAAAAAAAAAAAAAAAAAAAAAAAAAAAAAAAAAAAAAAAAAAAAAAAAAAGAAGAAGAAGAAGAAGAATTAAAACAGCATATCATAGGGAAACAAATTTCCTTGTTATACCCTCTATTAATAGCTAAATTGTAGAAAACACTGAAATATACTTCAACAGGCCAATGAATACAAAAAATGCGGTATGTGTACACAACACAGTACTACTACTCTGTCAAAAAGACAGATAGATTTGAGTCAATTGTAAGTAAATGTACACAATTTTGAGACCATGAGGTTTAGTGAAGTGAGTCAGATTCAGAAAGTTAAATATCATGTGGTTTCTCTACTACGAGAAACCTAGAACGCAAACAAGTAATAGAGTCAAATGGGTGAGACGTTGGGAGTCAGAGAGATGAGGGAGGAGACAGGAGGTGTGAGGTTGATACAGTGTCTATATGCATGGGATTCTCAAGCTCAATTGTGTACTGTATACACGTACTAGTAAATGTGGGAGTTAAAAAAAAACAGAAAAAAATATGTACGTATTGTTCATTCCTATATCACTTTGACCTTCTTTTGGCCCTAAAACCCATCCTCTCTCTTGCACAGTCTATGCTAAAAAAATGGCCAATATGTGCCATCTTCACCACTGGTTCCGATCACTGGGGCTCCCTGGAGGACTGTGTTGAGTTCAAAGTCGAGTGTATATTAGTCAGAAAAAGTGCTACAATCCATTCTGTCTGTCATACACATAGTAAAGGAGAAAGGAGCCATAGAAGCCACCTTTTGCATGGAAAACCACACCTGACACTGACCTTGAATACTAGTCATTTTAACACATACCTTGACCTATCTTTTAATCACGATTCATGCTTAGAAAACAGGCCTGCTCACACATAGCCACAGTACACAGAAGATGATGTTAAAGACACTTAAGAATAAACATAACTAGCTGAGGTTTTAATTCTAAAAGGGTAGACATCACAACTAGTAAGGGACATCAGTTAGTTTCACAGAAGTTGTAGCTTGAGTCAAGCCACAAAAGATGAACAAGAAGCTAAAATTAGAACAAGAATATTCAGAAAGTAGTGCACTCTGGGAAGGAAAGCCATGTGAGCAAATATATGAAATAAGAAAAAATGTCAGTTTGAAATAGACATCCAGAACTCCCCTTCCTTTACACTGAACTCCAGATCTTTAGGTGTCTGTCCCTCCTGTGGAGCCCCAGAGGCGTCAGGGAAATCTGACTTCTCTTCACCTCAAGACAATATCGTTCACCATGTAAACGATCGATTTGGGCTTAGTACGTATCTTGCGTCAGCCAATGAAACACGAGGGCGCATTCTCTAGGAGGGCTCGTGGGAGAAATTGTCTTATTTCGAGAGAAATCTCGAAATGTGTGAAGACGCTGCCACATTTGGGCACAGTGCTTAGCACTGCTGTAGTGAGTTGCCTCTTGTTTGAAGTTGAATCTAACACAAAGAATGGCAAACCTGAGAAAAGGGTTCCTTGATGGCACCGCAGGGCTGCTAAGCCAAGCATCTCCTTGGGTCTCTGTCTTTGTCAGTTTTCTGTTACAACGAAGTGGTACCTGAACATGGGTCAACAAGGGGTTTGAGAGCTTAGCTTAGTGCAAGGCCATTTGCCTAGCGAGTACAAGGCCCTGGGTTCATTCTCAACACCAAAAAAGAGAGAGAGAAGAAAGGAAACAGGTCAGGCAGTTCCATTAACTTGGCAGCTTGTGGCGAGGGCCCCCTTTGGCTGTGGCACGCCGCAGCAGATGGCATTCTACTGGGATCACATGCCCGAGGAAGAGCACATTGCAAGACACTGAGCTAGGGAGTGGGGAGAGGCCAACCTCGAGACGCCCACTTGGCCCTAACCCTTAAAATTCCCACCACTTTTAATTGCCACAATGGGGACCAGCATGAGCACACGAGCTCTTGGGGAACAAATCCCAGCAAAATCTTAGCTTCCATCTAATCTTTGGACTCTCTGACGATGTGAGAAAATACATTTTCTATCCGTAGAAGTCAGTTGGGGTTCTGATCCGGTAGCCGAGAGCGTTCTGAGTCTCTGGAAAATGGTTAACCATCCAGGTTGGTTAAAGCAGAAGGTGTCTGGAAGAACCGGAATGAAAGGTATAGGCTGGGCGTGGGCCTCGCAAGCCCCCAGTGCCAGGCCGGAGAATCTGTAAATAATGGGGAACCATTGACAGTTTTGGTAAGTAATGGGGAGCAGACTCCTGAACAGATGGGACAAGTATCAGTGCAAATGTGCCGCGTAGCTAGCGAAGGACCCGGTTTGATTCAGACTTCTCTCTCTCTTGAGTAAAATATGCATCTTGTGAGCAGCATCTTAACCAGACTGGGAACAGTATGGGAAGGATGTGGGCGTGCGTGACGATCGAGTTCCCGGGCATTGGTCTCAATGGTCACACTCGCACACAAATGCTGCCCTTGGCTGCGGTCTCACCAGCATCATGTGTGAAACCAAACAGTTGGTTCTCCGCTTTCCTTGGCAATGGCGAAGCCCCAGTTGGAGTCCCATGTTTGTGCTAAACTCCAGGCGGCACAGTTCTGATTTATAACTTTTAAAATTATTATAAATGTGATTTCTTTCCATTGTAGAAAATTTGGAAAATACATATAACAAAAGAAAATTGAAATACTTTTTAATCTATCTTCCAAACAAAAATCACAGATAACATTTTGTTGTAGTGGTTCCAGACTTTGCCTCGCTGTGTGTGTATAAGTAGTAAACAAAAATGGTATAAAAATATATATTGTTCCATAATCTTTTTTCACTCAGCAACGTATTGTAAATGACTTCTCATGTCAATAAATATTTTTCTATGTCATTATTTTTAATGACTTCATGAATTTCATTCAAAGGAAATATTCTCTATTCAACTATTATGGTGCCCATGTCTGAATATTACATTATTTCCAGTGTTTGCTATTGTACACACAAATGATGCAATAAACATCCATGCATGAATGAGCATGCATGTGTGCACACACACACAAATACGCACAAAGTTGTGATCAAAAAGTATAGTGAATGTTTGGTTTGAAAGTATTACAGTAAAAGATATATTGCGAATAATACCTCTCAGGATGAAGGAATGGATTAGCCGTTAAAGCATTCGTTTAGCAAGTGCTTAAGTACCTGAGTTCAATTCCCCAGCATCACATAAGGCAGGAGTGGTGGAGCATGCCTGTAATCCCAGCACTTGGAGGCTGAGATAGAAGGACTGCTGTGAGTCCAAGGCCACTACAGAGTGAGAAACAGTCTCCAAAAACAAAAAACAAAAACAAAAACAAAAACTCTCAAAATACTTCTTCCTCCTTAGAGCACACTTATCTTCCCCCCCCCCCCCCCCCCCCCCCCCCCCCCCCCCCCACACACACACACTTTCTGAAGCAGTTCTGGAAGATCTTTCACGAAAGGCTTTCATTGTGCTGTTGTGGCTACCTCGATGTCTCGGATTGATTCAAAACATGGACTTTCTTGGTAATTTTGACCTTGGAAAGGAGCTACATGTGATATGGTTCCAGATTCAGTGCATAAGGTGGATGAGGATGAGCTGTAATGAGGTAGGCTAGCATAAAACTAAAATAAAATTAATTCAAATTGTGTTTGAATAAAATATATAAATCAGTAAGGTATTCTCCTCCACTTTATTTATGTCTAAATATGCAATTATATCAATGTAATTCAATCAATACACGCAACATCTACATATGTAATTTGTGTTTATAACATAAGGAGGCAATAGATAGATTTGGATTATATAATACAATGTTTGATTTTCACAAAAAATACAACAATTGTAATTGATGAAGGTTCAGGACAGTGCATGCCACGTTGTCCTGCCAATACTCTCATCTTTCTTCTCAGATTACATGGGATTATGTGTTCTAAACCACTAAAGCACAAGCTGTCAATTTAGGCGGCATAGGGCTGAAAAGCATCAAGTCATGTGCAGAATATGAGTGGGCTTAAAAGGGTCTTTCCTGACTCAGAGATGGGGAAGCTCCACCGGGTTTTGGACTAGGTGTGAGTCCCTGCAGCATCCTTATGCCCAAGGGCCCTGGGGAGGGATCAGGTTTGCCCTGTTAGAAAGGGAAGAGGTTCCAAGTTTAGAAGTTCTCCCTAAGCCTTGCACTGTAAAAGATTATTCCAAGATGACAGTCTCATCCTGAAACCCATAGAACACCCACCATCTCCAATATCCTCCACTAAGCGGCTCAAGTTACAGAGGTTCTCCTTGGAGCTTCCTCTAGAAGGTGAGAGCACGAACATCAGGCCTTCAAGAATGGTGCAGACTGCAGCAAATGGCCATACAGCATATTCAGAGGGCACCATCATGATTTCTGCTGATCTTGCCAACATATTGGAAAGGTGAGTAAGGTAGATATCTTCATTCTCATTCAATACATGAAAAAGATAAGGCTCAAAGAGATGAAATGACTCACTCAGAATCTTGGAGCTAGTTGGCCACAAAACCACGACTTGTCCCCAGAACTCAGGTTAGGAAAAAGCCTGGATACCACTTTTTGAGTTTCTCTTTGGTACAGCTATGTTGTCGAAAGTCCAAATGGAAGTTTGGACTGACATTCCCATGGCGATACCTCTTTGTGTCTCTTTTAGTGTCAATCCCAGAACTCCCATGTGAGCTTGTACTCTCAGACTTATGGCCGTGGTGAGATGAAAAATCATCAGCCTTTCTCTAATTCCTCCCTAACCACAGTCATGAATTCTATTTTCTGCTTTTACCAGTACCTGTCTTGCCATACTCAAAAGATAAATAGCAATTTTGTCATCAGCTAATGTCCCGTAAGAACTTTTGAGTCAGACACTATTTAAGGACTAGTGTCTCAGTACATCAGTTCAGTAAGCAGTACTGCCTTTAGGCCAAGGCTGTTAGTCTCCATGCCCTGGGCTTTTATACTCTCATATTCCCTACTCTGATCCTGCTTTGTGATTCTTGTCATGAGGCAGAGTCTACGAAGCCAAGGAGATCTATTTACCTGAAACTCAAAATGCACCTCTCATTAGATCAGGCTTCGAATATCATGCGCCTCTCAACACAAACAGTGTTAAGTCCACTTCCAGGGCTTGTTCCACTCTCTCTCCTAAGAACATCCCAAAGGGCTCATTACCCTACGGACATGCATGTTCTGGGCTCAAGGAAAGGCTGTTTGTAGAGGTAAAAGGATGTGTATGTGTGTATATCTGTGTATACTTGAAACTATGTACTAGGCCTTCAGGGAACAAGATTTGGGAATGGAGAGAGAAGGAGGATGAGTCATAGATACAGGGCCTGAGCTTGGGCTTTTGCCCTAATCATTGCAAAAGTTAGAAGCAGGACTGCCTGAATGAGGCAGGTACTATGAAAACCTTCATCGTTTTAGACAGAGATTTGAGCCATATAGACTAGAAGGAGCCCCACAGTTACACAGCCAGCAAGAAATGCATTCAGAATTTGAATTTTAAAGCAATAAACTCATTTCAACTTAGCCCTTCTCAATTGACCACACTGTGTATCATAAGCTATGTTGAATTTTCTATCAGTCTGTATCTGCCTGCTTCCCCTCAGGTTTATGACTCTCTGGAACTCTAAATGCAGTGAGGGACAAAGCCCACTGGACTCATGATGCTTACTGACATTTGAGAACAGCTAGAGGAGATCTCAGCCCTGCTCTGAGGTTGTATATGATCAGAATACACCAGATAGAATCCCCTTGTGTGCAAAAGTTTTGTAATTTCTTCCCCATTTCTAGTCACCAAATCATTCTATTTCTCTGACCATCAGTAGAGTTGTTATTCAGGGAAACCAAAGTAATCTGCCAAAAAAAAATGACCTTTGGTTCAATTGGGTATGTTTGTCCTTGGAAATTTCACTCAATTACCTTCAAGTGGGCACCTGTGGTAAAGATGATTCGTCAGCGAGAACTGGAACCACTTCTGCTGGTCCCAGTGGCTTTCACCATCTTGAAGGTAAAGATATCATTTGACCTAGAGCATGTTCTCCTAACTGTTCAGCTTAAGTTAAAAAAAATACAAAAAATCCCCAAAGAGATATAAAATAAGGGAAGGCTGGTTATTCCAGCTAACTTCATCCATAGAGTGTAAGTTATATGCATGTATAAAATGTCTCAATGAAACTCATTGCTCTGTATAATTAATATATGATAAAAAGAAATGAAAGATATTAACAAAATACAGATCAACAGGTAATAAAAGTATTGCTAAAAGCATGTGACTTCCAGAATCTTGTATTTCAATGCCATCATGAATCTCTTTTTAAAGGCTTTTATGTGCTGGGCCAAATAGAGATCACCACCTTTCTGCCTGTTGCATGCACACATTGTGTTGCAGACTTGGTTGTATCACTGACTCTATCCGCGCTACTATCTAGCTCTCTGTTAGGTCATCATGCAACTTATGAAATGGAATTGCAATGTGTGGTGTAGTATGACTACAACTTGGAATTTCAGTTCCAGAATAACAGGGAACAAAGCTTTCTCACAGGCTGCAACAAACTGCCAGAGTCAAGCTGAAGCAATTATCTCAAGTCATAATGGGCAGTGTCTAGGGCTGAATCAAGCACAGATCAGAGTCAATGTCAAGGCAGTAATGAGGCAGAGAATGAGTGTTAGAGGACTTGTATGACAGGCCAAATCATGCCACTGGGTGTGATTCCTGGCATGTGGTCCCTTGGTAGAGACAAGCACATGGCTCCCTGATTATTCTGTGTACTGTCTTAAAGGCACCATATGCCACTGCTAAGGAGTTGAACCAATCAACCCTTAGCTACACCATGACCACACCATGATATCAGAGTCACTTTGTACAATGATAAGTCCTAGAAATCAAAATCATTTCACCTAAACAATCATATGCAATTACATTCGTTCATTCATTTTTTAAAAAATCTGTGTTTACCATATGTAAATCTTGAGCTAAGATCTGAGGATTCAGAGAAGAATAAGGCACAGTCCTACCCTCCATGGGGCTGAAACACGTGGACTCATACCATGTCACGTAAGTGTATCAGCGACTGTGATCGGAGCCAGAAAAAAAAAAAAAAGATTCTGGAGTACTTTTAAGTAGTATATGAAAGAAATGACATTCAAACAAGAAAGTCAAAATATGCAGATATACATCAGGTTAAGATAAAGTAGACTGAGATTATTGAAGTAGAGGGGACACCATGTTCAAAAGTGTAACTATCCAAGGTGAAAGGAACAGGGCAGAGTTATTCAGAGTGATCACAGCAAAGGGAACACAGGAGGGCACAAACAAGGCGGAGAGGCGAAGAGTAGACAAGGGTGGGCAGGCTGGGCCGAAAATCGTAGACCTCACCTCAAGCCATCAGGAAGCCACTGAAATGTCTTGGGCAGAAAACTGGCCAGACTGGCGTTTAGCAGAAGTGACTACAAAGAATGATCTGGAGAGAGCTTGGCAGGGGCAGGGAGACCATGGGTGTGAAAATTGATTTCAAAATAAGTAACATTTTCTCTCTTAGCTTCTCAATTGACTGTTACGGATTCATTAACATTGACTGAGACGTGTCAGAGCCTGAATAAGTCACCAGAGGTATAAAGCATAGGACATGACCTTGCTCTGGAGGGCCCACATGCTCTGTGCTTGTGTGGTGGGGTTGTTCAGGGGTACTTGTCGCTAGAGCTGAAGTGTACTGTATCCCTCCGGAGAAGAACCACACAGCCTCCCTCTTAGCTTTAGATTCCATAAAAAGGCGCTCTCCCCTCCTCCCCTAATCCACTTACAGAGCCCTCTGAGGAGGCTGTGAATGTCCGTATCTGGCCATGCAGAAACCTCCTGGCCAGAGTGCGTCCCTTCCTGTTCCTTGAGCTGAGCTGGGCTGAGGCTGTGGGTGGGGCCCTTGGTCCTCTCAGGCCGTTTCCATGGGCTGCTGGCCATAAGCTAAAAAATGCACAGGTTGCCAAACTGTCAGCAAAAGCTTTAATGAATGGTTCTAATTACATTCAAGTAGCAGAGCCCACTGCCATTTTAATCAAATCTGGGGCTGGCAAGCTCTTTGGCAGGAAGACAAGAGAAAGCCTCGTGAAAATCCTGCCAAAACACTAATCACCTTTTATCCGAAATTTGCCTGATGGAGGCCTGGATGTAAAATGCTTGGGGGGAAGGCAAAAAAGAAAATCAACAACAACAACAACATTGTGTGGATATTTTAAGGAGCTTATTTTGGGGATTGCCATAAATTATTCCACTTGGGGAGGGGAGAAAATTCCAAACCAGGGGTTGCCTGGTGACTTCTCTTCAGGAGCTAGGTCCTCCTGGAGGGGGCAAGCCCCCGTGAAGCCTAAAACTCAGGCACCCTCAGCCAAACCCAGGTTCCTGTCGCACACTGGCAGGGATGGACCACGCAACCTTATTGGAGACCTTGTCAGAGTCTGGTTTCAGGAAGCAAAAGATGTCCAGCCCTGCTGTGCGTCCTTGTGTCATCTCAGACCTCTAGACCCCATCATTAGCTGGAATTCTAAATCCACTGGGAACCTAAATCCCAATGGGAATTAATTTTTTTCCCTAGAAGATGGCTTCCATGCTAATTACTGTAATTCTCAAAATCTAAAAGCATAGGGATTCTTCTAAATTATTCAGGGCAAGGGTATGGGCAAGAGGGAAACTGAAACCAGACAACTTGCAGCTATGCTACAGCCAGCATGAAACAGAAAGGAAAGGTTTCATGACAAACTAGCTTCCTCTTCTCTGGGACAGGACAAGAGGAGGAGGGCTCAGATTGCAGCAAGAGGAGATTCATTTACAAATACGAAAGAGCTTCCTGACAATGAGGAGAGGCAGTGAATAGGGAGCAGAGATAAGGTGTAAAATCTCCTTCACTTACTGACTAACCTAGGAATACCCTGCCAGGCTTTTCCACACTCTACCCAGGCTCAGGCTCAGTGGCCCAAATCTACCTGTTGACAGGCATAAACTAAAGTCACACACCTTAAACATCTTACCCAGTCCTCATTCTCAGTGTGTTGGCTTGATTTTTTTTTTTTCACCTTAGATTCTATTTTCTATACATTTTACGCCTTTTCCTTTTTTCATCATGAGGCCTCCAAGAGATCTGGGGTACAGGAAGTCAGGCTACTTACGAGCATTCCAGATGTGAATTTAGAAGATGTATTTTAAAAGCCAGTCACTGATACTGACTAGTTCTATGACCTGAGTCCTCACCTTTTAGATTTTACTGCTTATGAAATAAGGATTAAAATACTTGCCTTGTTCTATATTTGAGAATATTTTGAAGGATTAAATTAGGTCACGTATATAAAAGTATACTTCAAACAAGAAAGCACTTTACAAATGCATGCTTTGTTTAGAAAGTTTAGCATGAAGGTGGCTGTAAAGCAGTCTAAAAGTTTAAAGTTGAGCCTTTATTTTTTTTTAATAGTGATACTAGGGATTAAGCACAGGGCCTTCACACTGGGCTACATTCCCAGATATTTTTATTCCTGATTTTACTGGACTCAAACTTGTGACTTTCCTGCCTGAGTCTTAAATGTTGCTTATTCAGTGGCCACATGAACTTGAGCTTTTGTTTCCTCATTTGTAAAATAGACAAAATGTCACCTCAGAGGATTGTCAGGAGGACCCGAGTAGGTGGGTGAAATCACTATGGAAAAGGAAATAATTGAGAAACAAGATTATGTCAAAATATACTTTCTATAGGACATAAAATACACTGTTGGATCCTGGAGACATGCCATGGAAGGTGGACCAAAACATAGTTTAATTTGAAGAGAACAAATATCCCACCAGACACAGGTTTTGACAGAATGGGGCCCACTTGAGAAAGTGTCTGAGCCCACATAGGTGACTGAGTGTGGTTCAGGGCACTACATTGCTGAAAGACCAGGTGGGGGGCCCGGGCCACCAGGACTAGCCTTTTCAGAAGTTAAAGCATAAATCACAAAATGTAACTTTTCCTGGGCTTAGGCAACAGGGCCATTTCATATAGGTGCACTGTCCACAGATGGACAACCTTTTCACCTCTCAGCTGTGCAGTAGCCTGAAGGTCACAGAATTAGCCTTCCTTTTATATTGGAAACACTTGGGCTTGCAAAGTATCTGAAAGGATAGAAGGATGGGAGTGTCTAAAATACAAAAGTATGATGGGACTACGTTAGAACAGTGTCACTAGTCATGCCAGAGCTCAGAGGGACACAGCGGGCTCTCCAGCTAGGACTTGTAAGATAAGAGCTGAAAGAGGGTAAGAGCAAGCAACTCTACAGAGAGAGGAAAGCAAACGGCAAAGTCTATACAGAGGTAATATTTTTATAAAGAAAGAGAAAAGAAAAAAAGAAAAATAAAAAGAGAGAGAAAATTGATCAACTACAGAGAAAAACTGCTATAATTCAACCATGAGACCAGCATTCCCAAAATGAGTTCTTCAAACATTAACTTTGCAGAGTGTTATCAACGGCTTCAATAAGGAAAAAGACAGCCATGGTCAAACAAGTTTTAGAATTGTTGGATCGCACATTCAATTAATAAACATTCTGTATTGTAAAAATTCTCAAGGATTTCTTATGGTAATGGGCACTGAAGATGTGTAAAAACAAGACACATAGTTAAGTGTATTTCCCAGACTTCTTTGGCTTTAAGACTTTTTATTTCTAAGGCATTTTATGGAAATTATACTCCACAGAGTGGTTTGGCTTAGAGGAGGTTGGTTTGGAAGACCCAAAAGATAATATAAGATTCAAGACCAAAGGAGTCTCCGTAACATTAGAAATTCTGGCCATTGCCTTTCCATCAGTTTGTTTATTTGTTCATTCAACAAATATATATCAGTTTCTACTATGTGCTAGGCCCTGTGCCAGGCCCTGGGAATACAGCGATGAAGAAGACAGATAAAGCTCTTGCTCTCGTCCATTGGAGTTCTATCTTGCAGAAAAAAGAAGGTAGGAAAAATATGAACAAGTAAATAAGAAGAGTGTGGTGGGCTGATTAATGCCCCAGCGCTGTCTTAGTCCTGAGAACGTGGGGCTAAGTGGGAAAGGACACTGCAGATGCGATTTCTTAGGGATTTGGATTATCCAGGTGGATCCTAAATGCAGCTACAAAAGACCAGGCCAGCAGTACAGAGTGGTCAGACTGAGGAGGCACCTTGACAAGAGCAACAGAGGATGAAAACGTGACATGATGGAAAGTCAGAAACCATGGACTATGGGTGGCCTCGTGAGGCTTGAAAACATAATGCATGCCATCTCCAGAGGGCCCCAAAAGGAATGAGACCAGCCAACATCTTGGTTTTAGGCCTTAAAATTTTATTTCTGACTTCTGTTCTTCCTAACAATGGAGCGATACGTTTATACTATTTGAAGTCAGCAGGGTTGTAATTTTTTTCAGTACCAGCAAAGAAACTAATACAAAGGTCATTACCTGGTGAGAAGTTCAGTGAAGAAAATACAAAGGAATAGGCTGATGTGACTGAAGTGGTGGGGACCAGGGGCTGCATCCTGAGGAGAAGGCTCCCCTGAAGGACAAAGAGACCAGCATCATCATCCTGGGCCCAAGCGCTAAGGAAACAAAGCTGCCCAACCAGATTCCGGAGCAAGGAGGAGCTGCTTCCCGGGAGCACAGCTCTTCAGAAGTGGAAAGCTACTTGCAGCTCAGAGGAGTCTTGGCACACTTAATAGCGGGAACCAAACATGCCCATGGCAAACCTCCCATTAAGCTCACCCCTTTGTCTTTCTCTGATTCTTTCATTGTGTTTTTCTGTCTTGGCCCTAAATATCAATAGCCCATCGTGTTGGGCTTTTTCTTTAAACTCTGTAAGAAAAATGAAAAATGTGATTGGTCTAATTCTTCTCATTCATGTCTTATTTGTAATTTTCTAGCCCAGGGATTGGTTGTCTGAGGGCCAAATGTCCAATGAGCTATAGTATTCAAATTGTTTGGTTACCAACTCACAAGGGATTGGCTAGCCATGGCAGAGGGGAGGTAGCAATTTGGGCGGTTTGTATCCTCTCCCAGAGGCTGCAGGTAGGTCTGGAATTTAGCACTAGGTCTATCTCAGTAAATCCAAATCCAAGGAGAGGAAAGTCTTTTTTATTTGTATCTTACCTTCACAGTGTCTTAATGCTATATGAGAGAGAGAAAGAGAGGGAGGGAACATAAATTATTGTCAAATAGCTGCATCAAAGAACTTATATACATATTTTGTCATTTCAGTTATTAAAGCAGCAACTTCATCAAAATGGTTAAAAAAAATAAAAAAGAGGACGTATTCACCCTGATGTCTGATCCCAGAGGTTTTTGAAGCTACCTGCACTTTTCAGGTAGTGGAAAGATGATCTGAATGTGTAGAAGGTGGATGCGAGGGTAGCTGGTCAGATGACCTCTGAAGATGTCCCTTACTAAAAGTCATGATGTTATGACATTTCAGTCCAACTCCTGTGAGATGGAGCAGGAACAGAGAGCAACGAGAAACCAAAGGTCAAGAAAAAGTGAGAGGTTGGTTCTTCTTTTGAGGGGGCCCAGAGACATACTTAAGTGGTTCATTCTACAGGGTCGGGGAAAGCAGGCAGACACTTCTGTCTCCTCCTCCGAGCAGGCTATAGACAGAGCCCATGTGGTGGTGAGAGGGGGACAAGGGAGAAGTTCCTATGGGGCCTTGAATGCCATGAAGGATGAGAAGGCAGAAGGGCTTCATCAGGGATGAAACTCCTTTCATCGTTTCTCTCTTCTAATTCTTACTTTAGACCACAGTGGTAAGAAGATTGTTATTAACCCATTTCACTGATGAGAAAAGAGAGTTAAAGAAGTGAATAGCCACAAAGATCCCTGAGCTCTCTGCACAGCATCAGCCTGCAGCACTGAGAGATGCCGATTCCTCCCACCTGTCTCCCTGTGCCCCTCTTTGATCACACTTTCACAAGCAGCCCTTCTGGGTCTAGTAACTGCAGTGGTACTGCGGTGAGCTAAAGCAAACAATGCCCAGAAAGGCTGATGAGCTCTTGCCTGGCACAGAGCGTCACCAGGGACAGCTCGGAGAAGGAAGAAGCCGGGGTTCCCTCACTTACAAGCAGAGAGTCCTTGCAAATGTTGCTTCACCCCAGATACTCTCTCTGTGCCCTTGACTGCAAAATGTCCCCATCTGCCTGAGACGGTACAGAGCATGCTATAAACAGCGAAGGAAAGCCTGTTTGAGAGCTCTTCGCAAACAACAGATTATGGTAGCCGGAAGGGAGGTTCCTTGGCCAGACTAGACCCTTTCTCCAGGGAGCTGAGTTCTCTCATCTGCTCCTTCACTGCCCCAGGGGACACACAGCGCTCGCCACAAATTCCAACTTCAATCAGCAGTGCTGGTCTCAGCACTGAGGACCATGGCCGTCTCCTCATTGGCTTAAGACTCCTAACTGAATGAATGCTGTTGTGGTCTTCTGTAAGCTGTATAAATTTTCATTGTAAACTCTTTCATTTATTCTTTGCAAAAAAAAAAAAACCCACAAAAATTTATCATAACTGTCTTAGTGAGTGCTAACTTGGGGAAAAGCATTGCTTTTTAGCAGTTCTACGTACATTATCTCATTTAATCACTGAAACAGCTACGAGACAGGTCTACTGCTGTCATCTTCCTCCTCCAGATGGGAACGCTGCTGCACAGAAAGGTTGGAAAACGTGACCAAGTTCAGGCAGCAAATATGTGACGGAGTTGGGATGCATTCCAGGACGGTTGGCCCCGGGGACCACGCGGTTTACAGTGTGCAGAGCCGCTTCTCAACAATTCTCTTACAGCGTCAATTTCATTTTAGTTTCCCATGTCATCTCATTTGACTATCACGTCCCTGGGAGGCAGGAAATTCCACACTACTGCAAAGGAGCAACAAACTAGTTTTTATGAGTCCTCACAGGGGCAGAGCAGGATCCACATCCGGATTCACACCCAGGCCTTCCAAGTCTGGTGTGTTTCCACACACTCATACTTGTCTGATAGCAAAGGTAAGGGCAAGCTCTTCTCAAGATGCTCTGGTTATAATTGAGATAACAAAGGGCAAGTGGTTTGATTTTCTTTGGAAGAAAGGTTCTTGAGAGACTTAACATTTGATTATTGTTCCTGCATTTTCAGTGAGGAGCAGCCGTGTGGGGGTGATGCCAAATATCAATCAGCCGGCGAACAAATCAGTCATCTTCTGAGTAAGTGCACGCATCAAATTAGCATTTTACAAGTGAGGCAGGGAAGATTTCTAATAAGTCTCTCCAAATACACCCCAGCCTTTAGAGATTCGCTTCAGAGATTCCTAACAGGAAACATTCGTAGGATTTGCACCAGAGAGTGTACAATCTGAAAATTTTCCTAGGTAAACAACATCTCTGTTTAGGAACTGTAACGATGACAATTCTGAAGAAAGTAGGACATTGTACTTCCTTATTTTCCTATTTCACAAAACCCACGTTGGGCGCACGTAGGGTGCTGTTGATTTCTAAAGAAAAAAACTAAAGTTTACACCAGTGGAATTTTTGGGGTGGAAACTTACCAAAGATAACTGGTCAAATCCATAAACCATCACTCACCATGGATGTTAAAGAAAGTGAGACATGAACTTCACCTTGAACAGACTGAAGTGACCAAGGGAAATAAAACCCCACCCAGTAAGGATGAAGACCTGTTTGTAGTGCGCAGCACAGTTCGGACACTTACTAGCATTTAATATCTTTAGTTCTTAAGCCTCAGTTACTTTCTTTGTCGAGTGGGGACAAAATGAGACAACAGATTTTTCTCTAAGGAAAAATTCATGTGAAAACAGGAAGGGCCAAATTCCAATGAACAAAGAGAATCAATAACAGTAACGACATATTATCATTACAAACAATGCACTCAGTACCTCTGCGTAGTCACAAGCTTTAGAAAATCATGAGCCTCGCCTGTGTTATCTGTTCTAATCTCACATTCAGAGCAGTATCTGAATGCAGTAATTACTCAGTTGGTCCCTATTATGAGAAAAATCTGACATCTCAAAGTTCAGGTTGTTGCGCTTCAATGTTAAGAATCATGATTGCTAAGTGGGCATGATGGTGCATGCCTGTAGTCCAGCACTCTGGGAGGTCGACACAGGAAGATTGCAAGTATGAGGCAATTTAGTGACTTCGCGAATGGATGGGAATGTACTCAGTGCAAAACCCCCAGATTCAATGTCCAGCATTGCAAAGAATAAAACCAAAAGGTCATGGAAATTTGCAATGCAGGATACTATGATTTAAATGCAGCTGCCAAAAGTTTGTGTATTAAAAAGTTTATCTCAAAACTTATCTGTTAATAACACTGCGAGGTGGGTTCTTTGAATGGGCAGGTAGGATCAGGGGTTGCCATGAAGCTAAGACCCCACAGTGGCACTTGTGGCCTCCCAAGAAGAGAGCTCAAGCTAGCATGTCAGCTCCATCTGCTATGCAATTCCTCCTGCCAGATTCTAGCAGGACAGACCCTCGGCTAGATTCAGAGGACTTGCCAGCCACCGGACCCATGAGTCAAATAAACTTCTGTTCTTTGAAAATTACCCTGTCTGTGGTCTTTTGTTATAGCAACAGACACCAGACTAAGACATAGGCCTTGTTAGTGATTTCCTAGGAGGTCAGAGAATCCTAGAGTGATGAAAAGGTCTTCTGAAACAATCTTTAAAGAAAATACCCTCATTATTGGGCACACAGGCAATGTCTTCAGCCAGCAAGGATCCTGGAAGCACCTTAAGGATATAGGGCCCACCAGAACGCAGCACTAAAGCTCTAAAGAGACTTAGAAAATTTCCCTCAGGAGGGCCCAGCCTGGAGGTGTTCTCGGACATGTGTGGCCAAAGAGACCCTTCAGGAGCATAAGGTACACAACTGTGTGTGTTGGCTGTCTGCATAAATCTTCCCAGAGAGGGATCCCTCAAAGAGGTGTAACTGAACACTCAGCTTCGTGGCTTAACTTGGCATTCTCTACATCTCCAAGGTCTCTGGGCTTCCCTTCGGGTCCTACACAGCCTCTGTGTTTCTGGGGCATCTGGGCAGTTCTGCTTAGATGTTCTCAAGCGACTCCAGGACATTCTGTGTTAAGCTTGCTGGTCACCTCAGCCCAGTCGTTATTGCGAAGGCAAACTTCTGAAACAGAAAACACACCGACGAAGATCTGACTTGACGATCAGTTCCCCTTTGCATATGTTTACTAACAAATGAATATCTTTGACTCATGGGTAACTATTCTCCCTGTGTAGAAAAAAATTTTTTAAATGAGTTCAGTGATACAGGTCTGTAATCCCAGCACTTTGGAAAACTGAGGCAGAAGGTTCACAAATTTGAGCCTAGCCTGGGACACATGGCAACTCAGTGAGACTCTGTCTGTAAGTCATAATGAAAAAAAGAAAAAGAAAAAAGAAAGAAAAAGAAAGGATCTGGGGATGTAGCTCAGTGTGAAGAGCTGGGCTTGATCCCAGTACCACACAAAGAGATGGGGTTAAATATCCTTAGAACCCCAAAACAGTAAAATATTAGAGACAGGGACACATTCCTATCAATTAGTAAATACAATATTTTTTAAGCTTACAGGAAGGGTGTTTGAAAAAGAGAAAAGGGTCTTCTAAGGTCCCATTACTAATATCTGGGATGTCCGGGATGGGGAGCCAGGTCTTCTCACTCCCAACCTAGTGATCCTTCCACCTCTTGATCAATTTACAACCTGGAGCAGGAAATTTGACTATCCTTCTAATCTCCTCCCAACTCGTGCAGCTACAAAAATAGATGCAATCTGGAAGCCCAGTCATGCCAAATATTGTGGCAGACTTCCCGGCCTCGCTCTCCTCCTCCCCCAGCCGATGGGAAGTTGAAGCTCCATAACACTCTTGCTAGAAATGTGACAATTATTTCTCCTTTCTTCTTTCTTACATCCACGTCCTGCTGCTCACCCAACTTCAAAGCCACTCAGGACACTGTCCAGAAAGGAGGGATCAAACCGGTCATCAGAGAAACAGAATTCCCTACGTTAGAATCTATAAATTTAAAAATATCAAGACATGTGTGAGTATTTATACTTAACAAATATTCAAACCAATCAAGAAGAGAAACAGGAAGGTTTTAAGGGGGAACTTACGTGCATAGTTTCTTTCTGTTGAGACGAGTTGCCAGAAAAGAGAGAAGCAATTAAAGAAAGGTTGGGCTTATTAAAAGATTCATTTCAAGTGGTGGCTGGACCCCGAGAGAGAAGCATCACGGGAACAAAAGACAAGAATATTTGGACATGGATAGAAGTTGAATTCAAGAAACTGTTTTTCTTCATGCTGATACTTGGCAGAATGCTGGAAAGAGTATATGGAGACATATGTGCAAGGATGCTCATTGCAGTATTATTTGTAATAGGAAAAAATGGAAATCATCTAACTCTTCCACAGGAGACTGGAGACTGGCTAGAATAAATTATGGCGCATCCGTGCTATGGGGTATCATGTAGCTGTTTAGAAACACAGTTAAGCTATATGTTCTGACATAGAACGGTGCCCAACATACATTACGATGCGATGAAAAAGTGAGAGTACTGTGTAATATGATCCTATTTGATACAACACAAAATACATATATATTTGTGTATGCATAGGAAACGCCTAGGATAGTATGCAAGAAAATTAATTTCTGGGAAGTGCTGGTGGGAATAGAAGGCAATGAAAGAATTTCATTTGTTGCTTTTTAGTCCTCTGGTGTGAAGATTTCACCATGTCATTTCTAAAGCTAAAAAAAGCACCAAATATCCAGAATTGATTTCTTCTTGTAAATTTCAACTTATTCATAAATATTTCATAATATAAAAATGAGGAATACAAGAAAAATACTCACAAAGTCTCCCTTCCCATAGACTTCAGCCCTCGGATAAAATTTCC
Source organism: Ctenodactylus gundi (assembly GCA_004027205.1). NCBI lineage: Eukaryota > Metazoa > Chordata > Mammalia > Rodentia > Ctenodactylidae > Ctenodactylus > Ctenodactylus gundi. The sequence goes on along the minus strand of PVKB01000207.1, from coordinate 829,895 downwards.
CCTCACCTTCTTTGTCATAACTCTTGGTAAACTTAAAGGCTGCCACCATGTCAGACTCTTCAGTCATGTGTTGCCTTGGCCTCCTTGACTTCCAGACCCTACCTACATTTGTTCTACATCTGCTACCAGTCTTTTAGCTACCTCAGGCCTCATGATAATGCCCAGAGCTGAACTTGGAGCTTCGTTTCTTTACTCACAGCTCAGAAAGCTATGATGCTCAGAAATTGGCACTGATACCTCCAACAAGTCCAACCAAAGCATCTTTCTTTCTCTTTTTGGTAAAAGTAGCTCTCAGGGAATTTTCTCAGCAGGTGCTGGTGAAATGCAGAGGCATTTGCTATATTTGCCCAAGTCACTGCAATAATTTTGTGGAAACGAAGGGAGAAGGGTGGGATAAGGGACTTAGTGGAACAGTTACACACTTAAAAATACGCTCACCAAGTGTAAGTTATCAATGATGGCTACTTCCACGGAGGCTCTAATGATCTACAAAATGGTTCATGCTTGGGCCTTTCCTTGCCCAACCCGTTCATCAGTGGCTTGGAAGATGGGGAAGCTTGCTTTGCATATTTACTAACTTTTCTCTAGACGCACGTATTTTCTTCTCCTTTCCCCTTCATTAAAATATTAAAATCGCTGAATGTAAAGATACAAAGATTCTAATTAGACTCTGACTTTTCCATGTTAAAAACTAGCCCTATGTATATATCATGTGGCTCCACTTATATTGCATTCTGGGAAAAGCAAAGTACACACATACATGACAGGTGTTGGGATGGGGGTGGGAACTGACAGTAATGGAGAAGTATGAGTAAATTCTTTGGAAGATATGATTATTCTGTGTCGTGATTGTGGACACATGACTCTGTGTAAAACCATACTACCTAAAAATGTAAATTCTGTTACCATAAATTTAGCAATAAATTGGAAAAAGTCTTGATTATTTTGGAACTATAATATCTTCAAACATGTATATCAGCTCTTCAGTCCAATATTCTATAGTCATGAAGATAAGATTATTAAGGTTTTGTGGTGGAAGTGGAGTTAAATCCCTGGCTGGACACACCCATGCTGCCATCGTTGCCTGCCCTCTCTCTGCCATCCCAGTTACATCTCCAGTCTCTTTCTTTCTTCACACTCCCAGTCTGACACCTGCCAGGAATTCTTACTCCTGTGCCTTTGTACCTATCCTTAAGCGGCAATTCCTTCACTTCACCATCACCCTACACCAACCACAGAAAACCCTTCAGTCTTCAAACCAACTACGTCATTAGCGTCTTGGGGAAGCCTTGCTGCCTCCTTCCCTCTGCCATCTCCGAATGCCTCTGTTTGTCACCACCCTCATGGTTGTGGACCACGGAAGACTCTCTTTCACCCATTACGTAGAACTTCTGAGTGGCGGACGTGGGGACTTCTCTGTCACCTCTTAGTTTTGTCAAACCCAGCACAGAGCTGGGTATATAACACCAAATGTCAATAAATATTTGTAGACTTTAAATGGTTTTAGATGACCTTTTTTCTAGTTAGGCAAAACATAATGCTAATTACATGTTTAAAGAAGGGAACATTTCTCAGAAAAAAAAACTTTAACAATACAATCAATTTTTTTCTTTCCCAACACTTTGCTCGTGCTTGGGAGCAATTTTATATATTAAGATCCAGAAGTAACCCAATTTATAATATGTTTTTCAAGATACATTTTAATTTCTCATTTTAGCGAAATTTCTTCTGGTTTTTCAGGTACTGGTGTTAAAAAAAAAAGCAAAGAAGAAGAAGAAGCTTATGGTGCCTTCGTGCAGTGTATAATTTCTCCCTGCAGTTCTATGTACTTACAATAAGAAGGCTACAGAGCCTTCAACCTCAGCTGAGCCGTACCTTGAAGCACTCAGAAGCAAAGGGAGAAATCTCCGCAGGCCACACAGACTCCTGTGAAAAATCTGTGCTAGGCTGCCGTGAGGATCTCAGGCTATTGCTTATGGTAAAAACCATTTGGCTTACTAAATACTAAGGGATCTGAAGGGATAAGAGGAAGGATGTCCCACCCCTGGATTCAGGATTCACCCCAGCTGATCTCATTCTCTGGCTGTCATCATGGGAAGGGTCAATGGCATTTAACTGTCTTGGGCTGGAATTTTGACAAGGGCTAGAATAGACCCTCTCTCCACTGAGATTGAAGTATGCTGGGATTTCAAGGAGAGCTGCCAGCCTGTTGTCAGACTCGCTTGAGAGAAGACAGCTCTGGCTAAAGCTGGAGATACAGTCAGTCCGTTAGAGTTCTGGATGGGGCGCAACTAATAGTAGGGCTGAAGCCAACAGCTTACGAACTTGGTCCCGAGCCCTTGGCAACAGCATCAACACAACATCTTAGAGGAAGAGTGGTATAAGAAACACGTCTCTTGTCTCTCTAATCCTCAGTTTCCCTATCTGTCAAAGAAAGGATTTAAATTAGTGATTTCTTCAGTCTCCTTTTTCACACTGCAGTCTGGGCCTAGTTGGAAAAACAAGGCCAGTTGCAAACCAGGCCAGGCAGAAGCAGGGGCCAAGGCAGCTCAAGGTTCATGCTGGGCTGGAGAATGCAACCAAGAGCAGTCTCCAAAATTTCTGGTGGCTCCCAAGGAACCTTGCTTTATTAAGGCACTAGGAAACTGGCTCAGTTTCCCAGGCCGGCTAACAAGCTATCTGCTTAAAAAAATTTGCTCAGGTAAGGGCTTGCTCAGTGGCCCTCAGAGGCCCATGGGACAGTACACGGGAGATCTACAGAATCACAAGAGCAGAGCTGACATTTCTGAAGCCAACTACCCAAACCCATGGAGGCTCCAAACTTGACACAGCCCCTCCACTGCCTTTGATGCCATGCTGTTTCTCCTTCCCCAAGCCCATTGTCCACCTCATTGAAATGCGCAGTGTAGTAGAAATACAGCAACTTCAGTGTCTGCAGTCCTGGACTAGTCACAACCCTGACGCTTGTGCACCTTGAATAATTATTTTTGATGCCTCTATCTCAGCATTGCTGATCCGTAAAGTAGAGACTATGCCACCTACCGCCAGAGACATTTTCAAATTCACATCATTTCGCTAAATCCCTGTGGTCTGTAAACTGAAACACTAGACAAACCTAAGCCATTAGCCATGTTAAATTATTTTGGGAAGTCGTTGGGGTCTAAATGATGCATAAATAAAAACAGAGCTAGAGAGAAAGGCTCTCTCTGTCCTGTGCAGACTCACTGTCTCCTCTCTGTCATCTGGCGATCCCCCTGCACTCTTCTCCAGGCTTCCGGGCTCGGCTGTGGGGCTGGCCAGCCACTAAGAGGATGGCTCACTGCTCAAACCAGACAGTCCCCAGGGCTGGAGGCTTGTGCCTGTGAGCCTATCAGCTGGCATCCGGACAGACAAGGAAACTGGCCAATAAATGTCTATTCAGGTTGGTACCAATTATCAAATATGGCAATTCAGCTTAGTGAATCCAGAAGAGCATCAGGAAGTATTAAAGGCTGGAGGTATGCTAGACCGCAAACCTTGGAATTTCAGGCCATCAGGGTGTGGTGGAAAGGAAAAACAAAACAGGACAACATTCTGTGTATAGGACACAGCGTGTGACAGTGGTAAATGAATGAACTTCAAACCCAAGATCTTTGACTACTAAGCCTCATCCTACTGTTTACTGGCCAAAGATCCTTGGGTATGTCACACAGTTTCTCTGGTCCTTGGTTTGGTTGTGGTGCAACGGGAGCTGGAATAACAATGTAATTCTAATATCTAACATTGACGGAGGTGCATAATGTGCCAGTTACCTGCATGCTTTCTGCAACCGTAACACTTGCAGCCATTACTCAGAATTCTGAGCCAATTTGCTAACATACCTGCTAGGGTAGCAGGTACTCAAGAATGAGCTTTCTCTCCACAATCTTTCCCTTTCTGTTTTTTAAAACCCAGTTCCCCAGTGCAACCTGCACCAGTTAATCTTAACCACAAACCTGACTAAATTAAATGACTCCTAGAGAGGTAATTGGATCACGGGGTTACTATACTCATCAGTAGATCAACCCACCAATGTAGGTGCCTGAGAGTGCTATTAGGAGGTGGGACCCAGGTGGAGGTGGGTGACTGAGCGTGTGCCTTGGGAGAACGCATCTCACCTATGGACCCTCATCCCCCAGGCTCTGCTTCCTGGTCATGATGAAATGAGCAGCCTTACCCTTCCGCTATGACGCATCTGCTTTGAAGCCAGGTGACCATGGTCTGAAACCCCTGAGACCTTTCCAAATAAACCCTTTCCTCCTTTACATTGTGCATGCCAGGTAATTTTAATCTCAGCAACAGGAAAGCTGACAAATACACAGCCCATAGTTTTACCTTTGTGAATCTCAGCTTCACTACTTTTCAGCTCTGTAACCCTGGGCAAGTTACTTAGCCACTCTAATACTCACTTTTTCATAGATAAAATAATGAGTAATCACCTCACAGAGTTAAGGGAATAAATGGCATAAAGACAATGAATTTAATGCAAAGACTACTATGTAACAATTTGTCAGTATTAGTTCCTTTAATTATTACTTTAAGCTCCTATATTTGTGTTATATTTCACTTTATGGGGAGCTTTCACATGTGTTAACTCATTTACTCTATGGAAGATTGGGCAATAATTATTATTTCTTTTTAACAATGGGTAGAATGACTTACTCAAAGTCATGCTGTAAGAAGCAGAGCTGAAACTTGGACCCTTTTAAGCCGAATACTTTTCTAACCTCCAAGAAAGTGCTGAGAGTTTCTGTCAAATGCCAGAGTTACCCCCTCTGAGGTAAGAGTCCCATTAGCAAAGGCCAGTGGTGCTTGAATTTGAGCAAAAGCTAAGGATCCTTAATATATACAGAGTGTCTAGAGCTGCCACACGAATGGAATAGTCCAGGCAACATGATGTCCTTCAGGATAATTGATGGCGTTTAGCTACTTTTATGAATGAGGGAGAGAAGGAAAGAGGCTCTGAGGGGAAGTAGTTTCTTCCTGACCTTGGAAGTCCTTAGACATCACAAGGTCCCACAGAAACTGAATGAAAAATTGTATATACTAATGCTTGTTTTTCTGAGGAGAAAGTCTATGGTTTTCTGGTTTTTCTTTATCAGGTTGTCATGAGAATTCCTGCCCCACAAGAGACAGAAAGCAGCTGTTCCAAACATGGTGTTCTGACTTCACATCGATATCGCCCTCCACCAAGTCCTGTTCTCTGGAGGTGGCTTTAGAGAGCCTGGCCAGGGCCAAAGAAAACAGCCATCAGCTTCCATCTGCCTTGCCTGGTGTCATCTTCATTTTCATTTTTTATTCCTGTCTTTGTCAATTTTTCTTTACAGAATAAAGAATACCTTTGTAGTTATTCAAAGCACAAAAGTTTCAGAGTTTGTTTTTCAGTTTTAAGTTATTATTTAACCCAACAAACAAGAATTAACATAAGCAGGTTTCCCACATTGCCTGTCTCAACAAATACAATTTAGATTTGCTGTTTCTAATGAAAACCAAAACAGAGCAAATAATTTAATTAAAAACAACAGCAGCAATTTAGTGATTTACCAATTAGCAATTCACTCCAACATGCATAGAATAAATGCTGAGCTCACGGACACCACACTCAGTGCTTCCAGTTTGCTTAGCTGCTCTACGACACTGGACCAGCCATCCACTGTGTTCTGCTGCATTTTCCCCTTTCCTTGGTTCTGGTGATGCTCTCTATCTCATAGAGTTCCCTCTTCTCCTCCCCTCCTTTTGGACATTGGCTCTTAGCAAGAGGCCCCTTGCTTTCCGGCTTTCTAACTTCCTGATGATTTCATGAAGTTTCATGTACTTTGTTACCATATCTATGGTGATAATTCTCAAATCTACAACCCTGACTCAGACATCCTGAATGAATTCTAGGGCTATATAGCTCATCTCAGGCTGGACATCTCCATTTGAGTGTCCTATAGGAATAAGAGATCGGCATGTATTTGTTAGACTTGAGGATCTAACTGGGTTAACAAAGACATGGTTATCAGGTTAAACATGAGAGGCAATTTTTCTTTTATAAAACAATTCAAGTGTAGGTAGCTTGAGTCTGACGTGGGAACCATGATTCTTTCTGCCTTATTGCTCTACTTTTCTTAATAGGCAATTTCCATATGAGGTGATCTACAGCAGTTCTCCTGTGCCCGCTTCACTTTCTAGGCAACAATGAGGACTAAAAGAGGGGAGGCTTCCAGAAGAGAGAAACCACATCTCATTGGCACAATTACATTACTTGCTCATTTTTGGCTTCAAGAGTGGCTACAAAATGTAGAGTTTTGCTAGGAACCATGGGCTTTTCTAAAGGCTTTGCAACTACTGAGAAGCCTCCGTTCCCACAGATCCATGTGCTTCCCCTCCCAAAGCACCTAGTACGCTAGATGTTGATCAACTGATGACTCATCTACTTTCCAATCTAGGCCACGTGATTGTTTTGAGGTGGAACTGCTTCTTGCTAGACCTTTTCATAACACATTATGTAGTACCTCATGGAAAACAGGTAATCAATAAGTATTGGTTGTATTGATGAAAAGGTATTATATTTTTTATTGTTGTTTATGAAGAAATTTTGTATTTTCCCCCCACTATGTTTATTAATATACAAATGTAACACATAGTATTTCCAATGAATTTGGGTGTTTTGTACACCTATGTATCATATCGACTTTACAATCCCTTCCCATTTTCTACCCTCCCACCTGCTTCCTGTCCCTTCCCCCGACTCTGGCTATCACTTCATATGGTTCCAAAGAATGTCTGTGTTCTGGGTTTTCCAAGTCCGAGAAACCATACAGTGTTTAACATATTAATCTTCCGCACATAAGTCTTTTCACTTAAGTCACCACTCTAACTCAGCTTTGTATTCCTCCAATGGGTTCGCAGTAGTTAAATCTTGATGCCTCTTCTCTGAGTCCAACCAATTCCATTATTGGGATATTTACCAAAAGTTTTTTTTCTATATTTTGCTATATCTTTGTTGTTATTATTAAACCTGGCCTTACTCACCAGTTCACATTAGAAAATAACTACAAGCATGTAGATCAAAAGACTAGTAAATTTGGGAAAGAAGAAGAAAAAAAATTAAATTTCAAATGCCTTAGCTGAATACTGGAAGGTGCATACTTGCACATTCACAGGGTTATCTTTACATCAATCAGTTTTCTTAGGATAAATTTTCATTAGTGACCTAATAAATGAATTGTTACAATAAAACAAAACTATATCACATTGCTACATTAAATGAACTTAAATCTATACCACATAAATATACTTAAAGTGACAGATATGAAGGCAGATTTAGTTATTTCAGAATTTTTTAACTTTCATAACTTATTTACTCATATTTCACTGATTATTAACATACTTTTTTCTCAGCTCATTCTCCTCTAGCTGTTGTCGTTTTTCCTCTGGGGTCATTGGTGTCGCTGGTCTCCCTTTCACTTTCTAAGTTTCCTTTAAGTATTTTCCGCAATACTGGCTCAGTGGCTGCAAATTCCTTTAAGTTTTCTCTGTCATGGGAAGTTTTAAGTTTTCCCTTTAAATTAAAAGATAAGTTTGCTGGAAATAGCAGTCTTGCTTGGCATTTATCTTCTTTTAGTGCTTGGATGACATTGTTCCACAATCTCCTTGCTTTTAGAGTTTGGATTGAGAAGTCTGCAGTTATCCTGATGGGCTTATCTTTGTAGGTCACCTGTTTTTCTCTTACCACTTTCAGTATTTTCTCTTTGTGTTGGGTTTCTAGAATTTTAATTTTGATGTGTCATGGTGAGGATTGCTTCTGATCAAAGTTGTTTGGTGTTCTATATGCCTGCAATAGTTCCATGTTCATTTCTTTTCTTAGATTTGGGAAATTTTCTTCCATCATTTCATTAAACATGTCCTTTAAGTCTTTTGTTTTGTCCTCAGTCTTCTCCTGGATTCCCATAATTCTGAGGCTGTTTCTCCTTGAATCATCTATTGATTCGCTTTCTTTATTTACTTTGTATTCTTCATGGCCTGTATGTTGCAGCTCAGTCACTTTATTTTCTAGGTCTGACATTCTATTTTGAAGTTGTTTAAAGTGTTTGCTTATTATTTTCTGCGTTTTTCATTTCCTGAATATCTGCATTCAATTTTTTCTATATCTCTGTTGTGTTCTTCTCTAATTTCTTGTACTGCCTTCATTATCTTCTGGTATATTTCTTCTCTGGTCTCCTCTAGTTGCTTTTCAAGGCTTGCTTTTTGCTTAGCTATATGTTGGTATAGCTCTTCTGCTGTCTGTTTTATTTCCTGCTTTAATTCACTGAATTTCTGGGCCCATAAGTCGCCATCCTTCTTGCCCATCTCTTCTCTGGCTTCTGGAATTTCAGCACCCTTGCACCCTCCTCTGTGGAGTCAGATCTTTTTGTATAAGATTTGTTACCATGTTTCCCCATGGTTCTGCTACCTCTGGCTGTCTCTGGTGCGCAGGAAAGAAAATGGCTCCTGCTGACCTCACTGTCTGAGATGGCTGCTGAGCCCTGTTTCTGTTCTGTGATCCTGGAGCCTTTTCTAGGGGGAGCGCATGCTGCGTTTGTAGTACACACATCTGTGGGTTGGTGCTTCTCAGGCTGGGGCCGCCTGCTGCCGATAATTCCCACTTCTCTAGATCCGCGCTTACCTCGGGCTGAGGTTCTGGCCTCTTGGACCTTCCTCTGTCTGTGGTCTGTGGGTGCCAGCAGCTCAGGGCCGTGCCAAGTCAGCTGCTTCCTTCCTCCTCTTCTGATGTGACCTCAGAATTTCTGACCCACCCACAGCCTCCTCTCAGTTGTTGCATGCTCCGTCCTCTCCCAGCTCCATCAGATGTTCACGTTCCCATGAGCTTTCCTCCATCCTCAGCTGCCTGCCGCTCCAGCCATTTGCAGCCGGCTGCTGCGGCTTCCTGGGCAGCGGGAATTTTTTTTTTTCCTCTGCTTTTGATGATCGTTCAGAATTTCTGGCCTCCCGCTGGCCGCCTTTCAGTTTTGGGGGATGGTCCTCTCTTTCCTAGCTACACCAAACACACTTTTTCTAACTAAATTCTTGGCTTTGTAAGTGAGTTGGTAAGGAGACATCGTGCAGGGCTGTTACTCAGCCGCCATCTTGACCAGAAGTCCGAAAAGGTATTTTAAAAGAAGACTCTAAAATTGCACACAGTAAGAACTTAGATGTGATAAAATCAAATAAACAGAATTTAGAGTTTTAAACAGAATACTATGTCAATGTGTAATAGAAGCTCTTAATCAGCTATGAAAGAATATGAATAGTTCCTTTCTACTGCTAGCAGTATTATTTTAAATTTGAATATATTTGATATATGGTAATGTATCATGAAAACAAGGGAAAAATATTTCTTTTTAAAATTCATGTTAATATCTTTAAAGGTTTTACTTAAGAATTGATAATGATGTTCTATTTGAGCCATTGCTTTTTCCAGAGAACCGACCTGGAGTGAACTTTGTTAAAGCTGATATTTCATTCTCTGAAGAGTGAGAGGTCACCAATTCTAGACAGATCATTTCAACAATGAGGAAACCAAAGTCCAAAAATGGGCTTCCATAGATACAATCTTTGGTATTACTATTGTGATAAAAGTACTTGATATCTACCCTTAATAAAATTTTAAATGCACATTACATTATTGATAATTAAGTTGAACAGCAGAACTCTGGAACTTGTTCATCTTGTAAAATTGTAACTTTGTAACCATTGAAGAGCAATTTTCTTTTTAACTCTCCATCCAGCCTCTGGAAATCACCCTTCTATCATCTCTCCCCATGAAGACCACATATAAGTGGAATCCTGTAACACCTGTCCTATGACTGCCTGATTTCAGTTAGTTAATATCCTTGAGGTACATTTGTGTTTTTGCATATGACTGGGCTTCCTCCTTTAAAAATTCTGAAAATACTCCACTCTGGGGGTCAGTGTACATGTGTGAGTGTGTCATATCTTCTTTATCATTCATTTGTCAATAGACACGTTTGTTGTGTTCATATTTTGACCATCCCAAACCATGCTACAATGACTTGGGAGTGAAGATACCTCTTTGACATCCTGATTTCAATTCTCTTGGACACATACCCAGAAGCAGAATTGCTGGATCATACAGTAGTTCTATTTCTAATTTTAAAAGGAACCTCCATAGTGTTTTCCATAGCAGCTGCACCATTTTACATTCCCATCAACAACATTGGAGAACTCCAGTTTCTCTCCATATTTGCCAGCACTGTTATCTGTTCTTTCTTTTTTAACAATAGTAAACCTAATGATTGTGGAATATCTCATTGCGCTTTGATTTGCATTTCCTTAACAATTAGTGATGAGAGTATTTTCATACATTGTAGGCCATTTGTGTGTCTTCTTTGGGAAAATGTTTACGTAATTACTCCATTTTATCGGGTTATTTGAGTTTTTCTTATTGAGTTGTAGGAATTTCTTATATATAATAGACATTAACCCTTTATCAGGTGTGGGATTTGCAAATATTTTGGGCTATTCTGTAAACTTCCCTTTAAATCTTTAGATTGTTTACTTTGCTGTGCAAAATTTTCTTTTTTTTGATACAATCTCACATGAGTAATTTGTAATCTTGCTTCGGTTCCTCATGCTTTTAATCCAACAAATCATTATTTTGACAATTCCCAAGAAAGCTTTTCCTTGTTTTCTTCTAGGATTTTTAAGGATTTGGATCTTATATTTGAACCTTTAATAATCCATTTGGGCTGACTTTTGTTCAAGCTAAGGATCTAATTACATTCTTCTGATGCTCATAACCAGTTTTCTCAATACCATTTGTTAAAGAGACTACCCTTTTCCCATTGTGGATTATTAACATCTTTGTCAAAGACCAGTTAGTCACATGTAAGTGGGTTTATTTCTGGGCTTCCTATTTCATTCATTGTTCTATATGTCTGATTTCTGCTAGCACCATGCTGTTTTAATTACCGTAATATATTTCAAAATCAGAAAGTGTGATGCCTCCAGCTTTGTCCATCTTTCTTGAGTCTGCTTGGACTATTTCAGGTGTTTTATGACTCCATTGAATTTTAGATTTGCCTTCTCTATTTTTGCAAAAAAAAAAATGCTGTTGGAACTTCAGTAGGAATTTCATTAAATCTGTAGAGCACATTGAGTAGCAGAGACATTTTGGTATTATTAAAGTCTTCAAATCCATAAGTGGAGTTGGCTTTCCATTTATTTGTAACTTCTTTAGTTTCTCTCATCAATGTTTTGAACTTTTCAGCTTATAAATTTTTTACCTTCATAGTTAAGTTTATTCCTAAATATTTTTTTCCTTTTGAAGCTAAAATAAGTGGAATTGTTTTCCTTGCTTTCTTTTAAGATAGTTTGCCTCTTGGTTATATAAATGTAACTATTTTGTGTGATGCTTTTGTGTCCTATAGCTCTGCAGAGTTCATATTTTAGGTTAAACTAATTAGCCGTGATCCTGCATATATAGTGCTTGGTTTTATTCTTTAGAGAATGCTTTGATTGATATTTTTTAATTTCGATTGGTTTCATTTCCAGTCATGATGACCTGCCAGTCCAGAAACAATGCATCCCGCTGTGTACATGCTTCAGTTTGGTGCCTTGGCCTGCATGCTGGAAATAAATGATGGGCTCCGTCCTAGTGGCCCATTGCAGATGTGGCCACATCACAGCATTCTGAGACAAGGCCATTTGTCTGTAGCTATTCTAGGAAGAGGCCTCTGGATGAGCCTATCCAAAAAGGCAAAGCTGCTAAATGTATTTTATGATGATTACATATTTAGAGTGGCCTTTTTTCTTAAGTCTGAATTTATTCCCCTTTGAACTTCACCCGTTAGTTATGCCCTCAAATGCAGAGGGGCAAGCCATTAAAAAAAAGTATTTGAAATCAAACAGATTTCAAGGGATTTAAAGACTTGTCCTTCTGCCTTGGCTCTCCACGCTTTGCCATTGGGTCCCATGCTCTGTTTAGACTGATTCCCCAGTCTGAACACACTGTGGATGCGTTTCACTTACCATCTATACTCACAGCTTCTCCTGCCCTGGAGCCTCTTCCAACTCCCACTGTCAAGAGTTCTGCCTCCTCTAGGAAGCCTCCTGTTCCTCCTGGCTCTCTTCTACATTACCTGTCTTAGAACTCTTAGTTCATAGCCTGTTTACATGTACCACTTCCTTTGTATTTCCCATATACATGCTGCAATGCTTTGAATGCATCCCCAAAAGTTCATGGGTTGGAAACTTAATCCTTCATATGACACTGTTAAGAGATGGGACTTTAAATAAAGAGGTGATTATTATAGATCATGAGAACGCTGCCTTCATGAAGGGATTAATGCCATTATCACAGGACTAAGTTAGTTATCATGATCAAAGAATGAATTTGTTCCCTTCCTTTCTGATCTGTGATGACTTCCTACACGTTATAATGCAATACAAGTTTCCTCACAAGAGACAGCCTCTTGACCATGGACTTCACAGATTTCAGAACCATAAACCAAAATAATTTCTACCATTACAAACTATATAGTCTGTGTTATTCTGTTGTGTCAACACAAAACCAATTAAGACGCAATCACATTTGGTGGTATATATTTTTATATGAGTCAGCTGTGTTTCCCAAGACTGTGGCTTTCCTGATGAAAGTAGCCATCTCTGAGTCATCCTCATGTCCTCAGAAATCCATAAATTAGTTGAGTTGATCAGATCCCTCAAGATCTAACCCTCCAAGGTAGCTTGACCTTGGGAATGGAATCAATATTTCCCCCCAGTTTATCTAGAGCTGCCACTATTTACTTACATATATTTCAAACCAAGCCTCCTTACTAGGCCTTCAGTTCAGGATAAATAAGAAAAAGTACAGTGGAGAAGAGTCTTGGTTCATGAATTGAATGAACTAATTTCATGTCTTGCAAATGCATCTTTTCTTTAGCAAAACAAGTAGTAGTTATACTCCACAGGTTACAAAAATTCTGTGAAGCAGTGTGCTTCCACCTTCCAGGAAAAGCTTGGAGACAGATTAAAATACAAAAAGACAACTTCATGAACTTGTGTTACCTTGGCTGTTCATAGGCTCCATTATTTTTCTGTTTCCCTTCCATCTTCGTCTGACCCACAGTAATATTACTATTCACAAAATTCACCTTAGCACAAGGTGGTCTTGCCTACAGCAAACAGCAGTCTATAGAAGTTCAAATTTCATAACTACAAGTGGAATCATTCAAGGACACCAGGGTCAAGATCATGGCTGTTGTCTGCAATGACAATTCATAAGTAGTGGTAAAAAACAAATGCTCTCTCTCTCTTACAGTAGTCAATACGCCTGGAGGGTCAGTTCTAGCAGTAGGAATATCTAGATGGTGACAATAAAAGGCAATGTACAAATGGAATTAGTGAAAATTGTACTGGGCACTCTATATAGGGCTTCAGTGTTTGTCCATGCACCAACTTTCTTCATTTGCATTCCTATGGCTGAGAACTCTTTTGGAACCTCACAATAGTTAGAGTTTCTGAGTGTATGTACGCGCGCGTGTGTGTGTGTGTGTGTGTGTGTGTAAGTGTGTGTGTGTGTATGTGTTATTTGTGCATTCATATAAAACTTGGCTGTATATTAGAAATAAAGCATGGATCTTTTATCTATTACTTTCTATGTACACTTTGTATTACTTGGGTGTTTGTCATAACTTTTGATTGCAGACATGAGAACATGGGGAAATTCATATATGAGCCCAAGGGAAACATACTTGGTCAAGAAGTCAGTAGGCTAGATTGATATGAGACTTTTATATAATGCAAAAAGCCCAAAGTCCAGAAGAAAGCAGTATAGTTGGATGAGACCTTGGAAGAGAAATGGAAGTAAATGTTACAGTGGCAGGTTATTCCTTCTTTCTTTTCTACAAATATCCTTTCTCATAAATGTGAATTGTTATGGTGATGGAATGAGGTAGTCATTGGAAAATGTCTCTACTCCTCTGCTATGTCTCCTCTGCTGCCAAACCACCCAGTCTACCAAATAAAACCTTAGAATCACAGGCCTCTTATCTTACAGTCACTGCAGCCCCCTTTTCATGTATTTTTATGCAGTAACTCACTTCTACATGTTCCTTCTCAGACTCGTCCCCTTCAGACAAACTTCTTAGGATTCTTGGCAAATTTTAACTTAGACTTCTTTCCTCATCTAAATCATGTACTGCCCGCCCAAGGCAAAGAAGGCATTCAGGTGACTGGGCTTCTGCTCCAGCTAAGACTTCTAAACACTCAGGTCCTGATTTCTGAAACATTCTCTTCTGTGAAATTCCCTCATTGGAGTACAAGTCAGTTTGACTTTAACAGGCTTGTCCAGTCCTGCAGCCTGCAAGTCAAATGCTAAACCAGGACAGCTTTGTACGTAGTCCAAACAATTTTGTACACTTCTAAAACAGTTAGGTTTTTTTGCAATTCTTTTGTTAGTTATTCAAGTTAACTCAATTACATATTAAATATGCAGCCCAAGATAGCTTCTGTTCTGTCAGTGTGGCTCAGGCAAGCTAAAAGTTTGGGCACCACCTATTCAGGTCTGGAACATTCCTTCCCTGTCACTGAATGAGGAGCTTCATGTTTCCTTGCTACGGGTTGAGTTGTATCCCACTAATACACCTATAAAGCATCTTTATGAGAATGAACTTGGACTGAAACAGCCTCAGCAAGGGTGGACCACGTGACATGGCTGCATAACGGGTGTGTAGCATCTTGGACAATCTTGATAAGAAGGAAGAGCTCTAATGAGTGAGAGGGAGATGGGAAGCTCCGTTTCTCCCTGCGCTTGTCAGTCCATGGCAAGTCCAAGTACAGGTCCCTGCTCTCAGAAGCCATGATCGGAGACCACAGGGTGACAGAGGATTAAATATGTTACCAATATAAAGAAAGTGGGACTTGAGCTTATGGGACAGAAGGCACTGAGGTTGTGCAAGAGCTGCTTCCAGATGTCTGAGAGGTTGCCCTTTGGATAGGACCAATCATAATCTATGTGAAAACTGAAATCAACAGCTGGAGAAAATCGGAAGCTAACCTTGGACCAGTGTCGGGACACCCTTTCTAACAATTTGAGCTAACTCTAGGTGGAAAGGCTGGTTGTTCTCTGAAGGACCTCCCACTCCCTACCCTGCCCATAGCAATGTCAGGGCAGAGGTCTAAGAGATTCCAGATTCTGGCATGCAAACCTGATGCTTTTTAATGACCTTCTCAATTGCACAAAATGTTGATGCTGAAAGAGTCCAGAACCTAATTCCAAGGAACAGCCTTGCCTCCTCTGGCCTGTCTGTTCCCAGCACACTAATTTGCTCTCTTTTGGTGCTGGTAGGAAGCAAGACTCCCTGAGAGCTGGTAAGTGAGACAAGGCCCTGCCCAGCCCTCTCAGCATGACCGGCAATTAGCTGGACTGCAGCCTTCTAGGGCTTGCAAGCCCTCAGCAGGTCATGCCACTCCACCTGTGCTTATTTAGAACCCTGGGAAGGAGGCAGCCACAGGTAGCTGCAGCTTAATTCTGAACTCACGCTAACCAAACATTAACATTTGCATTTAAAAACCAGAGAAGGAGAAAGAGCAATGAAAACTCTACTCAATTAAAGCTGTTTGCAAATGCAAATATGCCTGACACCGAAGAGAAAGGGACTCCAGAGTGGCCGCCCCTCCCTGCTGACCTTTGTGACCAGACAGAAGAGGGGAGTGTAGGCATGGACTGGAAGAAGGAAACGGATGGGGTGAGAACGGAGGATGAGGAGGGACAGAGTGATAATTTTGTTCTATACCATGAAACCTATAATTTTACTCTGACATGAAAATTAGCTCTGTAGCTAATTAGCTTTCTAATATCACTCGCTGCCATAGAAAGGATAAAAGTATGAATTTATGAGCCTACCTGGAAAAGGAAAAAAGGATTGTAAATGCATAAGAGGGAATTAGCAGATTTAAATCACAGGGGCCATTTCAGGGATTAAGTCCGTGGCTGACTTCGAGCCTCCAGGAGACCCTCAGACAGAGGAGCCCCTCGCACCCCTGTGCCCAGCAGGGATTTTCTGAGGCGACCCCGATCTTTACAAGCCTTGCTGAAGGTTTCCTCTCTCCAGGCTGAATTCTGCACTTTGCAGTTCCCACCCTGGCGCTCATTGTGCCTTCTTGAGTCACTCACCGTGTTTTCCCTCCCCTGCCAAAGACAAGCTTTCTGTGACTTGCAGCCATGTACGAGTTAGTCCCGGTGCTGACTGGCAGCTGGCTTTACCACCAAGCATTTGTCCGGCACCTTAGTGAAAGCTCTAGTTCCATTTGCCCCCATCCCCCCCCTCCGCCCCCAAGGCCAATCTCAGTGTGATCCACTTAGGTTTAAAGCATTTTGGGAATTTCTAGAACTCAACCTGGTCTTGCAGGAGCTCTGTCTTATTTTCCTTAAACCAGTGCTTCCCACATTTTTTTGGTACAGTTGGGTGAAGCACATTTTTATCTCAGACTGGGGGTGAGTCTGACAGGGAAGAAGGGCTGGTATCATCAGCCATTAGATTCTCCTAAGGAGCACATAACCTAGATACCTCACCTGAGCAGTTCCTAGGAGGGCTCCTGCTTCCGTGAGCACGGAAAGCCACCACTGATCTGACTACAGGCAGAGCTCGGGTGGTAATGTGAGTGAAGGGCAACAGCTGCCAATACAGATGAAACTTGGCGTGCTGTCCCCTGCTCACCTCCTCCTCTGCAGCCTGGCTCCTGATAGGCCATGGACCCAGGGACTGGGACCCCTACCTGAAACTATAGTCATAGCTCACACTGAATTGATTATATATTGTCATGTGCACTTTTTTCTTTAATCCTCACAGGAACTCTAAGGTTTAGATTTTAGATTATTATTTTTACTCAACAAATAAGAAAATTGAGGCTTAGAGGGGCTGATTGGCTGGGCCATACTTGCAGACCTGGTTAATTATGAAGCCAAGATTTTAAACCCAGGCCAACCCTTTTTTACCAATACCACATCTCACATATGTTGGGTCTTTGGCAGGAAGTTCATGGTCTGTTGCTTTCCTTAGTTCTCTGATTTCCCTCAATCCGTAGTGTGTGGGAGATGCACGTGAGCCTCTCAGAGTTGAGTGGCACATGTCTTGTTCACAGCTGGCTACAGTGGTCTGGGACTGGAATGTAGATTCTGTTCCATGTTTTTGTGCCATAGCACATTGATATACACTTGCTATCTATTGTATCCTAATTTTTTTTTTTTTTGGTTAACCAACTGTCAGGATTATTATGACTTCCATAAAATACAACCCAAAAGGTTAACAAGTGAGATGAACACAGAGTAGATATCGAATATGTGCCTCTACTTAGATCTGTTTTTTAAGGCTCCTTTCCACCAGTCCCCAGGCATGATGTAATTGCTTCCTACATGCAGACATATATCAGCTCCCATTCACATGCAGGCACAGGCTCTGGGTTCAGACCATCACTACCCAAGACTTCCAGGGTTCGAGAAGACAAGGCCTTAAGTTTTCAGAGGAGGCCAGAAGTGCACAAAAGCACTGTTCAGTTTATAATTCACAGAAGCATTTTCCTGTCTTCCTTCCTGTTCTGTATTCTCTGACTAGTCCTTCCCAGCTCTGTAGCTGGTTTTGTTCAGTGTCATCAACTGTCACACTGACTCCTGAATTTTCAGATCTACTACCATCAGCTAGTGGCTACGATGGTTCTTTGACTTTCTCAACTTGGTCTAGGTGCCTTATCATGTGATCCCTATAATCTGACCTGTTTTTTCCCAACTTTAATGATGCCTACAGTTCGGAGTGACCTCAACAAGACAGAATACTCAAAAGATAATATTATTCACACCTCAAGGAAAGTGCACAGTACACAAATCTCCATTGGCTCTTCAGAGAAAGTCATGAATTAAAAAAAAATAGGAAGTTACTAACATCTTTTTAAATATTGCATGAATTAGAGTCTCTTAAATGATTATGTTCATGAATTGTAATACATTTATTTGGGATATCATCAGAAATGAATTTGGCAATGAATCAAGTAATGTTTCTTGATACTGAAATTGCTAAACTTCTCAAGGACTGCAAAAAGCAAATTACGTTCCAAACACCATCTTCCAGGTTAGGAAACTGATTGCAACTGTTACTGGGCTACTTCTATAAAAAGGTTTGTGATCTCCCATAATAATATTCTTAAGGAATAATTACCATCTTTAGAGTAGAATTCATGAATATTACTCATCACAGTTTATGGAATCCAACCAAAGGCACAGTCAAGGGACTGATGGGGGTGGAGACAGTGGAAATAACCAAGCTTGGCAATGTGGCCAGTGGCCTCAGCAGTTGTCTTAGTTACTTTTTCGTTGCTGTGACTCAATACCTGAAACACAAAAATTTAAGAAAGGAAATGTTTATTTTAGCTAACAGTTTCAGATGGTCACAGTCCATTCAGGGGCGGCTGGCAGCAATTGAAGTACATGGCAGAGGCAGAAAGGTAGAGGCAGCTTCTCAGGGCATCACAAACAGACAGGCAAGTGAGACTCATCGAGACTAGTCCAAATCCCAGTCTTAGTCTCTCCTGCATCTGGGTATTGAAGGTGTGGCCACTACACACCTTAGTCTTAACTCACAAGCCTTTAGTCTTAAATCATATGCCTTTAGTCTTAACTCACACACCCCTAATCCCAACATGCCCCTAATCCCAACAACTGTAATCCACCCCTCCAGGCCAGACCCCAATCCACCAACATTAAGTGGTTCCATAGACAATCCATAGTATTAAAATACATGAGACTTTTGTGAGACACTCCAGATCCTAACCACAACAGCAGCGTCCCCAGGGAGTGAAATAGGGCTTCAGGGGCCACAGGAGTAAGTGCTTCCGACCATATCCCAAAGGAGGTCATCTGGCTCATCTGATCTTATCCTTCATCTCCAAGACTGTCTTAAGCAAAAACAGCCTTGATTATCATAAGTGCATCCAGTTTTGATGTTTTTCTGCCTTATTTAAGAATACATCCAGGTCTTCCATTTTATGTGACCCACATAGTGTAGCTGGGCCTCACCCATATTTTTCCAATAGTTTCTGTTCTTTAAAATTTGTGCTGATTTCCCAAGTTGGATGTGATTATTAGATATTGCAAGCATTACTAAGAAAAATAATAACTATGGGGGGAAATCTGTGCTGAATTTCTACTTTCTTCAGAGTCCCTATTCCACAAGCAGCGCCTCCCTTCACCTCCCAGCTGTTACACCCATCCATTCCCAGTCTTCGTGCCCATTCAGAGAGCTCCATTGGCTCTGCTGTTTTTAGAAACAGGATGGAAAGGAGGCTAGGATGTGAAGGACTGTACTAGGAAACTGGAATATGGAACTACTACTCAGCTGTGTGATCCAAGGAAAATCATGAGACGTCTCTGAGTCTCAGTTACCAGCTTTTGACAGGAAATTGTTATCTCAGCTTCTTTTCTGACATAATGAACAGGAAGGAGTTGATAAACCACAATGAACTCTCCAGAAGTAAACTGAGATTTTTCTTCTTACAATGTCCCTGCTTTCATCTGGGCAGCTGTAGGCTGCTGCCTTATCCTGGCATCCTCAGGACCCAATGTTCCCTTCTCTTCTCTTATCCAGCCCCAGGAAGGCCCGTGCCAAGGACCCCAGGTCCAGTTCCACAGAAAGTACAGCTGTGGGCTTCATTTTCTACACTCAAGCCTCAGTTGCCCTAAGGATTGTCTCTCGAGTCATTTCTTTAAACATTTCCACAGCATTTCTAATTTCTTTCACTCGCCGAGGAAAGGTACTTGGTAAGTGGCCAACCCATACCAGCCTCTCCAACCTCTCAGCAATGTGATGCTGTAGGAGTGCAGCTTCCAGGAATTATGGGCCTGGGTTTGAATCCTGCCAGTGCCCTTACTAGATGTGTGACCTTGGAAGTCCTAACTTCTGCCAGATTCAGTTTTCTCATCTATAAAAGGGCAATGACATCTTACAAGGCAACTTCATAGATGCTTATCATTTTGCTGATGTTACAGGAACTCAGGGCATTTTTTTAAACCACATGTGGTTTACTGCTGCTCTCATTGGCATTGTTAATACTTTCTAATAGCTCTATAAGCAAATTCAAGGCCTCCTGGGGCCAGGGCACCATTTGTCGGCCTGAGGAAATAAGCCTGAGTCCCATCACACGACCTACTTTTCTCCTAGGGCCTCGTTCAAGATAAATCCTGTTTCTCATACCATGCTCCATGTCTCCAGAAAATTGAATTAATACAAATAAAACTCCTGGAATAACTCCAGATGGAAACACTCGCTCTTCCCCCAAACAAGCCCCTTGTACGCTCGTGTCTGTGCATGTCCGCACAGGCCCCACACCAGGTCCACCCTGCAGCTCCAAGCAGATACACTCCTGTCCTGTTCATCTTTCAAGATTGTCTTCTCTGCCCTGATTCTTCCAGGAAGGCAGAGACCTGCTACCATGTCCCGGAGGAATCAGGACGGGCTTCAGGGAGGAGGGGCAGGGAGAAGCGGTCCCAGTCCCCAACATAGGAAGGAGAAAGAACCTGGAAAAGGAAAGGTAATCAAAGTTAGGACACATTGGCACTGAGCAGCCATTACATGTTTAGACAGGATTTTCATGAAGGGAAAATTCAGTCTAGAGTAAAAAAAAAAAAAAAGACTAAAGAGGAAAGAGGTAAGATATCCTCATAAGGTTTTCAATACAAAATGTTCTACAAGGCCATGGTTAAAATATGTAAATAATGAGAAGCTAGATGTGAGTGTTGAATAAACATTAGTACTCAGGCAGTGCAGGAACCTTATCAATGCGGCCAACAGCAGAGACATTCAAGCTGTGCCCTGCTCTCTCTTCCTCTGGGCCATTTCCTCGTGGGTAACTTTCCCTTAACCCTGTAGTGCGCATGTGGAATCATTGTACTCCTGCGGGGGTTGCTCAGAGCAGAGCTGGATCTGTTTCCTGCCTGACTTCCGGTATCCGGCTGAGGGGAAGCTGCTGCGGCGCTTTCCATCCTGCCTATGGGTCTTCGGCCTGAGTGAGGCCTCCTCCATTCAGCGTCACGTCTTGAATCTCAGGGCTTTTGACTCCGAGTCCAGTCTCTCTCCAAGGCAACTCAGCCTCCATGCAAGCTGAGATACCCAGGTAATTACTCGCTGACAGGTTCTTGCCCGCACGCTTATCCTCTCCTGCCTTGTCTGTCTCACCCTGACAGGATCACCTTCTCAGCTCTATCTGTGGGCTCAGCCTGTCTCCCAGAGCTGACTATCCTGGCCTGAGCTAGAGGAAAGCACACGACCTCGTGTAAGCATAAACCTATATGACAACTCAGCCTTCTCCCACCTCATCTCCGGGAAGCTGGGTCACCTGCCTTTTATGATAGAACAATGGAGTTAGAGGATTAGCATCTTAAGAAATTATCTGTTTTCATTTCGCCTATTCCAGCATACATACAATTTTTATGGAGAAAAACTATAGAAAAATTACAGTTTTTACTTTGTTTTATAATACAAGTGTTTTTCTCTATGTTGCTGTCTAGTCTTTAACGGTTGCCCAATATTCCATTAGGTTGATGTACTACAATCTCTTAACCAGCTCTTTAATTTTGGTTACTTCCAAATTGATGTTAAAATTATATCACCTTGCAATATTTTGGTAGCTATTCTTTTTCTAAATTTAGAATTATTTTTAAGAATAGATATTTTAAAAAATGAATTCAATAGCTATCAAGTGGAACAGGTATATTTAAATGCTTTTAATATACAACGCCAAATTAAAGTTATTGAAGCGTTTCCAACTAGTTTACATGGCTATGACCAATATATAAATATTCTAGTTTATTGCAACATCTCTTATATATCATAATTAGGTAACATTTTTACTAATATGTAATGTATAAATTGTACCTTATGTAAAAATATTCCCCTTGTTTAATCAATGGTGGGGCTGGAATATTTTCCTTGTATTTGTTACTAATCATATTTGCTCTTGTCTATTTTGCCTGGACTGCAAATTCGGCTTTGAGGGATCCAACTACAAAATGTTGAGATTTTTCATTTATAATCCATTCTCCCTCCCTCTGGCTTTGTAACCCATTAGCCAACCTCTCTGACACCACCTGACCCCACGTTTGTGGCATCACCTTTACTTTTCTTCTTGGGAGCCCCCTCACCTCTCCCCTACACAAAAAGCACCACTCACCACTATCCACTCACCCCACAGTGTTGTGTAAACGCTTTGAACCTTGCACAGAGGAGTCAGCCAGTTTTTTTTTTTTTTTTTCCTTGTGAAGGGCCTGGAAGTAATTAATTAAGGACTGAAGGTCACACGGTCTCTGACAATAAGGCTCAGCTGTGTTGCTGCAGCAGGAACGTTACATAGACAATGACAGTAGGAAAATGAGCTGGGTTCCATCCCATAAAGATATTTTTACGGACACTGTATTGGTTTGGGTTTTTACCAAAGGCAAAATTTACAGAAATTATAACAAAAAGGATCTATTTGGAAGGCTTACAAGTCTGAGGACAGAGATAGTCCAAGATGGTGGTTGCACGTGCGTGAGCTGGAGGGTCTGATGGCTGCTCTGCCTCTAGGTAGGACACCCACCTAGGACTGCAGAACAATCGGTGTGAATGTACTGCGGATCTCGGTTGTTCGAAGAACAGTGATGAAGACCAGAGACTGAAGATCAGTGATGGGCACACAGGCACAAGTCAAGTCTGGAGCGAGTCTGTGATGAAAATCTGTGGTGGGTAGCAAGTCGGAGTCCCTGGATAATTGCAAAGGCGAGAGATTTCCCAGAGGAAAAAGCTGTAACAATCTTTTTTCTTCCTTCCTTTTGTACAGTTCAAGTTCCCATGTGGCCCTCTCACATACGGGTGGGTGTTCTTCCTTCATTCACTGGCCCACAAATCAGTCACATGCCAATCCAGGCTGTTTCCTAATTGCCTAATCTAGACATGGGTCCTAAACCCTAATCCAAGCATGGTTCCTCATTGCGTCAAATTGGCACAATCTCTCAGTCTCAGACACTGAAATTTTATTTTACATTTACATTTATAAGTCTATATATGTTATAAAAGTAATATATAAATGTATAATATAGAACATAAAATGTCAGAATATAATAATCATAAATTATGGTTTATATAATTATAAATTTCATAATTTAATTTTATGTATTACAAGGGCTATGATTTTTTCATTTTCATCCATTCTAAAAATTTTTAAATGATGTTTTGCTCATTGGCTGTACAAAAACAGGCAGCAAGCTGGATTTGGACCATGGATTGAAATTTACCAAATGCTGCTCTGAAGTCCGATCCGATGTACACATCTACAGTCTCATAGGATGGTAAAACAGGCAATAGTAATGTCTCAGGTTTTTAGTTGTGAAAACAAGAAGCAAAGAAAATGAAATGACTTTCCCAAGGCCACAGAGCCTAAGAAAATTAGAATTGGATTTCTGATCAACTCTGCCTGCTTCCACATCCCAAGGTTCGACAGACAGCTTTCTCCCAGTCAGGAAGCTCAGCCCTGGGCCATCTTTCTCCTGTCAGAACCTTTTTCCAGACCTCTGAGTTCCCCACCCTGGAATCAGACCTTCCCCTTTAGCCTGCTGCACATTGACTCCATCCGAGGCCAAGGTATTCACATTAATAGAAAAAGAACCTATCCACTCTATCTACCTCCTATGAAGAGCCCCTCACTCTGTAACCATAATGCCACATAAACACAGGACTGAGCACCATGAACATCACTCCAACTGATGGAGATGTTAGTTGTACCTAGATAGGACTCAAGTCTGTCTCCCATAAGCACCCTGCAAGCCCTTCATCTCTAATTATAAATATGTTTTGTGGTGTGTGACTGCAACCACATGTTTCATTTTTGTCTGTTTCTGAGGGAGTCAGTCCTCTTAGAGAAGACCACCCACAATTACAAAAACGCTCCTTCTACAGATAGGAACACTACTATAACAGGAATCCACACAGTCCACTAAAAAGTCAACACAACTGTGAAAAGTATGACCAGGGAGAGTTCAAAGACTGCTTCTGTTCTTCACAACGTGACTTTCCTGAGGTCTAGTTTCTTCATTAAAAATGAAGATACTTAGCTTCGAATGAGAATATGTATGGAAATAGGTTCTGTAAATTGGAGAACTCTACACAAAAGCAAGTTAACTGTGCTATTTATGAGGGTAGTACAATTCCAAAGTAGCGCACTAGAACTTGAATTATGACTTTTTCAGCCTTTTTCAAAATGTGACATTTGTCTTCTTCTACAAACACTCAAAGGCAAAGTTTTCAGAAGATTTTTTTTTCTCTCTAAGCCTTTCTTTTCTGCATGAATGGGAACTGTATTCATTATAAATTCCTCTGGCACCACCACAGAATCAAAGTGTCTACAGTTTGAGTGACAAATGATAGGACACTATTCCAGGGGCTTGTGTGGGGGTGGCAGCTAAGCAGAGGAGCGCGCCCCGTCTTTCTAGATGGTGGTATCAGCAGCGTCTGCGTGGCCCTAAGGCCTCCACCTACACACAGCACACCACAAAGCCTCCCAGCAGCAACGTAGGGCAGGGCGGATGGGCTCTGCAACCCCAGGGACCTTAGATGCACACCTTACCCAACATTTCCGGGAGCTCAGTCACCCAGCCAGGAATCCTTTCCTAGGTTCTGATCAGATCTTATTTAAAGCTAAAAGTGACCCTACCTTAACTTCCATATACTCATTTTATTTGTAGAGAAACTGAGGCTACATACAGTCAAGGTGACTTGCCCAAGGTTACATAAGCCTGGTCACAGCCTTAGATGACTTTGTTAAGAGTTCTTGTTCTGCAACCAAATGGCTATGTAACCTTGCTTAAATTATGCTTGTTGAAACCTGGTTAATTCTACCACCAATAAAAACCAGCGTCTCAATAGCACTTTAGGATCCATTCACTGTAGTCACAATCTATCCTTACAACAAATGTTAGGACAAGACAGGCGTCTTACTTACCTTCTCATTGCTGGGAAAGAATACCCAACATCCACAACTTAAGGGGAGAAAGATCTATCTTACCTCACAGTTTCAGAAGGCCATAGTCCATTCATGGGTGGCTGGCGATGGTGATAGCACAAGGAGGAGGTCTAGTTGGATGACACTCTTCATGGCCCGGCAGATAGAAAGCCACCTGAGGGAAGAAAAGCAGAGCTACCCTTTCAGGTCGTGGCCCAGTGATCTCCCACCTCTGGGTCAAGCCCTAGGGTCCTGCTCATTCCAACCAGTCCTCATCTCTAACAGCACAGGGTCCCATAAACATCACACTACTTCCAAATACCAGAAGCTCTTGGGGACATTCTAGATCCAAACCACAACAGGTATTATAGTAACTGGCATTTTATCTAAAAGGAAAGAGAAACTCAGGGAAACTAAGAGATTTTCAACTTTACACTGCTATTAGAGGAAATTGGTATGCAAATTCACACCTTTTGATAGCAAATGTATTTTCTCCATAGATGCAACTTGCTCAATCTCCTCATTAATGAAACAATTACAAGTTGCCCTACTAGACTTAAAGTATATATAGGAAACTATTTTTGAGCTAAAACCAGCTGGACCACTGATTTCTAGTATTTTCATAATAGGAAACTCTGTCAGTTGCCTATTGCTGAGAAATAAACCATCCTAAATTTAGCAGCTGTGGTGGTTTGGATCTGGAGTGTCCTCCAAAAGCTTCATGTTCCTATGGATACTATGTAGGGCTGGTAGGTGGAGCCCGGCTGCTTGGGGCTTGACCTGGAGGTACGTGTGCTGGTTCCACCCTTCCCCCAAGTCCCTCTCTTCAACACTGTTGTGAAGATCTCTGCTGCTGAGCTCTGGCTCTGGCCCTGCCCCTGTAGCAGTCCTGCCCTGTGCTTCCACCATTTCCCACCTGCCCACGTGTGAATGGACTGTGACCTTCTGAAACTGTAAGCTAAAATAAATCTTTCCTCCCTAAATTGTGGATGTTGGGTGTTGAGTCACAACAACAACAAAGTAACTAAGACAGCAACTTATAACACAAAATCTTTACACTGTAATACAGTTTAATAGTAAGAATATGGAACAGCTTAGATGAGACATTCTAATTTGGAATTCCTCACAAACCTCAGCTGAGCTGTGCGCAGAGATTGCTGTCTTTGCAAGACTTGGCTGGGGCTGAGTCCTCTTCCAGGCTCTCCCACATAGTTGTCGGCCAGTGTTTGTCCCTCACCAGTTGTGAATGTGCCCCTTTCTTTACATGAGGATTGCTTCATAGTTTGCCTGAATGTGGCAGCTGGCTTCTTTCAGACTAAGGGAGCTGGGGTGGGTGTTGGGGGTTGGGGGGTTAGGGATGGTGGCGGAAAGCACACTGGAGATGGAAGCCACAGAAGCCATAGTGTTTTTATAGGCTAATATTAAGGGTAGCCACAGCCTTCTTACAACCTAATGTTAAGGATAGCATACAGTTACTTTTGCAATGTTCTCTTTACTAGGAACCTGTCACCAGGTCTCTTCCATACTCAAAGGAAGAAATTAAAAATGTAGGAATACCAGGAGAGGAAGATCATAAAAGCCATTTGGAAACTGGTTATTTGACTTATTCACCCCTTTATAGTTCCAACATTTATGCTGATTCCAAGATCAAGAATATATTTTTGTGTCATCTGTTTGATTCAGAAAAATAACAGATTAAACTGTATAAAACTGCCCAGATTCGCCTATTTCAAGGCATATTTATTTCACTTCATAAAATGACATTTTTATAAGAATCAACCTAATTTATGATCTTTGAAAGCTATCAGATATTCACTAACATTTTTTGATGAAATTATGCTTTGTTAATCACAAAACCATATGTGTTCCATTATAGTTTGAGTCCAAAGTGACTTCCTAAAGCTCACGTGTTGAAAGTTTCGTCCGGAGCTTGGCACTCCTGAGGTTGGTGTGAACTTTTAGAGGCAGGTAGGGTCTGGAGAGAGGTCTTGTCACTAGGGAGGTGAAGAGGACTGTGGAATGCATTCTTTCCCTTTATTTCACATCCTGACCACAAGGTGAACAGTTTTGCCTCACCATTGCTCTCTGCCCTGATGCACTGCTGAGTCACGGTCTCAAAGCAATGGGGCCAAGAATCTATATTATCTGGTGCCCCCTGGGTGACGCTGATGCAGCTGAGTCCGTGGTCTAGCACTGAGGAGCCACTTGTACACATTTCAGTGTTCACTCACTATTCACTCCATAACACAAAGAAGCGGTTTCCAGCTCACCACACCACAGAAAGTGGCCTCGCTGACATCACCAAGGAACTCATGAGAGTCAAGCCCGTCCTGTTTCATCTTACCATCTCCCTCTGTAGCCCATACCGCTGGCCACACTTTTGCTCTTGAAATTTCCTCCCACCCCAGTTGGCCTTTCACAACATCTCCGTGTTGCTGTCCTCCTTGTGCCTTTATATTACAGACAACGATTTGTTGAGAATATAATATCATGAAGATCTTATTAAAAAATGACTTGCATCTTGTTCCTCACTAGCCAGACTCATCAGAAAGAAGCAGAAGGCTATGCTCCTTTGCCAGGAAGCGAACCAGACTTTTATTTTAGAGAAGTTGTTGAATGAAAGCGGGTTTGTGCAGAAGCAGTACTAAACAATATTTCTGGGTTTTAAACTTTGAGCTCGAGAGGGAAGAGGCCATGGAATCTACCATCTGAAGGCTGGAGGGAGGAGGACAGAAAAGAGAAAAAAGGAGGTGTGAAGGTGACATTCTTTGTGTGTATGTATGCATGTTATTTGTATGTATATGAATATATAGTGTATGTGTATTCGTGTCATACAAAACACACAATATACACTAACAATAGGTGTTACCTCGTCTGATCATCTTCAACTAATGTAAATAAGATACTTAGCACTGTCCCTAGTAAGTGCGCATTAACTTCTTTTTAGTGTTTCCAAAATTCTACTTGCTTAAGCAAATACAAAAAAAAATTCTTTTTCATTTGAATCATTTAAATTGTTAAGCTTAACCTTAGGCCAGAGAGCAGGGAGCTACACTCTTAAAGCTAGGCTCATGGTTTTGTATAAATATGCTTTGTATTTCTGATTACAATCTTAAACTTCCATGAGATTCTCAAGGGAGACCTTATCCCTAAAAATGTCCAGAATACCTCAGCATGAACTGCTCATCAACATTTCAAAAATATTGCTTTCCCATCAATATCCATCCAGACATGCACCTTCCAAGGAAGTCAGTGGATTCTTTTGCGCCTCAGGTCAATGTTGTAGCTGACTGACTCCATACCTGGCATTGTGCTAAGCCCAGGGCACAGAGAAAGGTAAACTCAGGAAGATATTCAAAAGGCAACTACCTAAGCTGGGAAGAATGTTGAAACTGACTATGAAACATGAAAGAAAAATCCTAGCAGCGTAGAGGGCACCAATTTAAAATCTGCTACTGTCAACAACAACAACAACAACAACAAAATTGTAAAGAAAAGAAAGACGGGAGATGGATCACTCAATAGGGAGCAAAAATATTTATCACAGAATATTTCTCTTGACTAAACAGACACTAAGGAAACCCCAAACCAAACTCTCTACTTTAACCTCCTTGTCTAAATTTATTTATTTTCTATCCAAATCTTTCCTCTTTCCTTTACTATGATCCATGTATTCGAGATTTTCCTTTTTTTAAAAAAACTCGAGGCACATTGTGCACTACTGAAATCTCCTGAACTTGGAGGCTATTTCATAGACATAGAGTGTAAAGTTGGTCTCAACTTGAAAATATCCAAAAACAAGAAGCATCTCACTATCGTGAGAGGCCTGTTCTATTTACTGGTGCACATGTATCTTATTATTAGTAGTTTCTTCCTTGTGTTGAGCTAAAATATATTCTGCTTTTCAATTCAAAGTCTTAATTCCATCCTCTGGATGCCTTTTACATGAATGTATTTTATTAATGAGTCATAAAATCAATTTTGGAATTTTATCTAGTGTTGTATTTGATAAAACAAAGAAGATTAACAAAATAGAATAGAGCAGAAGACAGAATAAATCAGGGGGAGTCACAGCATACAATAGACCGGGGTTATTTTCCAAGTGGCTTAAGTTTATAGATTTATATAAATGCCTAGTAGGTGGTGATATAAAATACACTTGTTATTTTGGCCTTCATTGAAAGGTTCATGAAGATACCACTTCTTTCAGGTATTTGAAGACTGTGCCATGGAATTCCATGTGCTCTGTCCTCCCAATTCAGTCTCCCAATTCCCTCGAATATGCCTCATTTCTCTTTGTTCTCAGCTCCTACCCTACCCCAGTGTCTCTCCTTTGAGTAGGCTTTCTTGAACTTTCTTTCTTTTTGAAGCAAAACCACAAGACCTTTCGGACAGGATTGGATATGGGACAGCACCAAGCTTTGGTGAAAAGCCATGGCAGGTGTTCTTGCCAAGGGCTGTGTCTTTCAATGTCTGCAGCAGTGGAGTACCAAGATCACTGACCCCATCACCAGACAGCTTCCAAGAGGGTGCTTGTGAGAAACTAAGGTTCAGAAGTGAGTACTGGGCAGCTACCCTAGTGAGTCTCAGGGTATTAAGGACAGAGGTAAATCTACCACTCTGTGAGCTCTAAGCCCCTTTACCCATTATCTCACAGAGGCCACACACTGTAGCATCGTGTCTACTTCAACTCACAATAGAAAACTGAGGCATGTAGGAAATTCTTGATGTGCTTGAAAGTTTATCCTACAACTTTTAATAAATGGTCCTCACCCAACCTACAGTGCGATGTGAGTGACACTAGTGGTAGCTCTTAACTGCCATTTGGTTGTTTTCCCAACACCTTCACAACCCTTATCCCAGTCATCCAGTGATGACGACAGCAGATGATGGTATTCTCATCTTCTAGGTGAAAACACTGGCCCCAGGAGATGGAGCCACATGTCCAATGTGACACAGCCAGAGGGCACCATCGCTAGGATTTGAATTTCAAACCTAACTCTTAAGTCCTCTATGCCTAGTGCTGACAGACATCCCCCAGATTTACTGAAACAAGATGATCTGTCTCTTCCCTGCTTCCTTAAATTTGCAAATTCTGGAATGTTAATGCCCATTTCAACTAGCCTCTTACAGCCAAGATGGCATTATTGCTTGTAAATCCAGGATAAGATGGATTCTTCTTGCAAGCGGTCAACAAGTTTGGGCCAAGTTGTAAACATTACTTGTATCCATCTTGGCCAGCAGCCGTGTCTGCCGTCAGTGTGCCAGGGAATATGTGAGCAAATCAGGCAGCCCTAATCTCTGCAGCATGTAGGAGGAAATAAAGACCACCTTGCCTGATGGTTCCCTTGATATATCTGTAGAGGATTAAGTCTGGCTGGAACAGAAATGGCTGGGGAGCCAAAGCGAAGAGAGCGCAATGAGGTATGGCCTGCGAAGTTTAAACTTCTAATCTCCCAGGACCAGAGGGACTGCGTAAGGAATTCAAGAAGAACGCAATTCGCTCAACATTATAATAGGATCCTGAAATCTTAGGCATTTTTTCGTGAGGCTAGAAAAAGGAAAGAGGTATACTGGTGCCCACAGTGGGACGATGGGAGTCTCCAGCACACTGCAGTGCCTCCTTGATAAGAGCACCACAAAGGTATTACAGGATTGGTGACATTTGCAGGTGTTGACACCTGTCCAAACTCATCCTCTAAATGGAGAGCTTAATAGCTAGGAAGCAAATGGCTAAACACATCGATGCGTTTGCCCAAACTGGCAGACTGGCAAAGAAGTTTAATCTTTGGAGTTTCACTTTAAATACCGCCATGGGATTTTTGAGGTGGCACCGCTCTCCCCTCCCCAGACTGGAGGGTTTTGTCTTTTGATAATATGCTCCTTTTTGCATTTGCAAAATATAAAAAATGAACTTCCAGATGGACTTCTCAAAGTGCAATCCCAACACGAGGGAAACAAGAAATGCAGAAGTCAAAGGCGAGTGGGAGGTTTTCTTCTCCCCCAAATCTCTGGGGAGTCCAATTCATTCAACATGCTCACATTCTAGTTTCATTTCCATTTTCTATAATAAGAGATGAAGATGTAATATGTCAATGTTGATGTATCAGAGAGACGATGAATTCCAGGCTAAAACACGGCGACATCTGCTTGGAAACGAGATGGAAAAAATTAAGATGCTTACGATGATTATTTTCCTCCAGAGCAAATTTATAGTATCTTTGGTCTCAAGGGCAGAAATTCCAGACAGATTAGCTTTTCATCTCCTAGGTAACTCTCCGAACTGCATAGCTATAGAAATTCATTGCTTTAACACTGGGTGTCCTTATTAGGGAAATATCTTAAATTCTATGCCAACAAAGAAACTCATTGACGACTAAGCAATAGTCACGAAAATATTTATGACATGGATTACAAACAGGTGCTCCAAATAGAACAAAAGCTGGGGTTACTCACTACTTGTGCTAACTGGAAAAAAAATTATTTACACCTAGAATAGTACATTTTATGCTTTTAGTAAATATTTTCTCTGGGTTATGTGTTCTCATATTCCAGGCATGGTAAATTTGCTTAATTTCCAGAGGGACGTGCCAAACACGAATAGGTGCTAGAGCTATAGCACTGCCTAGTCTATGTCCTCTAATAAATTATTTAATAGAACTATATCCAGTTCTTAGTATCCCGGTGTTCAGAACTAGACCCCTACCTAGCTCAAAATTTGTTTTATCCCTCATCCACTTCTTAGAAGTTATGCAGATGTTAGCATGTCCGTTTCACACAGAAGCTGAGGCTTCATAAGGCTGCACACCAGGAAGCACCGCATCTAAGACTAGTACTCTGACTTCAATCTTGCTTCTCATTCATATGTTGATCTTATGGGGAGGAGACCAAGAAGGAACTTAGATGACCCAATAGCAAACATCCACAATGTCTAAGGGAAAATCAGCACTGACCTCTTGCCCACTATGAAGATCTCATTGCTTTCCATTTATTTTTCATTGAGCTGTTCAGCATTGTGAATATACAACTACGGTCTCTGTCAGAATTAAGCGATACTTTGGAGAAATTTCTGAAACTCTCATTGAAAAACAGTCCTAATTGTGTTTTGAAATGATCCAATGGGGAAGGAGTTTAGGCCTTTTGGAAGCAGCTTCTCTCAGAACTTTAGCAACAGTT
This sequence comes from Ctenodactylus gundi, assembly GCA_004027205.1. Taxonomy (NCBI): domain Eukaryota; kingdom Metazoa; phylum Chordata; class Mammalia; order Rodentia; family Ctenodactylidae; genus Ctenodactylus; species Ctenodactylus gundi. The sequence goes on along the minus strand of PVKB01000207.1, from coordinate 797,696 downwards.
GTAAAAATGTTCCCAAAATATTGCTTGGCATGCAAATCTCTTTCAATGCAAATGAACCATTGATAAAGTTATTCGTTATGAGACAGGCGTTGGGGATGAAGCCTATGAGTCTTTCAGTTGTCAAGGAATTGAGGCTGCCTCAGAAGCCAGCGAAGAGAGAGGGATCTCTCGGGAGAGGGGGTGGCTGAGCACACAGGTCACTTACAGTCAACAAGGGACAAAGAGGATGTTTTCCATCAGTCTTAGGTACAATTAATTTTTAATACTGACAGAATCAATATGTGACCAATCCATGATAACCACAAGAAAATAAAAACAATATAATCGAGTGGAAACAATGGGGTTACAAAGTCTTACTTGTGTGGAACTTGAGCCAATCACTGAAGTTCTCCAAACTTCCATTTTCTCCTCGTCATTGCAGAGTGTAAATCTGTGTTGATTAAACTGTAACACATATGAACTCAAGTTTTCTTTTCTTACTTACATAAAGGCTTTAAATCCAAGTATAGGGTTGACTATCTCTCTAATGCAACTTTACTTAGCTCCACCAGCTCTGGTCACACTTGACTCTGTCTTTCCTACTAATGAGCCTCCGGTTTCCTAGGAATGACTCCTCCTTCTGTGGGTTCAGCTGTGTGATGCTTGCTCAGTCCCTATTTTGAGAAGGCAAGGCCTCTGACTGGTCTTCCAAGCACACCAACACACAGAGGCCATACAGTGACACTTAGGTGTCCCTCAGGCATCTGAATTTGGTTCTTGATTTCTAACTACCCTAACCTGCCCCTCTGCTGGTTCTTCTTCTCTTCTCCATAAATGGCAACTCCATCTAGGTGCCCAGTTCAAAAAGTGGAGGTCGTCTTTGCATTCCACTCCTCCCCAGCCCCATCTCTGTGCAGCTCAGCCCTGAGGTATCTTCACTTTCATTTTCAGAACATATCCTGAATACAACCACTTCGTATCTCCTCCACTCAAGCCCCTGCTCCAGTGCTGGCTGGAACACTGCAACAGGGTCTTCATTGTTCATCCTCACCCCTTCACAATCCATTCTCCCCAGAGCAACCAAAGTCATTATCTAAAGACATAACCCGGGTCCACCACAAAGTCCTCTAAATGGTTTCTCATATTGCTTAAGCAAATTCCAAAGCCTTCACCATGACCCACGTGGCCCTAGCTGATCCTGCTTCTCACCGCCTCTGAGCTTCATTTCCTGCCATCTCTTCACTTTACTCCCCTGCCCCACTGGCTCCGTATCCACCAGTCACCTCCTGAATCAGGAAAGTTGGGCTTCTCATTCCTCTTATGTAGAATATTTTTACCTCATAGAGTCACATGTTTGTTTCACTACTTCATGTACTCCAAGATTCTGCTCAGCAAGGCCCTTTCTGATCTACTTTGCTACTTGTTTTTCACAGCACCCATATTATATATTACACTATACTTTTAATATCCTTTATCTGAAATGCTTGGAACCAGAGTGTTTTAGATTTTGTATATTTTTTGGATTTGGGGATATTTGCATGCACATAAAGAAATATCTTAGGGAAGGGATTCAAGTCTAAACACAAAATTCACTTATGCTTCCTATGTATCATATGCACACAGCCAGAAGGTAATTTTAAACAGTATTTTTGAGCAAACCTGCAATTTCACTGGGATTCATCACATGAGGATCTTTCACCTGTGGTGTCGTTAATGGAATTTTCAACCTGGGGTGTCATGTTCACACTCAAAAAGTTTTGGATTTGGGAACATTTCAGATTTTTGATTTTTGGATTGGGAACTCTCAACTTGCATATTTTCATTTATTGTCTATCTCCCCAGTAGAATGCAGACTCCATGAAAGAAGCCTTGTAATCATTTTTTAAAATTTCATTTTATCATCAGCATTTAGGTTAATGTCTGGTACATTTTAGGTGCTGTGTGAGACTGTGAAGTACTCTTGAGCCTTTCAGAAGGCCAGAACTATTTTCCAGTGAGGGACATACTTAATCTACATTGGTCAGTAGTGTAATCAAGGATTCAGAGACCACATGTCAACAAAAAAGATGTCCAGTTTGCTCTGAGGTATATTCTGTAGTGACCAAAGAAATTTCTAGTAGATGCTGGCAAAGCCAAGGCAGAAGCTGCTGTAGCCTTCAGCATCCATGGGGTCTGATGGAGACACTCTCAATAAAGCAAAAGGATCCAAGCCAAGTTTTCTTCAATCTGATTCACCAAGAAGCCTCTTTATCTAACATGATTTCCTATGTGGCCTAAGCTAAAGATGAAGGCCCTGCTCTAAGTAAGAGACCATACTAAGACCAAACCTCTAGTTCTGTCTCTTGTGTCGCTGGCATGTTTTTAATATGTTATTTATTAGTGTGTAGTCTATGCCAGGTTTCATGTTAAATCCTGTGCATGCTTTATATCACCTACAGTATTTAGAAATAAAGAATTATGCCTATTTTACCTATAAGGGAACTGAAGCATACACAGTTGTACAGACAGAAATAAGAGAAGTGGAGATTGAACCACACTCTGAATAATGTTACCTCCTAGCACATTTCAGTTGAATACACTGGTCTTGTATTATTTCTCAGTGAATGCACTGGGTTTCTGAGTTTCTTCTTACTATGTGAACAGTTACCACTGAGTTTCTAGAGCTGGTGAGCAAGTACCGGGCCCCAACTATGGTGACCATCCCAGGGACCTCCATTGGCAGTAACATCTGACACCTGGAAGGCTTGGAAGATGGCTTCCCCTCTGACCCTAGGAGAATACTCGGCTATATTCACTTCCAAAAGGATACTGAAGCCTACTTGCCTGGATTATGGGGCCTCACCCTCGGAAAAGGTGAACTTTCGCTTGATTAGTAATTGTGAAACTCTTTACATTTCAGTTCCTAGGGACTATCTTTCCCTAAGCCACTTCTTGTGAAGTTTCTAAGCCATGCCAGCTAGTCACAGGAACGTTTTGGTAAACATCTTTCAAAGAGTCTGTCTTCAGGGTTAGAGACAACGATGTGGCCCAGAGGTACAGCAAGTCCTTGTCCCAAAGTTAGCAGAGAAGATGGTGAGTGTTTGTTCCAGAGGTGTAAGGAAGAGGACAGTATCTAAGCAGGTTCCACTGATCCTTAATAAAGACACCCACTTCCCACCTGATGAGAGTCTATATACTGTACCTTCTGAAGCTCCCAGATCCTAGTGCACTATACTGGAAATTTCTTTAACAAAGATGGAGTAAGTGAAAACACCTAGTTAGGAAGACAATTAGAGCTTGTACAAATCTCACTTCTCATGATTCCTCACTCACTACGCTGTGCACAGGCATCACCAAGCACCAAAGGTATTCTTCTCTCCAGTGCTCTGAGAGAGAAAGCTGTTTTACTGAAGATTGTTTTCTTTGACATTCACGCTCAAACAAGGATAGTCTCTTCTGGGCCTAATTTGACTTCTTCACGTGCCAAGAGGAAACTTTCTCTCTGAAGGGCAGGCATACAGATATCTGAAGAGGTCTTTAGGAGGCACTTTATAATTTCCTCGAATTTCTTAGAATGTTTGCAGAATAATGTGTATTGATTAACCGTCTCTTTCAAAATGCTTAAAGTTCTTCTGTCCTTTGATTTTTTTTAAAGGGAATTAACAGAGAAGAAGAAGGGGGAAAATATACCATAACATCCAGGTTTCCTAAGTAAAAAGAGGTTTGTCTAAAACACCAGGAAGTATAACCGAGTCCACACAAAGACAGTGAAAGTCAAATGGCTTTTTTCCTGATAAACTTGGAATTGAGACTATAGAAAAGGGAAGGCGGTAGTGTCACAATCTGAACATGGCATTACCATGCAGAGTATGACTAAACAATGATTCTGGAAGTCTACAGTTGACATCATGGACCCATGACCTTCAGCTGCCCAGCACAAAGGGAAGTGAAGATATGACCAGACCACAGGGTTTGTCTGCACCATTGAGCGTGCAAAATATGTGGCATGCCTCGGCCAGTGTTCTGACAGAGATGAGAGTTCTGCTCCAACCAATGACTTGGCAGAAAGACAAGTGCAAAATCAAACCTCTGACCATGACATGACATGGCAGCAAAACTAGTTCATTTGAGCTTTTTCTTGTTTTGCTTTTGCTCTCTGTGCCCTATGTGCAGAGCTTCTCAACTTTTTTTTCTGGCAGGTGCCAGGTCCCACACCTGGTCACTCCAGAGGATCAATATTTTGAACCCTGAGAACCGACGTGCAGCACATCAATACACCACGAAATACAAGGGTAACATTTGCCAATGGAAAGGATGATGGATTTAAGGACAGATGACCAGAGCTCAGTTTCTCATTGTTGCTACCAGCTGTGACCTTCCACAAATCGGTTCATTTTCTGAGTCCTAGTGCCATATGTATCAAATGAAAATCTGCAAAGTTCCAAGATTAATCTTATGAAGTAGGCATTATCATTCCTAGGGTTCCGGCTAGGGATCAAGGCCAGAGAATTAGTAAGGAAAGACCAGAGACAACATCCAGATTGTGTCGTTAATGTCTCCTGCACCATGATTTCTTGAGACAGGCTCCAGTGAGATGGAAAAGGTTTGCTGAGGGGTGAGCCTCACTGTTGGGAGAGGCCAATGAAGACAGGCGTGTGGGACAGAAGACAAGGGACTCGTAAGTAAGTTCCACCTGCCCATCCCTCTACTTGTCAAGTTCACTCATGGGCACATCCCACAGATACATCCTTAAGTTATCTAGAGGGATTGAAGGGTAACTTTCTAAATCTCTGAGGACCACTGTAAGAGGATGTGACTCACAACTGGAAACAGAAACCTAAGATCTGTTCAAGGGACTGGAGGATTCTAGAGCCTGCTTTGACATCAAACATCTTTGACATTCAGTGAACTGTGGTTAGTTAACTAATTAATGCACATTGCACCGAAAGTTTCATATTAAATCTCTTCTATCCAGCCCAGTTTTGGACAGGAGGAAGCAAAATATAATAGCTCCTGAAACTGTTTTTATCTTTCTTTCAAAGGTGTTCTTTGTGGAAGTGGACATTACAGCAGAGAAAATTAAGCAGAACCCTCTCTTGTGATCTTCTCTCCAGCTTTCCAATAACCCTATGGTGGTCCATCCTCGGCGTCAGCCTAGGTCTCCTCCCCTGCCAGTCTCATCTGAGACTTCACCTCCTCCAGGAAAGCTTTTCTGATTATCCCATAAGTTCAGGGAGCCTCTCCACACTTCCCACCCAAAACACACGGAACCTCCACTCTGCCGCACCTTTGCAGGCTTCTGCTTGCTTGAGTAACTTCAGTGCTTATTACCTAAGTGCTTGTCTTCTCTTGAGCGTGAGCTCTTTGCAAGCAGTGGCTGTGACTGACTGCTCCACTCATGCGGAGCCCACTGAGTCAATGCCTGGCATGCGATGGCCAGGGCTGGATAAGTATATGTTTACTGAATCATCTTCTTGCATTAGTTTCTACTTCCTCTCCCCATTGTGAGTCACCAGCCCCAGGAGCTACTCACAGAGCACCCACAGAACAGGCACTATGCCAGGTGATGTGGGAATCAGAAACACACCTCCCCTTCTGGAGTCAGTTGGCACTGGGGTCACTGTGGCACGTTGGAAACAACACTGCACTTGGTAGTCAGGATTCTCTGCTTCCAATCCCAGTTTTCTTGTCTGCAAAATGGGAATATATTTATAGTCTCTACTTAATAGAATTATTGTGAAGATCAATTATGCAAAGTAGATAAAATGAGCTGATAAATGGTGAGGCATCATGCTACAAATATATGATTTTTGTTGCAGTTATTATGGTAAAACACACTGTAAAAATTTACCCTTTTTAATTGTACATGGATGACAGTGCTTCACATTGTTGTCTAACTCTCACCAACTATCACGTTCAGCATTTTTTCATCATCCATATTGAATGCAAATTTTCTATAGCGGCATTGAAAGGGAGGCAACTTTTCTTCATAGCACTTCTTCATGAGCCCTCTTCTGCCTCTCATTAGCCCTTGCTCTTCTCCAAGTCCCTTCATGGGTGTATCGTCCAAGAGCTCTTCACGGTCCAATCCTTCTGTTTACATATGGGCAGACTGAGACTCCAACAGGAAAAAGGATGTTCAAAATCACAAATGTGACAGTTTATCATTGTTAGAAATACAATAGAAATTCAGCTTCTTCATTTATATCCAGAGAAATGAAAGCATGGTATCAATAAGCTATGGGTACACCCGCATTCATAGCAGAATTAATAATAATAACCAAAGGCTGTAAGCAACAGTAATTCCCATCATTGAGTGAACGGATAACAAAACATGGCACATATGTACAACAGAATATTATGTAGCCTTAAAGAGAAAGAAATTCTAATCCAACCTGGATGACCTTGAAGACATCATACTATTACTAGCTGAAAAAAAGCAATCACAAAAGGATTAGCGATGTACAATTCCACTTTTATAAAGTACCTTAAAATGCAAATTCACAGGGACAGAAAATAGAAAGGTGGTTGTACAGGGCTGAGAGGACAAGGGATGAGAGATGTTTAATAGGTACAGAGCTGCTGTTTGAAAGTGAAAAAAAATTTGGAGGAATGATTATATAACATAGTCCATCTACTGAGTATGACTGAACTGTACAGTAAAAAGTAGTTAAAGTAATAATTTTGTGTGTGTATATTACCACAATTTGAAGTAAAAATTTTTCAAAAAATTAGACCCTACAGGTTTGACTTTCAACTCTGGCAGCACATTTGAATCTCCTTGGGGATTATTAAATAAAACATTGATCTGTCCCTCACATCCCCAGAGACACTTACCTAATAGACTTGAGGTAGGGTCTTGTAGGAATCTAATGCATTTTCCAGTGAATCTCTGTTGTAGGAACTAGGGAAAAGAATCTGTAATCACACACGTATTTCATAGACACCAGCAGAAGAAAAATGTGAGAAGTAGAAGAAAGAGCTTAGTTTTCAGTTACCAGACCTGGGGTTGATCTCTATTCTGCAAGTCCACAGGTGTGTAATTCTGTGTGATCCCAGGTAAGTCAATTTTTCTGAGTCTGTTACCTCAGCTAAACAACAACAATGGTGGAACTAGCACCATATTCTGTGTAGTTGCAAGGAATCAGGAGTTAGCACACAGAAAACCTTAAAAAATATCACATGGCTTCTGTAATATGAGAAACTCAGAATACAGGCATTTTATAGAACCAAATGTGTGTGACAGTGGGTTGAGGGGATGAGGAAGGGAGCAGGAAGGACAATAAGGTGGGGGAAGGGATTATAATGTTGTCATGATATATTTGTGCACAAAATCCTCAAGCTCCATGTAACCATTATATACTGCATATATATCTATGCTAATAAATACTGGGTTAAAACCAATAATAAGTCCCTGAAAGATATATTCTATCCATTGTGCTCTGTGCCCTCACAAAGATATTTTTCTTCCCCTCACTCTGGCTCATGTTTGTGATGCTCAACACCCTAATCTCTGCCACGATTTGGATTTGGAGCTTTGGAAACACAGCTATAGACATTAGCGAAGGTTTCATGAAGGCAATGGCATTTAAGTTGAACCAAAAGAATTCATTTCTCCTTATTTGGGCACATTTCAGAAAATTAGGAAATGAGGGAATTAAAGAATTGCATGATCCCTCTGAAATCATTCCTATGTCATTCAGGGACCCCTCAAATTCCTTCAATAATTATTGGACCAATGTATCTAGAGCTGTTTCCTCTTTGCTTGTATGTGACACCTTCTGAATGGAGACGCTTTATCCTTTATAGAGATTTTCCCCCATTTTATCTTTTCCAAACTCTGAACCCAAAGGCATGCCATGTGCCAGCTGCAGTAACACCAGGGCATAGCAGAGCAGGGTAACGGTTCCAAATTTTCCCTGAGCTTTCTATTCCTAAAAATATAAGTAGTGTTAGAGAAACCACACACGAGACTTTTCGTGAAGCAAAAATAAAATGAAATAGTTTACTGGGTCCAAATTGCGTTATCTTTTTGCCATTTCTGTCAGTGTCGCACATTCAATTTACTTACACTAAAAGAAGAACTATGGGATAACTGTCAAGAGCGCAGACTCTGAAATTGCAGGGCAGCTGCAGGTTCTGCATGTTGTTCTCAGCACACAGGCAACCAGCTGAGGGGCGAGTGGGGCCCGGAATACAGCCTCTCCTTTCCAAAGCTGTGCACCTGGCATGGGGAGCAGTTGCTCAGGTTTCATTTACCGACACCATATGGACCAGTGACGGTTACATGCAGGGGATTGAGTAAATAAATATATTGGGATCTTTTGCTTTCAGAGAAAGGAGTTTCAACTATGGAAGTGTGTTGGGTTAGAATCAGAAATAACAGTGTCAACTCAGGGTTTTTAATGGAAGTAGCTCTAGACTGATGTGAGTGGTAGCTGTGCACCTGGATGTTTTCCAGGCACTTACCATTAACAAGGCCTAGAGCCTATGAGGCACCTAGAACAATGATTAACCCAACACCCATTTCTTGGTTTCTAATGCACTATTCTCTACTAAGGAAGAAGATTCCAGGACTGGAGCAGTGAAAGTACAGAATTAGTCCGGAGCAGCATGTGCATACAAAGAGTAAAATAAGCTCACAAACCTTAAGGGCAAGTCAAAAGTGCATAAGGCCAGCTTGAAAGACCCCTGCCCTTTCACCTGCTTCCGGTCTCGCAAACACCCACACTCGTGCCTGGCCAAGTCAGAGAAAATGAGCACCTTGATAAACACACACAATCATAGATAATATTTCCTGAAATAAAATTAGAAGCTGTGGATACATAGAAACATAAATAATTTTTCAAGTGGGAGAGATGGAAAAGCTTTACCATAAAAATAGAATACCTACCAAAAAACCCAGAATAAATGTTGAAATTAAAAAAATTATTATTTGGTAGCCCCTCATAGATAATTGGTTCAGATAAAGTCATCAATAAATACTAAAATTAACATGAAATTTTGATGGAGAATGGAATATTTGTATAGTTTCAAAGTACAGGTATGTGAAATAACCGTTAAATGGTAAGTAAAAGTACTTACTTGTTGCTAAGTACAAAATAGTGATTAATTAATCTTAGAGTGGACAAATTTCACAGGCACCACTTTAACCAGCTAACACACTTTATATTCCCAGTCATGGGATGCATCAACACTGTGTGAGCCCTAATATAATAAATAAACTAAGGACCCAGGATCTTAAACATCTCTGTATTCTCCAGACCTGGTACAGCCCATAGCAATTAATTGTCCAGGAAACTTGAATACTTTGAATACTTTGCTCCTCTCCCTGCTAAAGTCACTTACTCTGGCATGGATATCTCTTTTCCAATGCCGGCTGTGCCTCTAGGCTGTCCCTGCTGTGGTCCTCCAGCTCTATGTCCACATGAAAAGGACGTCTGTAAAACACAGATCTGAGTGTGTTTTGCCGCCATTGAAAAAGTCTTTGCATTTCTCAGCGTTAGCCCAACCTAGTTGTCTACCTCCAGGCAGGGGCACAGACATCTTCTAAAAGAGACCAGCTCCCAGCCATCCTCCTGGCCCCGCCACTCCCTTCAGTGGTCCCCAGAGTCAGTGCCAGGCCTGCCTCACTGCCCAGCCCTGCGCGCGGGGAGCCTTCTGTGGAGCCCAGGCCCTCTCTGCTTTCCCCTCCTGGAAGCACACTATTCCTCCACACTCTCACCCAGGAGCAGTCCCTCTTCCGGCCCTGCTTCCTGAACCCTGTGCCAGTGCCAGGGCCAGGCTCTGGACGCCCCATTCACCCCGTGGGAGAATATGGAGAAGCTACAAACCAACCTCTTCCCTCAGCCCTCAGCAAACATGTGCTTCAGCCACCGGGGCACACTCAGCATTCTTTCAGCATTCAGTGTTCGTTCCCATTCCCTCTTCTGCTGCCCAAACGGCTCTTCTCCTTCTCCTCAAAAACAACCAGCTCTCACTTGCTTTATCTGCCTGTAGAACTCCTACTCACTCAATGAGGCCCAACTCAAGCTTTTCTCCTCTCCCTGAGCCCCATGCAGAACCAAATACTCTGTGTTTCTAGTCTAACACTAATCACAGTTTTGCTTACTCTGACAGTGCTACATATGCGTTCCTGTCCATGGATTGAGAATTCCAGAGAGAGGGATCTAGTCCTCCTCAGTGTCCTCTCCCAAAAGACTACTCTATCAGTACTTTGGAGTGAACTAAAAGCAGAAACTGTGCCATTGCAGAATGAATGAAGCTGTGGGCAGTAGCAAATTGCCTTTTCAATAAATGACAGTACTGTTTTTGGAGGTGGCTTCTACTTACTCCACTTTCTCATGTACCTGCGATCTCTGCCATGTCAACATGAAGGTGTGTTTTGATTCATTCGTTCACTTCGGAAGCCCTAGTATTGCAACACAGTGGCTAGATGCTGGGTATGTGAGAGTCAAGAAAAGAGACCCTGCCTTCAAGAAGCCTGTAAGTCCAGTTGTGGAGCAGTGTGGAAGTACATTCATAGACAAATGCTGATTCTTTCAAAACAATGTGAAGTTCAGGTGCTTGTGACACATGTTATTTAGTGGTTGATAGCACTGTATAAAATCGGGAGTAGTTCAGTCCCTAGCCATTTCATATTCTGAGTGGCTTTAGCTGACACCAAGATCACCAAGCAAGCTTTTGAATAATCTTTGCTTCAAGCTGGAAATGTGAATGAGCTTTCCCCTGAAAGAAATGAATTCTTTTCCAAAAACAGACATAATTATTAGCAATTTCTGAAGGTGAACTAGCAAAGGATTCATTCTCACATCGTTCTCATCTGTCTGACGGAGACAGAAGGTTTATATAGGCTTGGTTAGTCCCCATGGCAACAGCCTTTCTCCTGGGTTACCATAGGAATTGTGAAGGCCTTTATAAACCTCCATTAGCAGAGAGAGGCTGCACTGGCAGCAGTCAAAAACGTCGCTAAGGAAGACACTGCCAAGTGTCAGTGAGGTTGTCTGAGAATTAATTTCACCTTGGAGTAGCTGTGCAGGTCTGTTTAGCACCCACCTCTACAGCTTTGAACATTAGATAACACTAAAATCAGTCTGGTGGCTTGAACATTTCACATGAAGGATTTTCAAAATCTAGACATATACAGGTAAGACCGGGTTTCAAAAGATTTTGAGAGACTAAGAAGGAATCCATTCTGACAAAACCCCACAGCAAAAAGAGCTAAATCATGTGGGTCCCTCCCCCCCCATTTTTCATGACTGTGCACAGAAGCTCTATTGGTAATAGAGTAATGGATGGAGGTTATAGTTGCTATGTGGTTGGAACGTTTATCTCCAAAATTCATATGTTAAAACTTAATCACCAAGGTGATAGTAGCAAGAGATAAAGACTTTTGAAGGTGATTCAAATCCTTAGAGCAGAGCTCTTATGAATGGCATTAGTGTCCTTAAAAAAGAGGCACAAGGAAACTGGTGGCCCACTTCACATTCTACTTCTTCCACTCGGAGGACACAGAGACAGGCACCATATAGGAAGCAGAGGGAAAGGCTTTGCAAGGATAGAATCTGTGCATGCCTCGATCTCAGATTTCCCAGCCTCCACAACTATGAGAAAGAAATTTCTGTAGTTCATAAATTATTCAGTCTAAAGTATTTTGTTACAGTAGCCAAAGAGATTAAAACAATATCATTTTCTTTTTGCTTGTTTGTTTTTGCAGCACAGGGGATTAAATCCAGGGTCTTCACACTGAGCTACATCCCAGCCCCTCTGCCCTTTTAAAAACTAATCTGAAGCAAGTTAAAGTGTTCTTTATTTCCCCTATTTTTATTAGTATGTATATGCAATACACAAGGGTTACACTGAGCTTGGGTATTTTGTGCGCATATAGATCATGCCAATATTACAATCCCTCTCCTCTCCCTTTTTGGCCTTCCCACTCTCTTCCTCATCCCCCCTAACTTCCACTATCACATCCATTTGTTTCTATAAAATACCTGTATTCTGAGTTTCTCATATTAAAGAAACTGTGCTATATTTAACCTTCTGAGTTTGACTTACTTCGCTAAGCATGATGGTCTCAAGTGGTGTTCCTTTACCCACAAAAGCCTCAAATTTATAGGTCTATATGGAAGAATAATACTCCATTGTGTACACATACCACCATTTTGTAACTATTGGTCTGTTAATGGATATTTTGACATCTTCCACAATTTAGAAATTATTAGTCATGCTGCTATAAAAATGGGTATACATGTATCTCTATTATATAGTTTAAAGTTCCACCAGCAATATACACTTATAATGAGTTCTGGTAGTAAATTTTCTTATGTGTATTTTGGCCCAACCATAATTTTTAAACATTAATGTAGTTATAATGAAGATACTGATATTACTGAGCAATTACTCTATGCCAGGCATCCAGTAGATTCTTCAGATGTTCTGGGTTGTATTAACTCACAAGTCTGTATGTGATTACTTCTATTTGGTTGACTGTGACTGCCTTTAGATTTAAGATGAGGAAACTGAGGCTTAGAGAAATAAAGGACTTTGTTCAAGAGTGCACTGCTGGGGGATCCGGTCAAGATGGCGGCTGAGTAACAGCACTGCACAATGTCTCCTCATCAACTCACTTAACAAGTCAAGTAGTTAGAAAAAGTGTACTTGGTGTAGCTAGAAAACAGAGGGGCATCCCCCAAAACTGAAAGACTACCAGTGGGAGGCCAGAAACTCCAAAGGATCATTGAAAGCAGAGAAAAATAAAAAAGTCCCCCTTGGACCAGGAAGCCGCTGCAGCTGGCTGCAAACAGCTGGAGCCGCAGGCAGCTAAGGACAGAGGAAAGCTCGCGGGGACCTGAACATCTGACGGAATGGAGCTGGGAAAGGATGGAGCACAAAACAATGGGAGAGGAGGCTGGGGGTGGGTCAGAAGTCACATCAGAAGAGGAGGAAAGACACAGCCGACTTGGTCCGGCCCCGAACTGCTGGCATCCACAGACCACAGACGAGGTCCAAACCTCAGCCTAAGGCAAGCGCGGATCCGAATAAGTGGGAATTTTCAGCAGCAGATGGTCCCACCCTCTGAAACACCAACCCACGGGTGTGTGTACTACAAACGCGGCATGCACTCCTCCTAGAAAAGGCCCCGGGATTCCAGATCAGAAACGGGGCGCAGAAGCTGTCTCAGACAGTGACGTCAGCAGGAGCCATTTTCTTTCCTGCACACCAGAGACAGAGGTAGCAGAACCATGGGGAAACGTGGTAACAAATCTCATACAAAAAGACCTGACAGCCCAGAAGATGGTTCCAGGGATAGTGAAATCGCAGAACCCAAAGAAGAAATGGGCAAAAATGATGGTAACTTCTGGACCCAGATAGTCAGTGAATTAAAGCAGGAAGCAAACCAGGAAATAAAACAGACAGCGCAAGAGCTACAACAACACTTAGCTAAGCAAAAAGCAAGCCTTGAAAAGCAATTAGAGGAGATCAAAGAAGAAATGGGGAAGTGCGGTTACAAATCTCCTACAAAAAGACCTGATGCCCCAGAAGATCTCAGAATAACTAAAGACGAATATGGCAAAAATGATGGCAACTTCTGGGCCCAGAAATTCAGTGAATTAAAGCAGGAATTAAAGCAGAAAATAAAACAGACAGCAGAAGAGCTACACAACACATAGCTAAGCAAAAAGCAAGCCTTGAAAAGCAACTAGAGGAGACCAGAGAAGAAATATACCAGAAGATAATGAAGACAGTACAAGAAATTAGAGAAGTACACAACAAGGATATAGAAAAACTGAATGCAGATATTCAGGAAATGACAAACACACAGGTAATAATAAGCAACCACTTTAAACAACTTCAGAATAGAATGTCAGACCTAGAAAATAAAGTGACTGAGCTGCAACATACAGGCCGTGAAGAACACAAAGTAAATAAAGAAAGCGAATCAATAGATGATTCAAGGAGAAACAGCCTCAGAATTATGGGAATCCAGGAGAAGACTGAGGACAAAACAAAAGACTTAAAGGACATGTTTAATGAAATGATGGAAGAAAATTTCCCAAATCTAAGAAAAGAAATGAACATGGAACTATTGCAGGCATATAGAACACCAAACAACTTTGATCAGAAGCAATCCTCATCATGACACATCATAATTAAAATTCTAGAAACCCAACACAAAGAGAAAATACTGAAAGTGGTAAGAGGAAAAACAGAAGGTGACCTATAAGATAAGCCCATCAGGATAACTGCAGACTTCTCAATCCAAACTCTAAAAGCAAGGAGATCGTGGAGCAATGTCATCCAAGCACTAAAAGAGCATAAATCCCAACCAAGACTGCTATATCCAGCAAAATTATATTTTAATTTAAAGGGAGAACTTAAAACTTTCCATGACAGAGAAAGCTTAAAGGAATTTGCAGCCACTGAGCCAGTCCTGCAGAGAATACTTAAAGGAAACTTAGAAAGTGAAAGGGAGACCAGCGACACCAATGACCCCAGAGGAAAAACGACAACAGCTAGAGGAGAATGAGCTGAGAAAAAGAATGTTAGTAATCAGTGAAATATGAGTAAATAAGTTATGAAAGTTAAAAAATTCTGAAATAACTAAATTTGCCTTCATATCTGTCACTTCAAGTATATTTATGTGGTATAGATTTAAGTTCATTTAATGTAGCAATGTGATATAGTTTTAACTTTGTTTTGTTGTAGCAATTCACTGATTAGGTCACTAAAGAAAGTTTATCTTAAGGAAACTGATTGATGTAAAGATAACCCTGTGAATGCACAAATATGCACCTTCCAATATTCAGCTAAGGCAATTGAAATTTATTTTTTTCTTCTTTCCCAGATTTACTAGTCTTTTGAACTACATGCTTATAGTTATTTTCTAATGTGAACTGGTGGGTAAGGCCAGGTTTAACAATAACCACAAAGATATAGAAAATAGAGGAAAAACAACTTTTGGTGAATATCCCAATAAAGGGATTGGTTGGATACAGAGAAGAGGTATCAAGATTTAACTATTGCGCACCCATTAGAGGAATAGGAAGCTGAGGTAGAGTGGTGACTTGAGTGAAAAGACTTAGGTGCGGAAGATTAATATGTTAAACACTGTATGGTTTCTCGGACTTGGAAAACCCAGAACACAGACATTCTTTGGAACCATATGAAGTGATAGCCGGAGCCGAGGGAAGGGACAGGGAGTGGGTGAAAGGGTAGAAAATGGGAAGGGATTGTAAAGTCGATGTGATACATAGATGTACGAAACACCCAAATTCACTGTAAATACTATGTATTACATTTGTATATTAATAAAAATAGTGGGGAAATAAAGAGTGCACTGCTGGTAAGTGGTAGAGACAGTAGTCAAGTCCAGGTCATGGAGTCCGCCCTTAGCCACACAGCTCCAACATTAATGCCACAATTGTAATCTATGATTGATACGTTAAAGATGCGTTCCGTTGAACTGATATGTGGAAAACCTTGATAAACTTTGTTTAAATGCTTATTTTATTAACATACAAGGACTATCTCTCTGGGTACAATTCCAGGAGGATATTTGTTTTTACATTAACTTTTGAATGTTTTTAAACAACAATTAGGTGTCTTTAGGAAGAATAAAGATATTTCCACAAAACAAAAGTTGTATGCAAATTAATCACTCCTGGTGCTTTCATTATATCAATCTACACCTAAAAACACCAAAATTTACACTAGCATTGCTTATATAGAGTATTGTTTAGTAAGTAAACTTAAGGATCACAGGGAATTTTAAGGACTGCAAAGCCCTTTCTCATCAGGATAAATACAAAGATCAGGTTTTGTGTCAGAAAATGTAACACACACACACGTGGTGGTCTCTTCTTCGGGCTTTGGTCAAGCTGTCAGAAAATAAGAAAAGATGTCTAGGCCATACCACCCTGAAGATGCCTGATGTTGCCTGGAAATAAGAAAAACAGAGAACTCTAGGGAGTAGAAATTCTAAAAGCCCAGGAAAAATTTTTAGTTGCAAAAAGTAAGGCAACAATATAAATTGGTTACTTAAAGCAATCCCTTGAGAAATGCCCCCAAAGAAGAGACATGTCCTCCTAAGTTTCTTCCATATGCCTGTCACAGCTGTGAAGGATACCAACTGGGATGCATCTCAAGAGTCAGAAATCTGGATCTTGGCCCTTTAACTTTTTGATTCTAAAGTAGGCAAATGAGAAAAAGAATTAATTGTTTCTCTTTCAAGACATACACGGAGAAGAAGATGATAAACAAGATATAAAGCAACAAAAAAGTACCAAATTACATCTACTCATCTTTCTTGTTTTGGTTTTGATATTTTTGTAAATATCTGCTCGTGTTTCTATTTGACGCTTTGGTAAGGTTTTTTGTTTGTTTGATTTGTTTTAAAAGTACAATATAATTGAAAGGGAATTTTGAAAGTTGTTTCTGATGCACATGTAAAGATTCATTACACTAGTGAACTCTATACTTGAAAACGATCAAGACAATGGATTTTGTGGTTTTTTAAACATAATTAAAAAAAAACTTGAGGACATTTCAGTCTCAACAAATACCCAGGACAAGTTATACACGAAGCGTGATTGCATGTGACTGTACTTGTTTCTATCCACCCAGCCTACTCCCTTTATTTCTAGCTAATCTAGCCTTGAGAAGAGGGTATCCAGAAAGAATGAGCTCTTTTGCCCACAAATCCCAGGGCTCTCTGGTCCGGTTCTCATGCTGATCTTCACTTCCAGGCTGTGTTCATGTTCACCCACTCCCTGACATCTTGTTCTGCCTTCTGCTTTGAACTTGGCCATTGTCACTACAAATTGCTTGTCCCTAAATCAACTGTTTCAATCTAATATCAAAGACGTTGTGTTTTCAAACAGTTCATATAATATGTAGACTTTGGACTATTATTAACCAATATTCGTAAATTTTATGTCATTCCACAGTGAAACGAGGCCACTATGATGATTAACATGATGTTTTGCTTTTTTTTTGGTGAAAGTCAGATAGCAAATATTTTAGACTTTATATTGCAATAATCTCTGTTACAATCCTCACCCCTGTTGTCTACAGGAAGCAGCCAGAGACAATGTGTAAAGAATGGGATATAAAATTTTCATTAAACAGATTGGCAGGTTTGTCCAACAGACTATTGCTTGTCAGTCCTTAGCTATATCAACCAAAACAGACAGAGCAAACATGAGATGAGGTTTTATTCTTATAATTCTGTAGCATCAAACCATAGTCAATTTTTGATTTCATGTGTTCTAAATGTTTAAGTGGCTAGACAAGAAAGTAATTAAACCTCCTTATTTGTCACTACCGGTTTATTAATCCATTCATTGACCTACAGGATAGATTTTTAACAGTTAAGACTTTTACTGGAACTTCTGATGTTCCATTTGAACTTTCACTATCTGGTCCACATAAGAACATGGCCAACCTTGACTCTCTAAGGTTACTGTCTGGTTTCCATAAACACTGACAATCCCTCTACAAAACTAATCTTTCCCCCTTCGAAAATCATGACTATGTCTAGCTAATTCCAGTCTTCTTATGTGTCCTCCATTTTCATAGCTCCTCCAAGATAACCAAAGAGGTACAGTAATCTCATTTGCAAGATCTTATAGTTTCCTGGAATATAATGTTCCTGTGATAAGAAGCACTAAGATATATGTTTACTTGCAGTCTCTTTGCAAGTTTGGGCTTTCTCATTCTTTTTATTTTCTGTTTGTTCTATCCTTTTCACTCATGAGGCCATTCTCCTTGACAGAGGAATGGAAAGCCAAGAGTTTCTGAATGATTTTGAAAGGATTTACTCAAAGCATTTGCCATCGCCTTCCTTGCCCCTCAGCTTCCTTCAAACAGAATTTCATGCGTTTTGATGATGCCATGAGCATTGTTCACAAGTCCCACTTCAGCCTGAACTTTCACTTTTCTGGCATCATTTGCCCAAATATTTATAATTCTTACATTCACTCTCTAATTTCTTGTTACATTCTAAGATCTGAGCTCACACAGAGCTCCCTGTGAAACTATTGAGTCCTGACTACTTAGATACCACCGCTTCTTCTTTATCAGGATTAGATATAATTTCACAAGCAGAATATCTAACTCAGAGACCTTCCCAATTCTGATATCTACCACTTCAGAATTTCAATGTAGTTGCATCTTTTCTCAGAATTTCCTTCCCAATCCTGATTAATATCAGGTCTTTCACTCTGGTTATCTCTAGTTTTGACCATAATTAAGTACAGGAAATAATTGCACCAATTCCTTTACCTGCAGGGAGATACAACTGTAGGACAAGGAAAAATTTATTAGAAGCTTGGTGGCGTCTAAGATTAGCTTACATCAACAACTTCTGGTTTCTAGCTTTACCGTTCAGAATTTTATGGGAGTTGAGGAAGCTTCTGAAAAAATAACTCAAGGAGATACATGTGGCACGTTGAATAACTTTCAAAGTAGGGTCATCCAACCGAAAGTAAGCTGTAGGACGAAAGCAAATTGCAAGAGATCTCTTGAAAATAATTTACTTCAAAAGAAGAGGGGTTTTGCATGATGAGTCAGTGACAGAGCCTTGGGACAGAGATTTCATTACAGACGGGAGACTTCACTTGAACCCACCCTGCCCCTCAGTATAGACAATCACATGTGCCCCGAAATTAAGGGAGATGGAAGCCATCTAAAAAAGCACTCCAACCAAAATCAGTAGTGAGATCCCAGAAGAAACTGGGACATAGAAAAAAAAAAAGAGGCCAGCCATACAGACAGTGGTGGGCACTGAGTGCTGATATAAAAGCAAGCTGGGTTCCTAGCTTGGACAATCAAGATCCAAACACCCATATGCCTTTAGTCCCTAGCCAGACCTGCAATCTAGGTCAAGGATTCATTTCTTCCAACTAGCTGCATGGTTTTCAAGATATGCCCATGAACTTCAGTAGCTTTTTTTTTTTTTTTTTAAAAACTTCTTAGGACTTAACTCACAACTCAATGTCCATTTAGATGTTTTCCTTGTGATTCAGCACTGTTCTTCCTTTTCTGAAAACCAGACCCGTTTTTTGTTTTGTTTTGTTTTGTTTTGTTTTTTTCTTAGCAAGGTGAACACCTCAATCTAGGTATAAAGATCCTACCATCAAGCCCCTGAAAGTATAGCTATCATCTCACAGTACAATATCTAATTACTCTGTTCACACATATAATAGGTATTTTTCAACCCCCTACCATCTTCCTTTTATTTCCTCAGCTTTTTCTCTTCAGTCTTATACTTCAGGATAAGTCATAACCAATTCTCTAATTTTACTGTAATGGTCACTGAGGACATGATGATCTTGCCAGCCCTTATGTGATATGGCTACAAATAATAATGATGACATGATTACTGGGTAGATATTATGTACTATGTACACATCCTATCTTTGTTCTTTGCAAGGGATATTTTTCACTCCCTTCCACTTTATAAATAAAATGTTGGGACTCAGGAGATTAAATAATATGCTCCAAGTTCCAGAGTTTTAAAATGTCCCAGTAGTCAAAGTCCACATAACATCTACAAAAGAGATTACAAAATATAACGCAATGAATAATTCCTTTTTAAAGGTGTGCATAGAGCAAAAGGAACTTTCTGGGAGATGATAAAGCAGCCTATAATGGAAAAGAGCAAGAAAGCCTTTGCCATTTTTGGGTAAGAAGGGCTAATAGTTACTGTAGGTGGGAGACAGAGTCACAGTGGAAGTCCTCAATAAAGAGACACCATGTTCTAAGTTCCATCCAGTAAAGAAGGATCTGGGAAAGCCCTCTGATTACTTGTTAGAAGCCCCTATTGGTTAAACCCAATAGGAAACAAGAAAGCAAAGCCTTCCAATCTCCCAGCACATAGAACATGGAAAACAGAGTGGAAAGTGGAGCTGGAGAAAAACAGAACATCACTCTGAAACCTAATTTCAAAGATGTTATTCTTTCCAAAATGCCATGACACATTTATCTCAAGGAAAGAGCTCATCATTTGGATTTTCAATATTTTGAGCTCCAAAACCAAATTCTTTTCACAGACATGTTTTTCAGACTGTCATTCAATTTCCAAGTTATTCTCCCAAATAATAATCTAAAGGAGCAGACAAGACAGCCATACTGGTGCCCATAATTCTATAGTGTCTTGGTTGGCGCTGAAGAGTCCTTGGAGGTTTGATGACAACATTTGCCCACACGAATGAATCACTGAGCGAGATATCTTAGCAAAAGCTGCCATAGTACGCACACATTTACTTCAAGAAGTCAATCCTCCTCCAGGGTAGGTGACTGGCCCGACCCACGACCCCTTCACATCCTTCACAGTGTGATTTTTCTACCCAAGTCTCTTCAAGTCATTTGCACTTTTGATTTCCTGGTTGGCCATATCTTCCTATGGCAATTTCAATCTGCTTTATTTTTTTAAAGCAGGAATACCAAGGAACACCCATCAGATATACCATATTCTCTTCAATCATGGAAATCTCTTAAGACCTCCAGTAATTACTCATTACAGATTTACAGATGATTCATATATTTCCATCTATGAAGATAGTTCATAGGGCAAAACATAAAAACGAAATTTTAAAACTCCCAGAGCATGATATAGGAAAAAAATCTCCAAGACTTTGAAGTCTATGAAGATTATTTTTACTCAGGATGCCAAAAGTAGGAAATGTTAAAATAAAACAAACAGACATGACCGATAAATTGGACTTCTTATACGGGGCAGAAGTGGCCCTGAAGTTGCCGCCCAGACAGCTGAAACCAGCTTAGTACATTATATGCGATTTCATGTTTGCCCTTGTGCTAACATCCTCATGGAACTGTGCCTTGACTAAAGATCTTGGTATCTACATGGCTTCAGGACAAATGCCCAAGTGCAGTCTGCCAAAGTTCTTTACATTGGATTGAGTCTCAAGCTAGCTAATAACAAAGTATGAATGTTTCTTTCTTTCACTTTTTCCTTTGTAAATACATAAGAAAAAAGAAATTCTGAGTCAAAACAGAATTTATGTTTTCCTGGATGGTAGCCCTGTGCACCATGACTAGCCCTGTGCAGGCTTCACCCTCCTAAGTTATGCTTGGTCTCACCCCATGCTTCCAAGAGCAGTGCCTCCCAATTGTCAATTAGGGCCTTTAAACTTAATTACTTGGTTGCTGCATTTTCTGATCTCCCCCCACAGTGAAAACTCCTTACCAGAAGAGATTTCTACCCTAATCGTGCATGCCACCCTTAGAATACGGTTTACCAGGATTTCTGTGGATAGTTGTCTCATTGCTGAACTTTAAGTCCCACTAAAATACCCAGCCCTGGCTTAACTAAGGACATGGACACTGGGAAACTCAATGCCACACCTTAGAGGAACCAGAGATACTATAACTGCTTGAAAAGCCCTTAAATTCTCCAGATCCCCCAGGGACAATACGAGAAGATGAATCACAGAATCCAAAGTATAAAAGCAGGTAAGACCAAAGACATTCTTCAAAAGAAGAACACTTATCAGTCTCAGAGCCACGAATCCAACCAGCCTTTGGTCTCGTTCTTTGTTACCCTTGATTGGCATAATTGAGTCTTCATTATTTTGTTTAAAGACAATTTCTGAATTTCATATCATGCTATAACTTCTCCTTAGTACCTTACAGTTCTAGAAATATCATTAGTATCACAGATATTATTTTAGATATGATCCAACTTGATTTAATTTACCCAAATACTCATGCTGTTCCATTCCTTACAAAAGGCAGAGAAGAAAAAAAATATTTTGAGGTTTTGTTGCAATTATGCCATGAATTCTTCAGTTATTTTCTTTTCTGGCTGCTGGAGAAACAAAGATGGTCCTTGAGTATTAGAAGATTATTCATTGGTTAGGGAAAAACTGGAGCAAGTATCAGCATTTTTTGAACTAAAATCTGGTGTTTCACAGGGCTGGTATGAGAATCAAATGGGAGTTTATGAACTGCATGCATGTGGAGTTTGCGTGCATTCAACAAACAAGGAATGCTACATGAAATGTGCCTTCCATTAGAGGCTGCGTTAATGAGACCCTTGGTCTGAAAACAATCAAAGTCTCAAAAATTAATTAATTAGCAGAACTTTTACTTGAATTCTAGATTTATACCAAAAACATGATTACTTCAGCAGTGCACTTTATATACCATTAAAGATGGTATTTTAACTACTTTTAAAATGTGTTTGTTTGCTCTGTTTCTACTCTAAGAAGTGGCCCTTCCAACCAGTTCTCTTGGCCACTCTTCTAGTCAAAAAAGACACAACACACTTTGTAGGCCTTGAGAAGGCATCAAAAGTGTACCTCCATCTAACCTCAAACTCTCCTGGGATCTGGCAGCAGCCATTTCATACAGAGAGGGTGTTCCTTGTCCTCCACATGAAATTTAGGTCTCCTAGCTCATGAGCTGCAGACTGAACTCCTGCACAGCTCCCATCTACTCTTCCTCACCTCCACCCTCCCCTAGCCTTGCTTGTCTCACTTGTTCACCTGTCAGTCTCCCCATCAGGACCCTAATCTCACCAGAACTATCTGTCTCTTTCATTTTGAGGAAGCTTCCAGGGCTGTCTAGTTTGATGTGCACAATGCATCCTAAAATACATTTTTAAAAAGAAATTGGTCAATAAAGGTTCTCTTAAAAAATAGATCATCAAGGTTTGCTATGGCCAACAAGAACAGTACGACTCCCTTGTCTGGGGCCTAGACAGATGTGACGCTGAACCAGTCACAGAGGCAGGGGCTAAAAAAGACACTGTGACCCAAAAGCAGAAGGTCACTAACGCAAGCCTAGTCTTTCTCAGAGGCACGCTGGGGACTTGGGGATTGCCGACCATTAAGTTCCACCTCAATGTCTATCAGCACAACAGAAGGAGAGTTTTAAAAGGGACAGAATAGTACAACTCAGATAAGGTAGATGTGACAGTAGGTCTCAGCCTGGGTTTCCCTAGGGAGGTGAAGCCTTTGGGGCCAGGGTGAGCTCTTTGATAAGGGGATGAAGGAACATACTGTTTTCAGGCAGTCTGAGCTGGGGAGTAGAACACAAGCTACTAGGCACATTGACTAGATTTTCCAACAAAGAGATAATCATCTCACTCTACACTGCCTGGGCAAAGCAGAGACAGAGAGTTTGCTTGGGATTTTGCCTAGATTCAAACACCTTCCTAGCAGCAAACAAATGTGAGTAACTTGGGCAGCCCAGCAGTGGCCTGGGAATTCCTAAGAAATCACTTCTAGAAGAGATGTGTTCTAGCTAGGTTAGCTAGAAAGAGCATTTCTGTTGGTCTATGTGTCTCCTGAATGCATTTTTTTTTTCTTTTAGAAATTAGAATCTTCTGAAATAGGAACCAGTAATGCAATAAAGTATAACAAAGTATTCATCACAGTCAGGGGGCTAGATAGCTTATTGTAGCCAAATGCCTGTTGAATCTTTATACCTGAAGAGCCTACCAGCATCTGGAATATCTGGGTTCAACACTAAGTTACAGACCTGCCTGAACCCACATCCCTATCTTTGCTTCCTTTCCTAAGACCTCCCAGTCACAAACATGGGAGCCACAGGTGCTATCTTTAACAGCTCCTTCTTGCCAGTCTAGCCTTTCCTTCATCTCAGGTGACAATGCCCTAGGTCAGGCTTCACTGGGTCTCACAGGACTAACAGTAGCTTCCCACCTGGTTCTTACCCTTCCGGTATCTTTCTTCAAGCTCATCCCACACAGTGCTTTGAGAACGATCTTCATCTCTAAATGTATCAGACAGACTTCTACTCAAAAACTTTTAAAGGTGACCCATTGTCTCAGCAACCCAAGTTTTGTAACCCCAAATTCAGGAGCTGCATTATTGAGTCCTGTCGTTTCTGTACAACCTTCCCTTACTTATCTGCACTTTCATTTTCCAAATAAATTGAATTCAAATAATATCTACCATGTATCAAATATTTCTCAGGTATACCTGTGCTCTGTTCTCTGTGTGTCTCTGTCTTTCTGTGTTTCATGCATGTACCTGTGTGTCTATGTGTATCCACCAACTCCATAAGCTATGTCTTATGCTTAATCTCATGTGACATGTGAGGAAACCGAGACCCAGGAATAACCTGCCAAAGACCACCAGTAGGTGGCAGAATTAGAACTCCATCTCCAAATCTCAAGCGGAGCCTCTCCATCCTTAGATCCTGGCTTGTTCTGGAAACTCCTGCGCTTTCCACTCTGCTCCACAAAGGACCAGTGGTGATATTCCTCTTGCCCTGATGCTTACCTTTTCCAAAGCTTTCTGTTTCACAACTTGGAATGAGGAGATTTCTAGCACCATTTATTGTAAAGATTGAATCATCAGAACAGATTCTTCAGTGATTATTTGGTCATGTTTCTAATGCTTATTTATTTGAATCAGGAATTGTTCTTACAGAGTGGAACTGTTTCTCTTATTCTTGCCAAGCAATAGAGAGAAATAATTGTATAAATGGCATGTATTCTCTTATGGTAAATCATGTTGTTTTGAGAAATCATCTGAATTGTCTTTCTCCATCCCTTGAACTGAGAAGTGAATAAAAATGTGCCAGTTGGAAGAGTTGAGTGGCACAGAGTAGAAGCAGAGAAAAAATGATAAGATGCTGTACATTCTTTAAGATTCTCTGGAGGTGCATGGCCTGCCAATGTTGAAGCTCAGTTAAGTCTTCTTGCTACAGCTATTAAGCAATATTAGCCAATTATTTTCACAAGTCCAATTATAGTGTCTCTAGGCACATTGATTAGGTGCTTAAAAAAAGATAATCCTCTCACTTTACATGGCCTCAGTCTGTTCATCCTTCTATACCAAAATACCTTGGACTGGATAACTTATAAACAGAGAAACATATTGCCCAGAGTTCTAGAACCTGAAAACTCCAAGGTCAAGGCACTGGCAGATTCAGCGTCAGTATGGGGCACATTTTTAATAGATGGTGCCATGGATATCCTCACATAGAAAGGTGGAACCTAAGGGGACAGGTAGCTCTCTAAAGCCTCTTGTACAGGGCATCAATCCCATTCGTGAAATAGGCCACTTACAGTGATCTAAGGGTAGACTTGAAATAAGTAGCCAGATATCTCTGTGAAGTTTATTACAGCAATCTCTCTCTCTCTCACTCACTCACTCTCTCTCTCTCTCTCTCTCTCTCTCTCTCTCTCACACACACACACACACACACGGGGGGATTTAAAGACAGAGAGAATCCTGAATTAATTTTGAAAAGATCTTACCTTTTAATACTATTGCACTTGGGATTAAGTTGCAACATGTATCCAGGAGGGACACAAACATTTATACCACAGCACATGCCAATATAAAAATGCTCATGCAGATTGAATGTACATGGAGCCTTGTTAAAATCTGTACAGGTTCCATAATGTCGTGATATATCTTTTCTTCACTATGTCTTTCTGCATATTCTATACAGTAAAACACTTTCATAATACTTTGCTTCAAGTTTATCAGCAATGTTTATACGTTTTTCTCATTTAGTCTACAGTTTTTTCTTGAAAGGTAGATAGAATATATAAAAACAAGCATGGCTCAAATAGGTAAAGTGATTTATATATGCCATAAAACTAATGCATAGAAGAGGAAGAATTTGAACTCTGGTTTCTTACTTCCCAGTCCAACACCTTTCCCAGGTAACTTCTAGAGATCTGGCATTGGGCTAGGCAAGAGAGGGACAGAAAGTTGAATGAGACATCAGGTGTGCAATGCAGAGAAATAATACATAGAGAAGACAGCATAAATCAATCAGACAGTTAGGCAGTGTTGTGGCTTGGATCTGGAGTGCACCCCAAAAGCCTTACATGCCTACAAATACTGCTAAGATGTGGGGCCTGGCTGGAACGGGTGGTACTTAGGGATTGACCTGGAGGGGTGTGTGCTGGCTCTGCCCTTCCTCCCAGACTCAACTCTTGTTCTGCTATGCCATGAGAGGCTCTGTCTCTGTCCCTCAGCCTGTCATTTGATTCCACCATTTTCCAGTTGACCATCTATGAATGGACTGTGACCTTCTGAAACTGAACTAAACTAAATCTCTCCTCTTTCAAGTTGTGGGTGTTGAGTATTCTGTTTCAGCAATGAATAAGTACCTAAGACAGACTATGAATGCACACAATGTCATAGATTATGGACCTTTTGAGTAAAGACTTATGTATCAACCAAGGCGTTTAGGGAGAGCTTTTGAACTGAATGGTGATGAATGGATTCAGCCATGTAAAGTTTAAAGGGGGAGATGGTGAGGAATTTCAGATAAGGAGAAAAAATGGACAAGGGCATAGAGTGCTGCTTGGCTGGGGTGGCAGGAGGTGGAAACTCACTGTTGCTGAAGCAGAAAGGCACAGGCAGAGAAGAATGACCCATGAGGCTGGATGCGCTGGCGAATGTTCAACCATAGAAGTCCAAGTCTGTGAAGAGTCCCAACGTCTTCCTATAGAGCTCAGCAAACGATGTCAATGCCTTAAGAATGAGCTTAACCTGACCACATTAGTATTTCATTAGGCTATGCTGATTGTACTATAAGGACAGACTAGCAATAAGTAGGCATGCAAGCAAAGACAGCTATGTGAAGGTCATTGCAGCTGTCGGGTGGGGGAGGAGAGAGGGAGGAAGAGGGGAAAGAGAGAGGCTTGCATTACTTTTGAAAATATTAAGCCATCAGTATAATGTGGCTGGCTCTGGAGGAAGAGAAGTTAGGAGTGATTTCTAAGTTAACCTTATATCTGGACAAAGGTTTTGAAGTTCTAGAATTTAGGAGAAACTAATTTGGGACTTGTGTTTGAAGGATGATCTGGAGCAATATAAAAGTACTTGCACTTCTCACTTTGGAACCCGGGAGAGATATGCACGGTTAGTGACTTACCAGTGTTAGTAGAAGTTATGAGGAGTTTGTCAGTGAGAGAGTGGAGCAGTGGGCAACTCCGCAGATTTCCTGTATGTAATGGGAACACCAGAGTTAAAAGAGATAGAATTGTGAGATATGAGAAATAGGAAGTTCAGAGATCCCACACAACAAGGAAATGCAGAGTTTCAAAATGGAAAAGAATCATCAGCAATGTCAAAGTCAGGAGGTTCAATAAGATAACTGAAGTACGGCTATTGGAATTGGTAATTAGGACACTGTTACTGGTTGTGGTGACAGCTGTTTTGGTAGAATGGCAAAAAGCCAAACTGCAGAAAGTTGAGGAGCAAATGGAGGTCGGAAAATAGAAGTAGCGAGTGTAGGAAACTTTTGAATATTTGGATGAGATACCACCTTGCAAGAGGTGAACCTGGGTAAAAGCAGTTATTTTTTTGAAAGTTATTTTTTAAGGATGAGAAAAACTTGACTATTTTTATATTCGAAAGAAGATTTTGTAAGAAGAAAGATAGGTTGTGACTGGTGGAACAAGTGTGGGTGTGGGAGGAGGTGTGGGAGGAGAGAGCGACACGAGGAAAACACATACCCTGAGACTCAGGAAAGAGGAGGCAAGGGTAGGTGCCCGGCTCACAGTTGGGAGAAGTGATTCCAGAGGACGCGCTTCCTCGGCGCAGGGAGAGGCGTGGTCTCTGTTGGGAACGTAGGGTATAAGGAGCTGTGTTTGGAACTCAAGGAAAGCAGTGAAGGTCTGGAGAGTTGCTGCGGGGAGAGGATGATCCATCACAGAGTCCCAAGAGGGAAAGAGGAAATAAGGGCTGGGAGAAGGACAAGCGATGGAGAGGAAGCGGAGAAACCTAGAGTCTAGAGAAAGCAAGGGCATGAGGAAACTGGAAGGGAGTTGAAGACCACAGAAAGCATCTTAGTCCTTTTTGTCTTGCTATAATAGAAAAAAATCTGAATAATTTACAGTAAACAAATTTATTGGTTTGTGGTTCTGGAAATAGATAAATTCAAGATCTGGGGAAGGTCTTCTTGCTGTACAATCTCATGGTGTGTATGTGGCATGGGTGGAGGGTAGGGGTGCACTGGATTCATCCTCTTTTGAGAACCCCACTCCCACAATAAACTCATTAATTAAGAGCATTAATCGATTTATGTTATGTTATTAATCCACATAGGTTGTTTGATGGTTTAGGTCTTGTCTGTGAACTCTCCTACTACAATGACAAGAGTTTAGATGGAGAGAAAGATCATAAATTGGGTGCCAAAAGCCTATAATTAATGAACAGTAAGCGGGAGGCTAATAGATTACCGTGATACAGAAGAGGTGGTAGATTATGTAGCCAAATGGGATGGAGCTAAAAATAAATGGTGGTTTTAACCCAGTGAAAGTGTAATGGCTTGAAAAGAACAGAAGGTCCAGGATAATGTGAATTCTTTTCCCAGCCCCATGGCATAAGGACAGAGGGAGAATGAGTAGCTTCTACTGGATGTAATATCCAGATGTTATCGAATGTGGAAGATAAGTATAAATCTGTTTGCCAAGTCACAGGGACCCAAGGGCACAGACAAAAAAAGAGTAGAGAGGTCAATAGTAAGAAGATGAGAGCAGTCACGAAATGACGGTCGGAGGCCTGCAAGGGGAAAGAAGAGTCAGCCATGGCCTTTCATTTTGTGATATAGACTTGCAGAAATGAGGCATGTGGTTAGAAGTACCCAGCATGCCCTTCACCATACTCAGTCACACCTACTGATGTCAAGATGGGTCAGGGTCTCAGGCAGTTGGTCTCAGGGAGAACAAGCAGGTTGCTAGAGGCTTACAAGGTGATCTCTAGAGTTTATCTCTTGCCTCCTGATATTTAAAAACGTATTCTTAGTTCATGCCACATTAATTTTTAATCTAAAAAAATCTTCCCATTAAAAAATCGTCTCCATTCTTTTAAATATGCTAAATTAAAATGTGCAAAACAACTAACATCTTCTTCCTTTAAAGAGAAACAGAAAAGCCTCTACATCTGCTTTTTCATAATTTATAGGAGAAAAAAATGGAGCAAATGATGTGGTTGAAGCCAAGGTTGTCTATAAAGTGCGAAAGCATTTCCTCTCCTTTCCTCTCCCAGGAGCCAGGACTAACACTAGGAGGGAGAGAAAATTAGCAAGAAACTTTTCCTTAAATTACAAGTTGGCTGAAGACCTTTCCCAGAGATGGTATCTCTTGTGACAGATTATGAATGGCTCAAGACAAAAGTCATGCTTTCTGTTACTTAAATATTTTCCAAGACACTCACAGGTCTTTC
This sequence comes from Ctenodactylus gundi, assembly GCA_004027205.1. Taxonomy (NCBI): domain Eukaryota; kingdom Metazoa; phylum Chordata; class Mammalia; order Rodentia; family Ctenodactylidae; genus Ctenodactylus; species Ctenodactylus gundi. The sequence continues at coordinate 768,552 of PVKB01000207.1, read as the reverse complement.
TACTGGAATAAGTATGGAATAAGTATGTTGACCCAGAAATTCAGAATTTGCTGGATTTTTTTCCCCTGTAATCTGCTTTCTATGTGAATTACCATGTAATCATCTAGTTCCTTACTCACTGAATAAGATAAGACTTATGCCATGAAATTACTATGAGGATTAAGTGAGACAATGAGGAGAAGATTACCTTGCAAAGTGAAAAATATTACACGCATGTTAGTTAACACTAAGGTAGCCTGGAATTGATGCTCTTGCATCTTACAAGTGGGCTTCTGGTTTCATGAGATTCATTCCATATTTGACTGGCCTCCATGGTGAAAAGGCATGGTAGAACAACAATGCTTACTTCATGGTGTCCAGGAAACAGATCAGGAGAACAATACAGTTACAGTCTCCAAGGTCACAATCCAATGACCTACACACACACACCCAAAAGTATGCTCTCCAAGTCCCTGGTCAGTTCCCAAGCCAACCAAATTGATACGATCAAGCTTAACCAGTACAGATAACATGGTGATTGAAGCATCCAAAATCTCCTGAGAAAAGCCCAGCCAGGTGACTTCATGGCTAAATTATATCAAGCTTTAAAAGAATAACCAGTGCTAATCCTTCTTCAGTGCTTCCTAAAAGCAGAAGTAAAGAGAATACTTATAAATTCATTTTATGAGGCCAGCATTGCCCTCACACCAAAGCCAGACAAAAAGTAAACTACGGGCTAATATCTCTGAATATATATATATATATATATATATATATATATATATATTCCTTAATAAAATATTTAAAAACTGAACTTAACACAGCAAAAAGACTATAAGTCAGACAGACATGGTGGCATAAACCTGTAATCTCAGCACTCTGGGAACCTGAGGCAAGAGGATCACATATTTAAGCTCAGGCTGGGCAATGTAGCGACTTAGCAAGACTTGTCTCAAAATTAGATGGATGGGTAGATAGACAGACAGACAAACAGATATTATATACCATGACCAAGGGAGATTTATCATTGGGATGCAAATTGGTTTAACATTTTCTAATCACTGTAATTAACATTAACAGAATGAAAGATAAAAAAACACAAGATCATCTCAACACATGCAGAAAAAGCATTTAATAAAGTTCAACATCCTTTCATAATGAAACTCTCAACAAAATAGATATAGAAAGTAATTTTCTCAAGTATATAATAGAGGTCATTTATGAAAAGCTCAAAGCTAACATTACAAGCTAAACTGAAAGCTTTTCTTCTAAAATCTGGTACAAAGCAAAAACGACTATCTTCACCATTTCTATTCAAAATGGCAATAGAAATACTAGAAAGAGTATTCATATAAGGAAACAAAATAAAATGTATCTAAATCAGAAAAGTAAAATTGTCTCTACTTGAATATGATCCTATATATAGAAAACTATGAAGATTTTACACACACACACACACACACACACACACACACCCCAAGCCATTAGAACTAATAAAAAGTACGCAAAGTACAAATTCAACACGCTGAAAGCATATGTAGGGTCTACACTAATAATAATCTAATTTAAATAAAAATCAAGAAATCAATCTCATGTGCAGTAACATTAAAAATAATAAAATACTTAAGAATAAATTTAAACAAAGAAGTGAAAAGATCTGCAACTGAAAACCATAAAATGTTGATGAAAAAATTAAAGACATGAGAAAAATACCCCATGTATTGTGGATTTCAATAAAATATTCATAGTACCAAAAACAATACACAGTTTCAACACAATGTTTATCAAAATCTCAATGGTATTTTTTCAAATAAACAGAAAAAATTTGAAAATTTCCATGGAGCCACAAAAGATCTTGAATAGCAAAACTAATGAGAAAAATGAAGCTAGAAAGAATTATGCTTCCTGGTTTAGAATTATATCACAAAGCTACAGTAACCAAAAATAGTATAGTATTGGCATAAAAACAGACACATAAACCAGTGGAACAGAACAGGAACCCCAGAAATAAACTCAAATCGAGCATATTCAGTCAAGTAGTTTTATTTACATATTTATTTACATATTTGTTTGTTTGTTTTGCCTTACAGAATTAAACTTGGAACCTTCACATTGAGCTAAAAACGATGCCCTTTCCATATTTTAAAAAATATTTTGAGAAATAGTCCTAAATTGTTAAGTTGACAACGTAGGACTCAAATTGTTAATCCTTCTGTATCAAGTTGCACAGTTTTGGGATTACAGGCACATGCCACCATGCCTGGCTCAGTCCACTAATTTTAGACAAGTTCACCAAGCAGATACAATAGGGAAAAGACAATGTCTTGAAATGATGTTGAAAAAACTGAACATCCAAGAATGAAACTAGATCTTAATCTTACACCACACACACAAATGAAAAAGAACTAGGAACCTAAACATAATCTGTGCAAGTAGCCAGGCCCAGTGGCACAGGCCTGTCATGCCAGCACGCTGGGAAGTGGAGGCAAGAGGATCCCAAATTTGAGCCCAGCCAGCTTGGGCAACTTAACAACTTAGTAAGATTCTGTTTCAAAATCAAAAGCATAAATGGAGGATGGAGGGCTGGGGATGTAGCTCATTGTGAGGGCCTTGGATTCAATTCCATATACCACCATCACCAAAAACATAAATAAAAAATTTTAAAAATAAAAGACCTGGAATTGTGAAACTCAAAGGAAAGATCATCGATACAGGTGTTGGCAGTAATGTGCTGGATATCACACCAAAAACCTAGGCAACAAAAGTGAAATACACAGAACTACATTGAACCGAAAAGCTTCTGCACAGCAAAGGAAATACTCATCAAAATGAAAAGGCATACTACTGATTGGGAAAAAGTATTTGAAAACCATATGTCTGATAAGGTGCTCACAACTCAATAGTAAGAAAAATTACTTGATTAAAATATGTGCAAACATTTGAATAGTCTTTTTTTCCAAAAAAGACATAAAAATGACCAATAGGTACATGAAAAGGTGTCCAAATCACTAATCATTTTAAGAATGCAAACAAAATCACTATTAGATATCACCTCATACCTGTTAGGAATATTATTTAAAAAAAAACAAGATATAGCAAGTTTGGCAAGAATGGGGAGTAAAAACAACCCTTATACACTGTTGGTGGGAATGTAAGCTCCAGAAGCCATGATGTAAACAGTATAGAAACTCCCCCCAGAATTAAAAAATGGAACCACCATACGATATAGAAATCCTCCTGCTGGATATGCACCCAAAAGAAACAAAATGGGCACCTCCCTGAGATTCCCGCACTCCTATACTCATTGAGACAGTTCACAATGGCCAAGACACAGATGCAGCCTAAATGTCCACTGGTGGATGAGTGGATACAAAAACTGTGTGTATAGTGTACACAAATATTACATATATGTATTGTACACACAGAGAGTCACATAGCATATGCAATATTATTCAGCCTTAAAAGAAAGAGATCCTACCTTTTGTAATAATATGGACGAACCCAGAGGACATTACGTCAGTGAAATAAGCCAGGTATTGGAGAAGGGCAGGGGCAGGGGGTACTGCATGATCTCACTTGCAGGTAGAAACTAAAAATGGAGCAAATTTCTGTTGTACAGTGCCATCTGGATGTCCACCAGTTCCTTAAATTCAAAGCCCAAAGTGAAGAAAGAAACTTAGTGGTTATTATTTCTCATAACTCAGGCCTGGCTGGATGGTTCTTATGTGGAATCACCCGTGTGGCTGCATCAGCTGGCAGAGCTGCAAGGAACTTTGCCCAGCAGGGCTGGTGACTGGAGTGTCAGTCTTTTTCTAGATGGCTCGCCTGTGGCTTGGGCTTTCTCACAGCCTGGTGTTCTCAAGGCATTATTCCAAAAAGGAGCATTACATGAGTGAAAACAGAATCTAGTGAAGGGATCTGCGAGTCTCTTGGTAAAGATGAGAGATATGTCTCAGCCATCCTTACAGAGGGTCTCTTACGTCTAGTTCTAGTGCTTCTTCTTTCCATCCTTCCTCCCTTCATTTTTTTCATTCAGTATATCTTCTTTTTCTTTCCCTCTCTCCTTCCATCCCTCTCTCTCTCTTCTTTTTCTTTGTAGTACTATACTGGGGTTAGAGCCCAAGGCCTTCACACTGTGTTACATCCACAGCCCATTTTTATTTTTTATTACTTATTTACTTATTTGAGTTTGAAGAGAGTCTCTCATTACGTTGCTCACCCTTTACACATATTCTGTCCATTGTTTTTCATCTATCATTTTCATTGAATTTATAATTGCTGAGCACTTGCTTTTCTAGGTGCCAGGGACAAAATCAGACACAAGACTGTCACCACTCCTACTCATGTGGAGCTTAAATTCTAGCAGAAGTAAGCAAACAGACAAGTGAGTTCATCTCACCTAGAGATCATTGCTCTGAATATCAATCTGAGGCAGGGTATTGTGTAGTGCAGAGGAACTACTTTGGATTGAGTGGTCTGGGCAGCCTCTTGGAAGAGGCAACATTTGGGCTAAAATTGGGCACAGAGGTTTACCCGTGCAAGAGTCCTGAGGCAGAAGCAAATCTGGGCATAGCTTCAATATAGAAACATGAAGGAAAATAACAGAGTGTGTATTTCACATATGTGCTGCAGGCAAAGCCATGAATTTGCCTTTCAAACTGCACATGTCAGAGTCATTCTCAATTCTTGCTCTCATCACCATATTCACTGGGATCTAAGTCCAATTGGTCCCTCTAACCCTTCTCAGATGGATCTCTCTCCTGCCACCCATGTAGTCCCTCCTTACGTTTCTGGCCAAGACCTGGGACTGACCGTCCGGACTGCCTCTGCTTTCCTGCCACTTCAGTTTGGTCTTCTGAAAACCTCCCAATGCGTCTGCAAAGACACAATTCAGAGATAATTTGAAAGTCATCAATGTCACGCTGTTGCCGCTGGATGAGGTCCAAACTCCGTACTGTCCTCCTTGGAAGCCTGCCTGATCTGGCCCCTGGTTGGTTGGTTTGTTTGCTTCCGTGGTTGTTTGTTTGATCCCGATCCTGATTTCACCTATACAGCCCAGGCTGTCCTTGGACACACAGCCGTCTTCCTAACTCAGCCTCTTGAGTGCTGGGATTACAGGTGTGCGCCACCACACCGGGCTTGCGTGGTGCTGGGGAATGGAACCCAGGGCCTGTGCTTGCCAGGCAAATGCTCTACTCACTGAGCTATACCCTCAGCTCTTGGCCCCTGTCTTTCTGAGCCTATTTCCCACCTGAGTCTAGACCCTATTGTGAAAGGACTATTCTTTTGAGGGTGGAGTACTGTTATTCTCCAAAATGCAAGTGAAATGAGAATCAATGCCATATCTGCTGTTAGTCATTTAGTATGCATCAGGAAAGCACACATTTCTAAAATCAGCCTCTGAAGACAGCAGAAATTTGGTCCAGAAAGGAATCAAAATGGAGAGGAAGAGAGAGATAGGTCAGAGACAGGAGTGAGTCTGAACCTGAAATGGAGATCTCTAGGGGACAAGTAAAGTGTTTGAAGGATTAGGAAGGAGAGATCAAGCATCACTGGCAGAAATGATAATTCACAAATAATTCATAATTCATTGAAGTTGAGAGCCAGAAATAACCTTAAAGGTAACCAAGTCCCATCTCTTACCACACAAAGGAGGGTAAACAACATAGAAAGCCCAACCTGGTTTTTAGACCCCCTAGATTCCAAGGCCAGGCTGCCTTGTGTCACTTCCCACTAATCCTTCTCCCGCCTCTACCAGAGGAAATGACCTCATGGTGTCAGGCCTAGCAATGAGGAGGTTAATGTTGCTTTATTTATTTATTGACAGAGTCTTACTCTGTAGTCCACACTGGTCCTGAACTCTCTATGTAGCCCAGGCTGAGCACACTGAAATCTTTCTACCTCAGCCTCCCAAGTGCTGGGATTACAGGTATGCACCAGCAGGCCTGGTTTATGTGGTGTTGGAATCACACTCAGGGCCTTGAGCATGCTTGACGAGCGCTGTAACCACTGTGCTATTCCTCCAGCCCCCTAAGGCTGCAAGAGTCAAGAGGAGCAGAGTGTTCTCCAGCTTTCGGGGGCCCTCCTTTCCCTGGCTGTAAGAGGACATACCCAATCCAAAGTGTTACAGATGAGGCTTCTTAGTTTCAGCTTTTCTGATGCGACACTGAACCCATTTACCTGACTGCCATGATAAGTGAATTGAATCCACTGTGCAGCTGGGCTGAGGAATTACTTGGAACAATGTCATGAGAGTGGCCAAGAGAAAGAACCAAGGCCTGGCAGCCAACCTAGTGGCCTCTCACAGCTAAAAATAGCTACTGCATCATAATCTTTTTAAAGAGATTTCACATCCATTATATGAAAGTCTCCATCCAACACATCTGTGAGGTAGGTACTGTTTTCACTATTTAAGGATGAGGATATGAGAAACAGAGGGCGTGCCCAAGGTTGCATGAGCTCATCAGTAGAAGGCTTGGAACGTGGGCACAGGTCTTGTGATTTCAAATCCACATGACTAATATCATTCAGCCTTAAAAGGAATGAAATTCTGACACCTACTGCACTGTGGATGGACTTTGAAGATATGCTAAAGGAAATGAGGACACAAAAAGACAAATGCCATAAGTTCACCGATACCAAGGGTTGTCAAATTAACACCCACCCAAAGGAAAACAGTAGTTGTCAGGAGCTGGGAGGAATAAATGGGGTGTGATTATTGTCTACCGTGATAGAGCTTAAAGCACGGGATGATAGAAAAGCGGTGGGGATGAATACTTGATGTAGATGCACAAAAATGGGAAGAACCTCGATGTTATTTAGAATGGTTTAAGTAGTAAATTGTATGTGACACGTACTCTGCCGCAGTAAAAGTAAAATTTTAAAATATTTTAAGCCCATATAACTGCATTGATACCCATTTTCTAACAACTCAATTTCTAAATCACAGCTTGTAGAGCATTAGAAATAAAAAGCCCTTAGTTTACGGCAGAGAAAACAAGGGCCATAAAGGGACGCGGATGGATGTGGGTAGGTTAGGAAGTTAGGAAGGAAGAGGCCCCCCAGGAGCCCCCCACGCACTCCTAGTGGTGTGTAGTCCTCTGCCCTTCGTGAAGCCTCAGGGCTAGCTCCAGTCTCCTGAACACACTCCCTGAACCTGACCCAGCACTTTTGTAGGAGCCTTCTCTCTTCCTTCCAGTCTTTAGCTCGTGGGTGCCTCAGAACCGGACCTGGGGTCTCTTCTTCACCCACATTCACTCCCTAATGCAATTTAAGTCCGTTTGGGGGCTTTCTTCCAGTTATTTCTCCAGTTCTGATCTCGCCTTGGAACTCAACTTCTCCCCACTTGGAGATGCTAAAGCTTTCAAATTTAATATGTATTTCCAACTCTTTCTGTCCCCCAAGCTTATTCATCACCCAGTGCTTCCTGTGTTAGCAAGTGACAGCCCCCTTTCAGTTGCTTGGAGTCTTCCCATCACAACCATTTCGTCAAATCCATCTAAAGTTCATTTTTAACAACATATTCTGAGTCTGCTCATTTTTCACCATCTCTGTCAAGCACAAATTACAATCACCTTTTGGGCAGACTGTTGTAATAGCCTCCTGTGGCGGACGCTGCGATGTACTAAGCAGATTCCCCTTCAGGACGGAGTTATCCATTCTCCTGGCTGCTGGCAGTATTGGCTGCTGAAGGCTCACAGCCCCTGGAAAGGAGCTGCCTCATTCATGGTTGCTCTTCCTCCTAGATATCTCCATGAGGCAAGCCCTCCTTTAATTCAGATTTCTCTTTAAATGTCATCTCATTACAAAGATAATCTTTAACTAGTCCTGTGCAAATTAACAGTCCCCTCTAGTCTTCTTTACATTCATTCTTCCTTCATAGCATTTTATCAGTCTCTGACCCATATTTACTTATACATTTATTTGTTGTTCTGGAGTTAAGCTGTGAAAGAGCAGGTTGGTGTGTGTGTGTGGTGCAGGGTTGCACGTGTGTGTCCTTGCACATTCACAGACATACTTGCACAAGCATACAGGCAACCGCTTAGTCCCAGGACCAAAAACACACTCTGATGGTACATGGAAAACATTCATATTAATTTCCTATTATTGCTGTAATCAATTACTACAAATATAATACCTTCAACACACAAATTTGTTACCATACAGTTATGGAGGTCAGAAGTTCATAACGAGCTAAAATCAAGATGTGGGTGGGGCTTTTGCTCCTGGTAGATCTAAGGAAAGTGTCCCCTTGCTTTCCCTGAATCTAGAGGTTACCTTTAATCTCTGACTCTTAGTTTTGCTTATCTATCTTCGAAGCTACTAATATGGCATCTTTAACACTCTGACTTTTCTCCTGCCTCCCTCTTCTGATGTCAGAGATTTCTGTAATTATATTGGGCCCACACTGATAACTGAGGATAAACTCTCTATTTAGATATGCAGCCTCAATTTTATCGATAGTCTTAAATCTCCTTTGTCATGTCATCCGAAAGGTCCGAGGCCTCCTTAGGCCATAGGCATCTCTGAGGGGTTATTTCTTTGATAATCATAACATCCAATAACTATTTGGTAAACAAATGAATGAGTAATTGTCTATTTTCACTCACTCAGCACTCCCTTGAAACCAGTGTTATTATGCTCCCATTTTTAAAGGTGATAAAAATGAAGCTTGAGGGGTTGTAGGCATAGCTCAGCAGTTAAAGCACTTGTCTAACAAACACAAGGCCTTGGGTTCAATTCCCCTACACCACATAAGCCAAGAGTGGTGGCTCATATCTATAATTCTAGCACTCAGGTGGCTGAGGCAGGAATATTGTTGTGAGTTTGAGGCCAGCTTGGGACTGCATAGAGAGTTCAAAATCAGTCTGAACGACAGAGCAAGAACCTGTCTCAAAATAAATAAATAAATAAAGCTCAAAAAGTGATGTTACAAGTTTAAACTTACCTACCTAATAAATAAAAACTGAAACTTAACTGTAGACCCAAGCTGACCCAAGCGCAGGTCTGACTGCCCCATTTGTTTCATTTTCCTGCATTATCATTTCACAGATCTGACTGTCTCATGTGACTCAGAGGTCCAAAGGACAAAGATCAAAGCATTATACATTTGCAATCCCAAAGCCCATCCCAGAGCCTGACAAATGGCAACATTAAACAACAGTGGTGTGAACCCACTAAGCACTTGGCAAAGTCATCCATTAGTATGAACACTACCTTTACCCCTGAAAAATATATTAAGTAAATACTGAGTGGATAAAATCAGCTCTTCACACTAAATCTCAGTGTCCACATTTTTAGTCCTAATACTCAAGTTCAACACTAACTGAAAATTAAAGTCATATTACATTGGAGATACTCTGAAACATCATCAAGAGTATATTTATAGCTGTCTTCTGGTCTGAATCCAGAATCCCAAGTCATTATCAATCACTCTGTCTAATGAATGAACATTTCCTATGAATAGATTTATCTGTTCTAGATTAAGACTTTGATTTGACAAATGAGAAAACAGTGATGAGTAAGCTACGCAGAGGACTTCACTCTCTTAAGTGTCCTCCATACACATTTAGTTCTCAAAACAGTATTGGACACAGGGGAAGGGTGCACCACTACTCCCATTGTATGATAGGAAAGCCTAGGCTCCAAAACCCAAATACCTTGCTTAAGGTCACCCAGTGAGGGAGGCCCAGAGTTCAGATTTCCTGATTTCTGATTCCACACTTTTCAATTATGCTGCCCAGCAGAACATCCTATGCCTTTTGGAAGGGAACGACCATGCAAAGTGGCAAGGCTCAGCTTCCACAGGGATCCACAAGGATTCTGCCTGCTCCTCAGGCTGGAACTGGGTTTCCCTACTTTTTCAGATCACTTAGCTCCTCAGAATATGAACTTTACAATTTCTCCACCTCCACAATGGAAGTCTGTCCTAAGAATCTAAATCACTCCATAAAGGGGGGGGGGGGGGGGGAGGTAGGACATAACTGCCACTAGGGTGGATTTTTATCTGTCCTGAAGAAGATACATTTTTATTTAATATAAATTTAGATCCTGTGGGTTAATCAAAGGGGATACTGGCAGGTGGGGGAGATTTTATTCTTCCTTTTGCCCACTTTTATAAGCATCCTTTTTGTTTCCACTGTGCTTTGCAAACAATAGAAGAGAACATGGGCTCTGGGGTAAAGAGAGAAAAAAGAATTCTCAAGTTACAGATCCTGGCTAACCTCCTTTCTATGATGATCTGTGCTCTTTTGTGCAGTAATGAAGAGATGGAAAGAAACGAATTGTTCCCACATTATTTGCCACTAGGCCAGCCAAAAGAACCTGTGGTTCCAGGAGCAAAGTGCATCCTGCAGCAGGCTCATTCCCCTCACTTTTCCCTACCACCAGATGAGGCTCTCAGGAAACGACTCTGACTTCACAGCACTTGTTCATGATTTTAGGGTCAGGAACTGCCACAGTAATAGGGTCTAGTTCCATTTTTACATATTCATGGGGTTGGTAACCCCATACAGAAATCCCTTTTGGCCACATTTTTACTATTCAACTTAAAGGCAACAGCACAAAAAAGAGCCACAGCTGTCAGGATCAATGAAGGAATCTTCTGGGATATTTCTATGCTGTCCTCATCCTAAATTCATCTCACTAAAAATCCTATCTTCAAGATTTGCTGTTCTAAGAGGTCATAGACTTTCGAAATCCGATTCCCAGGGCATTTTTGCAGGAGAGGATTTTGCAAAGTACAAATTTCTTCTCTTAATCTGTTTCCCAAAATTTTACCAAAGCAATGTTTTGAAAACATACACTCATTCACTTAACAAATACATATTCAGTTACTACTAAGTGCCAAGCACTTCCCTAAATCTAGTGACTATCCCGTGAATAAGGCTGGAAGTCCCTGTTTTTATCTAGAAATATGTGTGACTTGCAACTTGACCAGATCCATGCCACATTATGGTAGCCATTTCCATCCCTGTAGCACTGCATATAGCTTATACACCTACGAAGATGAGAAGCCCTGGGCCAGGCCCAAGTTGCTAAGAAGAACTACCAATATGTATTAAGTTGCTTTTTTTCCTTTGTTTCTGTAACTAGCTTACTGTTGCCAAGAACCCACTCAACTGTGTCTACTAGGATGTGGTTTTCAGGTTTGAAAGACTCTGAAATCTGGGGTAGGGGGTTGCACTCCTTGGGCTTGTCGGCTGTGTGCAGTTGCTGGCCGGCTAATGAAGACTTTACTTTTGGCTTTCAAGTCTCTGGGATCTTACTCTACAATAGATGCTAAACAAACCAACAAATACTATTTCAGAAAAGTCATCAATAACAAAAAAAAATCAAAACAGAGTAGACAAGGTTTTGAAAGTGACTTGAGTGACTTCGAGGGTAAGTCATATTTGAAACTAGATTTAGGAATAAGAAGAAAATAGGCTATGTCAAGTGTTGTGATTTAGATCTGGAATGTCCCCATGTGTCTCATGTATTTGGATGTCATGAATTATCTATGGAGTAATGTGCCATTAGGATATTGTGGCCTGGTCTGGATGGGTGGATGATAGGTGCATGGTAGAAGATAGGCATGTGGCAGATTATAGATCACAGGCATGCGGACTAGAGTACAGGTGTGTCATGGCTTGTGGTAGCTTAGGGGCTCCAACCTGAAAGGGAGAGAACACTGAGGCTGAATCCAGAAGGGGCAAATCACTGGGATGGGACCTGGAAGTAAGTGCAACTTCCTCCCTTCCTTCTGAGGCCTGACTTGACTTCCTGTTGCATGCCATGAGGATCTGTCTCCTTCTTGCCTCTGCCATGTGTTTCTACTGTCACTGGCTGACCATGTTGACTATGAGCAAAAATAAATCTTTTCTCTCCAAAGTTGTGTATATTGGGTACACCTTCACAGCAATGTAACTAAGACATCAAGATTGTGGATTCCAGGTGGAGGAAATAGGAGAGACAGAAGATTAAAAAGAAAAGGGCTTGAGGGTTAGAAGAACACAAAGAAGCTCAAGAGCTCAAAAGGCAGATGGAGTTAAAGCCAGAGAACAAGGCAAAGAGAGTGGTGAAGAAAAAGAAGAGGATGAGGAAGAAGAAGAGAAAGAAGAAGATGACAGGGTTATAGATGACAGGGTTGTGCCTATGCTCAGGGTGTGGCTGGCAGAGAGCTGAGACCGTTGACATGAAGAGGGAGGAAAAAATAACAGGGGTTATGCTGGATTTTGGCTTGAGCAGTTGAGTGAAAGGCAGTATCATCTTAAGTGCAGAGAATGATGCACACTAAGTTGGAAGAAAAACAGGTATTTTGCTTTGAATATGTTCCACAGAAAGTATTCATTAGACATTCAAGCAAACATGTCACATAGATAACTGGATATATAGATCCAGAGGTGAACAGAAATCTCAGGTTGAAGACAGGAACTTAAAAGTTATTGTCTAAATACTTAATTTTAAGAATCACAGGCTTGAGCAGGGCGTGGTGGCACATGCCTGTAATCCCAGCACTTGGGAGGCTGAGGCACAAGGATTGCTGTGAAGTCGAAGCCAGCCTAGGCTGCATAGTAAGTTCAGGACCAACCTGGCCTAGGGTGAGACCCTGCCTCAAAAATATACAACAGTTATTGGTTTATATCCTGTTATTTAAAACCATGGAGTTCCTAGAAAGAGGATAAAAGGGAAGAAGAGAAATCTGAGACACTTTGACATTCCAGACTTTATCATGAAAAGGGGAACCAGCAAAGGATGGTAAGAAAGAGTGGCCAGCGAGATGGAAAAAGCTGGTGAGAATGTCACCTAACATACCAGGAGAAGATAGCAAGTGAGGAAGGGGATATTAACTAAATAAAATTTAGCTAAGAAATTGAGTAAAAAGAGGGCAGTTGAGGAACCAGTGGATTTGGCAAAATGGAAACCATTAATGACCTCATGAGGAGCAATTTCCTTTTCCTTTTAATCTCTATCTTTGGACTTCCTCAGCTTCTTTGTGTTTTTCTAACTCCCAAGTTCGTTTTTTTTTAAGTCTTCTATCTCTCCTATCTCCTTTGTCTGGAATCCTTAATCTTGATGTCTTAGTTACATTGCTGTGACGGTCTACCCAACATAACACAAATCTGGGGAGGAAAGACTTATTTTCAGTCAACATGGTCAGCGGGAACAGTAGAAACATGTGGTGGAATTGAAATGGCCTAAGATTTTTCTCCTACTGTCTCTACTTTTCCATTAAAAATCTCACCAATGCCTCTTCTTCTCATCGAAGGATCAAAGCTAGTTGCCTTCTTATAAAAGTAACTTCATAATCTAAGAGTATTAAGGAAATTAGGAACTGTCATGGTTCTTAGTTGTAAAAGAACAGAATTCATTTTATCTTTGGTAACTGAGTTTATAAAAATCATAATAGTTCATAGAATCCTCAAGAGGGTCCAAGAACCAAATTTGGGTGTTATTATATTAAAGCTAGAAACAAGCCAAATACAAGCACAGCACTGCAAGGAGAAACTTCCAACTGTTCCATTGGAAAAGTTTTAGCATAACTGGATCTAGACACTCTACCACAGTTGCCTCAGAAGAAGCAGATGTCTCTACCATCATCTCTGCCAGAAGAGCTGATCTGTCCACATACAGTCCATGTCTCTTTTTGCTCACTTCGTCCTCCTGTTGACAGATCCTTGGCAACATGCAGAATCTTCACGGCAAAGAAGTCTTCCCCACTAAATGATATACCCGCACTTTAACACACGAAACTATGAATTCAACTTTATTTGGAAAAGAGGGTCTTTTGCATAAATAGTGAAGGAACTTTGAACAAGTCCACCCAGTGTTATCCAGGTGGGCCTTAAGGCCAACAGTAAGAATGGCCATAAGATAAAAGAAAGGGAAGATTTGGGACAGAATAGGAGGGAATACCACACTAAGAAAGAAGTCATGTGAAACAGGCAGAGATCAAAGGGTTGCTGCCATGGACAAAGAATGCCTGGAGCCACCAGAAGCTGGAAGAGACAGGAAAAAAAAATTTTTTTAACCCCTGAAACCCTCAGTGAGAGAATAGCCAAGACCTTGATGGCACACTTCTGGCCTCTAGAACAGAGACAGAATTAATTTTTGCTGTTTAAGCCATATTTGCGGCAATTTGTTGTAACAGCCCCAGGAAACTCAAACAAATGGACAGAAGTTCCTGTGGCAGTAGTGCAGGGCACTTGGCTGGAACTGCTAGCACCTGTTCCATACCCTTTCTGTCAGATGTGGTCACATCCATGTGTCCTTCCTTTACAAGCAAAGTCAGGCTTGTTAGGAGAAGCCAGACATAACCATGGGTTCACTGAAAGGGGAAAGTCCAAAATCTGCTAATAGGAGGAAAACTCATCTCTTTGATGGGACTTGAACTAGAATTGATTCATTAAAAAAAAAAAAAAGTTCAAAACCCTCACAATTTACCTTGACTGGGAGAGGTGCTTACCTCTTAGATAACTATGCAAAAATTGGCCACAGCTTACTCTGGAGGGAAACTGACCAGAGTATCAGATATGCCAGCACAGAGTGGGCAGAAGAAGAACCTCCCACTCCAGGGCCTAGCATGCCTGAGATGCATCTGGGAAATGCAGAGAGAGCAAGAGCTGAGTGTGAGTGGAAGCCATGACTCTGAATCTCCACGGAGTTCAACGGAAAGAGAAACCAAACTGATCAGCAGAAAGGCGGACACCTTCTTTAGGCTTTAAGGCCTTTTCTGGTATGGCATCAGAGAGCAACAAATATATATGTGAGATTTTGCACCAAGATGCTGTGTGTTCTTTCCTAAGTCTGATAAAGGACCTCAGGGAGTGGTGCTGTTTCAGCTCATGGTCTAGTGAAGGCTGGTGGATACCGTGGGCAAGGGTCACAGCAGGAGGAAACTGGTCTTTGTTGTCCCTGTTCTCTGGGACTGAAGGGCACCAGGTGCTGTCTCTGTAGGCATTCCTGTGTGAGAGAAGTCACAGTGGGCCAGGACAGCAACAGAGCCCCCACCCCAGCCAAGCTAGGGGTAAAACCAAGGTCCTGAGGCTTCTCTGCTAGGAAGGGCAGATCTGATTTGCTTTTTATAGAGATCATCTCGGAGCAGCGTGGAAAATGGAGTGGATGGGAGGAAACTGGGAACAGAAGGAGCACATTCCAGAATGTTTAAATAACAGTCCAAGAGAAGGATGAAGAGGACCAGATGAAGGCAGAGGCAGTGTGGGCAGCAGCGCTGCAAGGAGAGGGGGCTTCTGCGCGGGACACCGGGAGGAGAGCTGTTCTGCTAAACCAAGATCTGGAGGGAAGACAAGCGGCAGAATCCTGCACCGGCTCCTGCTCCCAGGGAACTGAGAGGCTGGGGCCCAGGCTGCTTTGGCATCAAGAAAATCCTGGACATTTCCTTCTCAAAGGCTTTTAGTACTTTAGAGAAAAAGAAAAAAGAATGCAAAAAATGGGATCAAATAAAATGTGGTTCATTTTAAATATTTATTTCTTAAAGTATAGCTTTAAAACCACAGGCACAGAGGCCCAGTGTTGCGTCTCCAAGACAATAATAGAACCCTCTTCTAAAAAAATATATCAGTTCACTAATGAGATCACCAGGTTCTAGTCCCATAAAGAGACATGATTTTCAGTCAGGAGATGGGAATCTTCTTCCAGGCTTGGCAGTTGCCTCCCTGAGACTGGAGAAGAGGCTAAAAATAGACATTGGAGGCGGGTCAGTAATGTGAGGCCTGGGCATGTTCCTCTGTGATAGGCACTGAAGCCTGGTTGTGATGCTCTGGAAGGCAAACCCTGAAACACTGCCCATAGAAATAGTCTATCCAAAGGGGCTGGCTGGAAAGAGCTAGATGCCACAGAAACCAAGCTGGGGGGCACAGGGGAAGAGCACTGAGCATTCCAGCTGCCCATCGCACAAGTGGGGCTATTCCCTGAGAGAGCAAAAAGATGACAAGGAGCTGAGACCTTCCAAGGCTCTCTAGGCCACGGGGCAAGACTTATAGACCTTCCGTGGGAGCTCAGGGCTTCCACTCCGGTGAGAACATGTCTCCTTCCCAAAGCACTAGTTTGAGCCCTAAGCCTGCCATCATAGCTTTTTCTGATTAAGACCCTGAGTTGTAGTGTTTTAATCTCCCTCTCTCTCCCTCTCTCTCTCTCTCTCTCTCTCTCTCTCTCTCTCTCTCTCTCTCTCTCTCTCTCTCTCTCATCTTTAAACCTGGCACATTTATTATGGAGTACAGACTAGTGAGTTCCAATAGGTATTAAAGTCACACAGATCTAGCTTCAGATTCTTGGGCACAATACTGTCTTATTCCAAGCTATAAATTGGGATTCATAGGATTTGTCACGAAGATTAAAAGATGACAGCTGTGAACATAACTTGTGATCCCATGGCACCGTAAGCCCCTCTGGTGCCACAGCACTGTGACTGCAACCTCAGGTTCTGAGTCTCCTTCCTGGGACTCAGGGCCCTGGTGCACCTCAGGCTCTGATTGCTCTTTTTCTGCATATACTCCTCCATGGCCTAATTTGGATCTGTTCTTTCCATAAGTCTTGCACACCACCCTCACCCAGGCCTGCAGTGGACCTTTGTAATCCCATGAGCTTTTCTTGGCCATTGACAGTCTACTGGTGGGTGGTCCAGCATGAGGGGAGGAAACATGGTCACACCAACCCTCCAAAGAGGATGCCTCTTCAGCTCCATGTGCAAGGCTTCCTGTCTGCATCTAGGTATTCTTCAAAACCCAGTGAGGGTGTAACTTCCTCTGGGAAGGATTCTTCTTGCTCCAGATGCTCTGAACTTGATTTCTATTACCTCTTCTGGAGTTACTGAGTATTTGAGGCTTTCTAATATGAATTCCTACAGATATTTCTGCCACTAGACCATGTGCTCCTTGGCCTATCTATGTGTCCCTTTCTGTGTCAGACAAATGGATGCTCAGGAAGAGTTGAGTCCATAGTGTTTTCCAATTATCAGTGGTAAACCCACCTGCCAACACACACTGCTCAAGAATTTGAGTACTTTACAGAAGAGGTTATAAAAATCACTTCTTTTTGCAAACAAATCTTTCCTGGAGCTCACTCATTAATTCAATGTCTGTTTTTGTGCTCCAATGGCAGAGTTAAGCAGAAGTGATGAAGATCCTATAGACTACAAAGCTAAACATATTAGCTATCAAGTTCTTTTCAAAAAATTCGATCAACCCGGCTTTAAAACAAGAAGTTGAAGTTTCTTTATTGGCCACATAGGGATAATATCATACCACAGAAGTGCTGTGAAGACCCCAACAGCTAATGGCTAGAAACTACCCTATAAATGGCACTACCCTGCCCACGACAGGGGGTCAAGTGAGCCTCAGAATCTTGAGTGATGAGGGACGGGAGTGTGAAGCTCATCATCACTTGGGAGCTGGACATGGCCATCCAAGCTGGCAAACCACCAGTGCTGCACAAATGCAAAAATCAAATATCTTCCCACAGTGCACAAAATTCCTCTCCATCTTCCCAAATAGACTTCCCCCATAAGGCATTAATTCAGACAGAGCTATTGCCGCTGGAGAGAATAAAATCGGCCACTGAATGTTCCTGTTCCTCATTTATGATAAATGCTCTGAGAAGTAAGGAAGTCCCTTAATTAATGCCATGGGCAGATTTGCATAACTGCTGGCTATGGTAGATAAGAATGATTTCTTACTTGATTTGACAGAGCTAACATGCAAACCCCAAAATATTTTCCATTAGCCTTCTGGCTAGTTATCAACAAGGATCTTACACTTCCTAAGGTGAGCCTCTCAGTCTTAAGTCACAGGAAGTATGTTGAAAGCCCCAGGGAAAGAATGCGTGATGGGAGAGAGAGGCTGAGGCATGCCCTTGGTCCACAGAAGGAGGCGACAAGACATTGCCGCTGATGGAGAGGAGAGAGCACGGCTTAGACTTGAAGGCCTTGGTACTTTTGCTGTAGGCTGGGAGGGTGGGGTGAAAACTTCTGTCTTTGTCGAATAGAGCTGTCTCATTCACCTTAATGAGATGGGAAGTCTCCCCAGAAAGGGGAGTTATATGCCCAGCTAGCCCCTTGTGTGGGTCAGGAGTGAACATGACCGAACCCCGGGCTTCCCACACCAGTCACCTCATGCTGCAGGTACCTCTGCTTACTGTGCACCAGACCTTCCTGCCTTTGCCTCACAGGACCCGGGGAGGAGGCAGACAAGATTGTTCACACTCCATTTGTGCAGAGGAGGAAACATAGGCCCTGAGATGAAACCCTGCATGTGGCCCCCACCAGGGACACACAGATGGAAACCCAGATCTCCATCCTGCAGTCTTCTCCCTCACTATGCTGCCTGTGGTATGACAGCCTCTTGGCTCCCCAGTGCAACTGCGGACTGTTCTGATCCTTCTGATCCTTTTGCCAGCCCTGAAACTAGACCTCTGCCCTCCACTTGAGACCCCTCCACCAGGTCCCTTCAAAGCCTGATCCGTGTGTCACTGACACACAGGGCTTTGTGAGGCTAGGCCTAGGGTAAAGTAAATAAATCACCAGGGTATAGAATTTTAAAATGCAATCATACTCAAGGCCATGTAAGTGACCTGGCCAAGGCCAGTATCACCACACCGTCACAGGGATTAGACGAAATATTGCTCATAAAGTGCTTAGAAGCAGAGCCTAGCCCACCGTCAGTGCTATAAAAATACTTGTTATTGTTATTAATAACAGTGGCATTAGTAGTTTTGAGACAATCTTTTTTTCCCTTGTAATTAGAGATTAAATTCAATGCTGTCAGTGAATGAACTGTAAGCTTTGGAGTTACACAAATGTACCAAAGATGCCATGCTCCTTTGGAGGCTCACTTGTCTCTGAATGGGGACAGTTAGCTATGTCCTAGTCCCTGGCCACAAGTGACCCTCTGACCTTCCCCCACCTGTCTTCCATGCGAAGAAGCTTGGACTCCTCACTGGAGCTAAGAGGGGCCACGGTGGAGGTAGAGCTGGAGGCGATATCTCAAATCTATGGCACAGAAAACCTCTGGCAATGCCTGATGTCAGACCAGTCAGGACCAGAACTGGAGGCTGAGAAGCCAGGCCAGGTAGAGGCAAGTGAACAGTCCTGAAAAGAGGCAATGAGGCCTGAATTAGGACAGTGGTAGTGAGGGAGAGAGAGGACCCAGCAAGAGAGTTTGAATGAGGAAGTAAAAATCTGTTCTTCACTCCTGGAAAAACAACTGTGAATCAGTGATACCATCTTTATCCCCAAAGGCAAACAGATCCTTCATTAGTGCTAGCAATTGAGAGCTGTGCGAGGTTTGGTACCCACTAGCTGCTAAACATGCATATAAAAGGAAGCACACCATATGCTGGGATGAGTTCATGCCAATTGGCCCCACTTAGATATATACTGCTTTAATTTTAACACTTCATTTGAACAAAAGTCTACTTCTAATGAAGCTAAGGATTCCCAAAGAGTTTCTTCCTGCTGGCCAATTTGACTTGATTTCTTCCTGAGTGATGAAACGCCTTTCAATGGGTTTGTCCAGGATTCAGATGTCAACACAAATGAATGAGAAACTTCCCAAACAGATGAAATGAGAAGACTTGGAAGGTGGTGAGTTCCCTGTCATTGAAGGTATTCAAACAAAAGCTAGATAGATACTTGATGGAGTTGTTGTATACAAGATTCAATTATCAGAAAATGAGTGGAAGGGGATGTTGGTCTTTATGACCTTTAAGGACTTTCAAAACTATGAAATTCTAAGAGGTTGAATCACAAATGTAGTTTTGGGCTGATTGGGGGAACCCCATAATTACAGTTGAGTCAGAATGAGGATCTAAGCTTTTTCAAGCAAATTCAGAAGTTATTACCACCTCAGAGAAGAAATCTGAGCAACCCATCAGCCAAGATGGCCCCAGGGCATGACTTGGGCGATCATGAGGAGAAAAGCTTTGCTTTCGGCATTATCATTAGGAGCCTGGGACCACTGAAAAGCTTCTCCTAGGCTAGAGTGAAAAACCAGGAAAAGTATTAATTTTCTCTTCTTTATAGCCAACCATATGCCTCTTTTTGGCTATCTGGAAGCTATGGTTCTCTGGCTATCTGGAAGCTCAGAACTTAAGTTTGCACAGGGAAATAACAATCACATTCTGTTTGTTGCCAGTGCTCCCTCCTTTCTTATCTCATCTGCCCTCTTATTTTAGTGAAAACCTTTCTTAGTTCTTATTTTTTAAATCTGTGGGTTTTTAAAATTTCTGTTTCCTCCAAGTTACCTGAAATGTCTGAGAAACAAGGAAGTAAATAAACAAGAAAAATGATGGCCCACCATCTGGGGAGCAAATTATTGTCTTTGATTAATAAATTATGAGGGAACTGCAGAAGAAGCATCAGATAGAAGCCGAGACTCAGGTTAAGCATCTCTCTGTTTTCTGGGAGCATGAGGAAGACGCTGTCCCTCCTGAGTCCAGTATCTTTTTCTATAGAATGACAGCTGAAACCCTGGATAGAACTTGGCTTTGGCTTCCAACATCTTCTTGCCCCCGCTGGCAAGTTCAGGTTCCCAAGTGTGTCTCCAGATACTGTCCCTCTACCTAATTCAGGCCTCTGTGGGAATTGAGGTCTCTTGCCCGTAGACAATATCCTGGACTTTTTATTTATTTATGTATTTATACAATACAAGTATATAGAAATTGTCATATTTTTGCTGAGCTCTGAATACATTCATGTACAGCTCATCATGATCTTACGAGAGGTATTATTATGATTATACCCATTTTACAGATAAAGAGACTGACTCTTAGAATTTTCAGCAAATCACTAATAAGTGCTAGGGCCAGGTTTGAGATTCAGGCGACCAGGCTCTGAGTTAATATGCTCAACTGCCTGCTCCCTAAAATCCAACCATGATTTTGACTCAGCTAGCAGCTCTTGTTTAGACGATTAGCTCTCCTGTTGTTCAATTAAACAAAATCTTTCCTGAGGGCTACTCTGGGTCAAACCTTCTGCTGGGACAGGGACCAGGCAGGAGTCCAATACGGTTCCACTCTTTAGGAGCTATCTATGTGGGAGTAAGAATGAAGTATGTGCCCCACTCACTAGAATCCAAAGAGATATTGTATAAATGGAAGTTCCATTTTTAATCCTATCTCATAAATGGTTATGGAAGGGAATGAATGTGGGCATTACAGGCAGAGAGAGAAGCGGGAGAAACAAGTCCAAAGGCACAAAGGTATGTAGTACACTGGGAAGGGAATGGGGTTTAGCTACTGGGGACTTCAGTCCTGGTTTTCTCCGCGATCTGCTTTTGAGTCACTCTTCCTACTCAACATTAGTGAACATATATTTGTTGGGCACCTGCTATGAATCAGGCATGGATCTAGGTGCTAAGGATGCAGCAGCCAACATGGTGCCTTCATCCACCACTTCTCCAAGGTAACGGAGGTAATGCAGTCACTGAATAAAATAAAAGTGAAATTTCAGGTGACAGTAAAAGGCACAAGAACAATATACAATATACAATAGCCTCCCTTACCTACAGTTCCATTTTCCACAGCTTCTGTTACCTATGGTCAACTGAGGTCCAAAAATATTAAATGGAAAGTTCCAGAAATTGCAGATTTTAAAAAAGATTTTACTACAGTACATTGGTATAATTTTTTGATTTTATTATTAGCTATTTTTGTTAATTTCCTATTGTACCTAATTTGTGTGTGCGTGTGTGTGCGCGTGCGTGTGTGTGTGTGTGTGTGTGTGTGTGTGTGTTTGTGTAAAATATGATGTATATTAGGTTTTGGTTCCATGCATAGCTTCAGGCCTCCACTGGGGGTCTGGGGCCGTATTCCCCACAGATAATGGTGGCTACTGTAGAGAGGAATGGGACAGGGGAGGATCACTACTGTAGTCAGAACTATCAGACGGATCAAAAAGGCCCTTTTGATAAGGTAACATTTTAGCACAAATCCAAATGGAGCGAGGGAGTAAGCTATGAAGATATCTGGCACAAGGTTGTCGTAGGCAGAGAGAGAAAAAAATGTAGGTGCCTGGAAAACAACTATGTTATTTTTGAGGAACAGCAAAACGAGGCTGCTGGGGACAAGGGGAGGTGGCAAGGAAATGAGATGTGAGCTGCAGTAGGGACACAGACTGTGTGCGTGGGGTCTTGCTCACTAGAGTAAGGACTTTGGATTAGGCTCTCCATGCAGTAGGAAGACCCTGGAAGGCTGCTAGTGAGCCAAACTGTGACAGCCACATGCACTTTTTCAAACATCCCTGAGAAAGCAGACTTCTATCCCACCTCAGGGCCTTTACCCATGCTCTTACTCTGCCACCAATGTCTACCCCCCCGCCTTTCCACTGAGTCATTTCCTGCTTCCCTCAGAGAAACTGGTCTTGACCCTCCTAAATCAATTAGATCCCCCTGATAAAGAACCTCACCATCCCATACTTCCCCTTTGTGGCACTTTCCTGAACTATCATTACATAATCACATGTAGAACTTTACTGCTGTTGGTTCCACCAGATAGAAAGTTCCATGAGGTAAGAGTATGTCTGTCCTCTGGGCCCCTGTATCCTCAGGATCCTGCACAGGCTCTGGCTCTTACAAGGCCCTCAGCTTGTATATAAGAATAAGAGAACTGAAAGACCAGGGTGAACACATGCACCCAGGCCAGAGAGGAAATGCTGGACTGCAGAGGGGACAAGAGAAGGCACGCAACAGTGTGGCTCTACGTGTCATTCCACTAAGCCCCTGATAACTCTGGGTAAAACAATAGAAAGGAATCGAGGCTGGAGGCAGAAACCACAGATGGCAATTTTTAACACTATTTGGTGGTCTTCCCATCCTGTGTAAACTTCATGTTAAGGAGAAATGTGCACATACGGAGACTTTTTGTGAATTTAGAGATTCATGTAGGCCTGGGCGGCTATCCCCGGGCTGCTATGGGCAGTAGTAAGAGTCAGTGATTGCGGCTAGTGGGGAGGTAACTAGAAGCTGTACCCAGTGCCCAGGAGCAAGCATCGCACTGGATGAAGGACAGGAGATCTGGGTTTGTTCATCCACTCAGTTACTGTTTATATTAAACAAATATCGATTGATCATATAATAGGGGCTAAGTCCTGGGGGAGGCCCTGGGTTTAGGGTCTATTTTTGATTTGTTTTTTGTTTTACCTATTAGTCACGCAAATTTGGACAAGTTTTTTACCTTTTCCATATAATGAGTTAAAAAATCTTCATGAAAAAGGGAGTGGCTTTCCCTCTTAAAGGAAACGCAAAGTCCTCCAGGACTTGACTTCAAGAGCAGAGTCTCCACATAAGTAAAAATGACAGAATAGAAGGCCGCAGTTCTGTGCCCTGGAGTTTCTCCCCCACTTAGAGCTAGCACTTTGATTCCAGCTGGCACGCCTGAACTGCCTGGCATGGCTGCTCTCGTCTGCTTCGTGGCCTGACAAAATCGCTACTTGTCCCCAGGCCCCGCATTAATTGTCAGGGCTCCTGAAACCTTCATTGGCTTTCTGCTCCCCAGCAAGATAAATCCCTCCCATCTGCCCTGCTCTGAACACTCCCGCAGCAAGGCTTGGCTTCTCCGCGTGGCTGGTAGTGGGATGCTTCTGAGAACCAGCTTTTCTTCCCTATGTTTCCCCAGCCTTTGGCTGGATGTCTAGCCCGGAACACACTCTCCGTAGCTAGATGGTAAAAAGTCAGCAGGCCTGCGGAATAACTCACAAGCCAATATAGTGGTGGGAATCAGCCTGAGTGGATGGACTCAGAAGGAGACAGGTCTCAACTAACCCAGATAAAATCATCAGGAAACACTCACTTCAGGGAATTGAGAGGCTAATGGGCGTGAGGACTGGAAATCCGGGTAAGTGGAACTCTCTTGTTAGAAAGAGAGAATTGCAGTTAAGAATTCTCTACAATAAAATTACACAAAATTACAATGTCTTTGTTGTCCAATATCTTAGGCTGCCCGTGGCGCTCCACGCTGCACTCAGATGTCTGGAGGGGAATTTGAGCCCTGAGTGACACACCTTTGATGGCTGTCCTGCCTTGGACATCTCTGGCTCAGGGATGCTACCTAATTTCTTGTGTAACAAAATATTAATAAATAAGGGATAAAGACACCGATTCCTAAGTAATATAGTCATTCTAGAATTGTTAAAGCCATGTATCTCCCGATTTTGCTTTCACTGTGACTGTAAAAATGAACTTCTGTTTGATGAGTCCCACCTGCACAGGTGCCATGATAAATTGTTCATACATATTACATAATCCAAAACAAACAGATCAAAAGGGGCAAGTTGTTCTTACACTCCCCTTTGGAACACATCAGGAGAAAACTTGAACGTGATCACAAGTGGTGTTTTGTTAGACCATTTGAAGTGAAGATGGGTCCACAAGAGACAGAGTGAAGTAGCAGCTAATTGCTGCTCAGTGCTCTTCTGACAGACAGCTGGCTGCTCACTTAATGGCAGGGCTTTTGCACACTTCAGTCACATAGCACTGTGGTCAGTGCAATGGCCTGCGCATAAAGAACAGGACTGAGCAGGCCATAAACAACAGAGGAGAACCTGAGGATGGCATCAGGGGAGAGCTAGGGGGGCGTGGAAGTTCCACATGTTACGAAACCTCCTTCTTTACTTCTAGGAAATCACCAGAAAATTCTTCCGTATTCTCCAATGTCCTTGAGATAAGACGATTATTTGGCAGCACTGACAGAAAAATCTGAGGTCTGAAAACTCAGCAGACATGGGCACACCTAGCCACTGTCTGGGTTCCATGTGACCCACAACCCAATGAGTCGGGAAGTGTCACCTTCATTTTCCACACAAGGAAACTGAAACTCAGACAGGTTAACACAAATGGCCAACAAACAAGCTAGAATCACTGGGTAGTCATTCTCAATGTCTGCCTGATACCTAAGTCTATAATCTTAACTCAGGAGAGATCTGTCTCTGTAATTCTATAACTATTTCCTATTTAACAAATGTTCATAAGTTCAATGATGTCTTTGCCTGTGTTTCTTAAGCCATGTTTTTCAGCCATACTAATAACAGAAGAAACAGTTGTACATTGCAAGGAAGGAGGGGAATGCTGGTAGTCACGGGGTATAAATAGCCTACTGATCTCCCATCTTCAGAAAGGCACTAGAAGCGAGGCCGCAGCCGGCAAGTGACTGCACGTGACGGGAGCAGCCTCTTTGCACACATGGGCATACACAGCCGAGCGGAGATTTGAGTCTTCGCTGCCATATTCTCTGCAAACGCCCACCGTGGAGTGACATCATTGCCAAAGCCCAATTAGCTCAGAGAAGACCCTGGCACTGGATGATATTCCTTCAAGATGGCATGAAATTCCAAATATAAATTGGGTCCATACTGGGCGATGATTCAAGAAATGATCTCGGCCAGTTCCACACGACTAGGAGTATCCATTAGATAGACTTTGGCAACTGTATCACCTCTACAAAGACAGAGGTGTAATCGCACCCTAGACACCTCAGAAACCATACAGAGCAGAATGCAGAAGTTCTCTCACAAGAGCGAGGTTACCATGTCACAGGACACACTTACAGAAGATGGAAGGACAGCTTTTCAAGATGCACAGCCATCTTCAGCTGCCTTTTCATTTTAGAAAAAAAAAAAAGAAAGTTAAATGTTTAACATAGCAAGAACTCACATTTGAATTGCTCCTTACAATTTGTTTGAATGTTATTTTTGGGATCTATACAATTATCATTGCTATTTTATGGGGAAAAAAAAAAACCCTAAGGTTTAAACCAATTCACATGTGTTCTGTGGGCACTGGAACTTGAGGCTACAGTTTTTACCCCTGAGATAACCCACATATCATACTCCTGATCTTAACCCCAAAGTTTGCTACAAAACATCTTGCTTTGATTATTTTTGCATTGCTCTAGTATATAGATAGTCTTTGGAAACAAAAGACATCCTTCTATTTGAAGCATTATGTTTTCAGTACAGATATTTCCAATTACAAAATATAGTAAAATCTCCATTGCTGGAAATTAAATGGATAATGGCAGAACCCTGCACTTTTTTTTCCTCAATAAAAAATGTGAAAGGTATGTTTTGAGAATGATTTGAGTGCGAGGGTTTTGCACCTCTCTTCATCGGGTCATCAGTATTTCTTGGGCTTGATATGTCATAAGGATATTACAAATGTCTATGAATTGAACAAAATGGAGTTAACTGAGAGGCTTGCACAAGCCCAAAGAAACGGCAGAACTCACAACTGAGTGTTAATTTTTAACATGAAGTGTTGCTCTATCATGGGTCAGATGTTTCCCATGTAGCTATTTTGTTCCTGGGAATGTAATGAATGCTACAAATTCAGAAAGACCCATTGTAATCAAAAAGATCCTTCAAAGTAGAAAAAGCAGGAAGACAGAGTCAGAGATGACTATGAGGACTTGGCCCTATGTTGCTGGCTGTGAGCAGAGAAGGAATGCCACAAGCTAAGGAATGCAGGCAGCCTCTAAAATCCAGAAAAGGCAAGGGAAGAGATTCTTCTTAGAGCTCTCAGAGGGAATACAGCCCTACTGGAACTTCGATGAGAGACCCATGTTGAACTCTTGGTAATCAGAACTGTAGGATATATTCATATTGTTTAGGCTACTTGATTTGTTGTAACTTTAGCAGCAATAAGAACTAATAAAAATGGCAAAGAAACATTAGAAGTCAAGAAACATGGTTCTGAATCAAAACCTGACAATTATTATATTCTACATTCACTATTTTACTTCCAAACATTTGTACTGAAGAAGTAATCTGAACTCATGAAGGTTCATATATGGATGTTCACTTGTAACATTTTTCATTCCAGTAAAATGTTTATAATAATGGATTGAAGGTCATCCACACAACGCAGTATTAGGCGGTCATTAATAAATATCACTTCTCTAAGAAAATACTAATAGCCTGAGGAAAGATCCAGGTTAAAAATCAGGATATAAATAATATCTTACCTCAATTTTATAAGGTTTGAAGAAAAAATTTTAAAATGTTATCGAAGGATTAAAATTTTAAGTAGTAATTTTTAAAGTTAATGATGATTATTATTAGAGCTTTTTTGTTTTTCTCCTATATTTTGGAACTTTCTATACATCTGTAATGAGCATGAATTACTTTTTTAATCAGGAAAATAAACAAATTTTTGTATAGAGAAAGCCCTTCAGGTAACAAAAACCACAAAATTAATCATGCCTTTGATTGCATAATCTCATTTATAAAAATATATCCTAAGGAAATAATTTGAAACCAGACCAAAATCTCGTAAGTGGAAAGAATTTTATAGCCATGTTACTTATAATAGTTAAAAATGAGAAGCAGCATGGCTATCTAGCAATTTAATTATGATAAAGCAAATTGTAATATATTTTCTTGATAGAATATTGTGCAGTCATAAAAATAATTAATACAAAGACTATCTAGAAATACAGACACTGCAAAATAGTATGAATTTTAAAAACTCAAGCATGAAACACAAAATGCTTACAATTATAATTATTCCACGATACATGATAAAGATAGTAAATAGAGATAGAAATTATAAATGATTGCTATGTTAAATAAAAGGGATTCTGGGAGTAATTTGAACAAACTTACATCAATAACAAATAGAACAACTGCATACAAATTTATACTCCCCATGAGATACAAGACAAGGCTAGAAAACCGGTCAGGAGCATTGTCATCATAGTGATAACAGAAGAGGCAACATTCATGAGAAGGACCATCCACACAGGGCATATGTTTTATTTTCTCTATTCAACAACTATTTCTGGAACCTGTTTTCTTACATATAATAATGCAAATGTTAGACAAAGTTACTCTTAGAGAACAAGGAGAAGGAACCCGAGTCTTCTCACTGTGCTGCAGTGACAGTGACAGCCAGGCCTTCCCAAAGGCAGGGGCTGGTTGTAGTCACAGCTGACAGGGGAAAGAGAAGGCCTGGAAGCAGGCCTTCAGGTCCATATGACCTCTGAGTACAGCTGCCTGCACAAGAAATCTCAGAAAGTGCTAAAGAGTCACAAGTGACATCTCTAACTGTACAGTGAACATTTGCAGGATGAGAAAGCACATTTAAAAAGACCCTGAAAATCATGATCAGTATGGTTAATGTATATAAATTATACTAGTTAAAACAGAGGAATAGTTGGAATGTGTTGAAAGAATGAACAGTAAAAAACAAAAAAACTCAATACATTCAGATAATGGACCTTATATTTTACCAAAAGAGTTCAAATAACAGACCAGTCTCTAAAGCCTCTAAAGTAGGAACCATAAACTTTTTTTTTTTTTTCATCTCAGTACCTAGAGAATGGCCTGATACTAACAAGGGACTTGGCATGTTGAATGGATAGACGAATGTATGAGCACACTGTTAAGAAGCACAATTAGTTTTTAGCTTCTTTGCAACTGGTTTCTCCCCAGCCACTTAGCCTTGTCAGTCCAAGAAGACTGAACATCCATTTCTTAGGAGTTTAATAATTCAGATCCTGAAGCACTTCTCTGATGTCCAAAATCCAAACAAAATATTCATTTATTTTGAGCCAGTTAACAGGTATATAAGCAGTGAAATGGGTTTAGAATATGTTAGACAAGAGTCACCTATTCTATCTTTCATAGTGTACTTGATGTTTAAAATGCCTAACTGAAATAAAGAAATAAGATCTCTATTCCTGAAAGCCTTGGATCAAAAACAAAATCTATAGAACACAAAAGCTTGACCCACCACTTCTAAATTACTCTGATGAAACTATTGATAGGACTATCAAGAGAGCAAAAGGACACTTGTGGAAAGTTCTTCAACCATCCTACAAAACACAAATGGCTAATGGCTATCCATTTTTTCATTTGTTTATCTGCTGTACTAGGAACTGAACCTAGGGCCTTCACACTGAGCTACATCCCAGTCCTGCTTGTTTGTTTGTTGGTTGGTTTTGTTTGTTTGTTGAGGGAAGATCTTGCTATATTGCTCAGGCTGACCTCGAATTTGCAATCCTCTTACTTCAGCCTCCTGAGTAGCTGGGATTGCAGGCATGTGCCACTATACTCAGATAATTACCCACTTCTTAAGTCAATCCTAAAAAGCGTATTTTTGGCAAGTTGCTTATTGGACTACAAGCCTAATAAGGTCGTTAGTCAATTTTTGGTGATTTTAAACAAACATCTGCCACAAAACTAGACCAAACCGCAGACTTCTGAGGCACTCAACAGTCTTTAGAAGAAATTGATTATAGAAAGTGGACCAGGAAGAATTTCTCTATTTAGTCCAATTTCTAAGTAGAAATTCAGTGGTTAATGAATAATGAATGTGAATAATTAATGCATACGAGAAAGGAAATTTTCTTACCTGTCAGTTACTTATCTTCAAGATTACACATCCATCACCACTCCCCCAGGGGCTAGACTTATCTCCATAGAAACTGGGGGCAATCCAAATGTTAATTATGCCTCAGTGCCAGATTTCCCGCTCAGAAGGTGACTCACTGAAAGAAGACCTAGAACTAACTTGCTCTAAAAGGGAGAAAATTTAATTTATTCGACCTAAGAAACTATTAAAAGAGTGATTCTGTTTGTGTATACATTGTGTCCCTCGCAAAATTCACAGGTTAAAATCTAGTCTCAGCCAATAGTTTAAAGAGAAATGGCCTTTGGGAGGCAATTAAGTTACGGTTTCAAAACCTCATGTGCGGAATTAATGCCCTTATAAAAGACTCCTAAGAGAGAATGTTTGCCCATTTTGCCACATAAGGATCTTTGAAGGAAACCTCTTTGATGATCAGTTTTTCATGAGACACCAAATCTGCTGGCAACTTGATCCAAACACCCAAGTCTCTAACACTATGAATAATAAATTTATGTTTATAAATTTTCCTGGTTTCCTGTTTATAAAATTTCCTTTTGTCATATGCTGAGCCTACTGGTAATCCTTGGCCTGTAATCCCAGCACTCTGGAGGGCAGAAGCAGGAGGATTATGAATTCAAGCTTCGCCTGGGCAATGTAGCAACTTAGTGAGATCCTATCTCAAAATTGAAAATTAAAATGGGCTAAAGTTATAGATCAGTGAGAAAGCCCTGGGTTCCATTTTCAGTATCAAAAAGAAGGTATTTCATTATACTAGCCCAAAAAAACTAACACAAAAGGACCATACAGAAGCAAGTGTATCCTCTGGGAAGAAAGTTGAAGAACCAGATCCTTGAGCCATTGGTGGCATAAGTATCAGAACCTAGAAAAAAATGACCAGCACAAAGGGGTTGATCACAGAATATTGCCCATGTTATTGAATGTTATGCTGGATGCTCATGAGTAAACTAAAAATTCAGTGTTGTGAGGACATAATCACTCTCATTTTTATGATAATATTGTATTCAATATCCTTGCTATATTCATTATTTCTTTCTTCCTCATAAAATAGGCACATGTCCACAATGCCTTGCCCATAACTTTTAAACTCTAAAATTCCAAATTTCTGAAAGGTGTCATAATAGTGGCAAAGTTTCTTTGGTCTTTGTACCATTAACTTGAATATGGACACATTTTGCTGCAGAAATGGTGTAATTGCTTTGAGAAGACTACTCAGGTCCTTGATGGGGTTTTCACTTATATATAAGGTACAATGTGTTACTTTCTAAAATCTGAAAAATTCTGAATTTCAAAATACATTTATCCATAAAAATTAGTTAGATTTCACTGTCTCCTACTTTCATAACTGACATCTTTGGTTCAGAGAAGTTGAGCAATTTATATCGCTAGTAAGTAGAAATCTAAAGCCAAAGTATTCTAATACCAAGTTTTTCTTTTACTCTACCCAAGCCTCATACTCTCTGAAACTGAGCATTAAGATAATTGTCTATTTCATGAACATAAAAGAGGTCTAACTGGCCAGAGCCTTGGTCTTTGCAAGGGAGTCGGGCCATGGATAAATGGCATGGGGACTAGAGACAGGGTGTAATGAGACAGAGAGGTATCACGTGGAGACACATCTTGTCCCTGTAGGAAGTGACTTCCAATACTTAAGTCTCACACTGCAGTGACTGCAATGGAGTACGTAGAAGCTTACTGTAGACTTCCTGTCAATAAATCAGGCATGACCCAAGATGACACTATAATACCACATCCATTTTTTTTTTTTAAATCATAGGCCTTTCGTCTCTAGGTAAGTAATGCCATATCTTTCTCAAAGAGAATAAGAAGACTAAATTACAAGGTCAGTACGTGCATCAGTCAGGAAAGTCTGGGTTATGCTGCAATAACAAACAACACACAATGTTTTATTGCTTTAAAAATCAAAGGTTTATTAAACATATTCATTATAAGAAATCAAGGGGGGTCCATTCATGTGTCACTCTAAACCTGGGATAATAATATAATCCCTGTCTCAAATATCGCTGCTTACCCAACAGAAGGAGAGAGAAGGTAACAGCATGCACTGATTCTCAGGTTCTGTCCAAGAGTGGCATTTTGTCACATCCACTTACATAGTTGGTTGGCTCAAGTCAGTCATGCAGTCATGGCTAACACCAGGTGAGCAGGAAGCGCAAAATTTATGAATTCTGAGATTTCCAATTAATTTTCCTGTCCAATACAAACTGAATGTGTGTTGGTGCTAAGCCTTATTCTGTGAACTAAGGATCAACAATTGTGTTAAGTGCTATGAAGAGAAATAAAATCGGGCAGTGGGGGTTGAGTGACAGGTTGGAGATAGGAGGCCAAAGAGGGCCTAGAAGGATTCTTTAGAGAAGAGACCCAAAAGCACTGAAACAACTGGCTAAGGAAGATTTGGCCTTTATGGCCAAAACAAGACATGAAGAATGCAAATCTCAAGAACACCCAGAATGATTCTTAAAATAGAGACAGAGAGGAGAGACATCAGCCAACTCTACAGGGCTGAAACAGTTCAGCGCTTTCTTTTTGAGTCCCGTAACACATCATCCCACTTCCTTCTTTTTCTGACTAAAACAACACATGCAAGAGAACACTTCCTTTTTCCTCATGGTTAAACAACATGCAAAGGAGTTTTACTTCAGGGGAGAATGGCCACCGGCCAGTATTCTGTAAACAATTTACTGGGCAAAATCTGTGTTTTAGGAACTGTCCTAGCTGTTTCATGTACTTCAGTTCATTAAATAGGGAGGCTGTCGTAAGAAGGTTAAGATACTCTTATTATTACTACGATTTTATGGGAAAAGGAGCAAAAAAGAAAGCTTTGTGAAAAAGGATGGGGATATTTTATGGGAAAGGTAGAGTCTCAAGTCTGTGCTCTAAATTAGTACAAAAGGTACAGCTGCCATTTTGTGGTAGAGCACTTGCCTATCATGCCAAGTACTCCTAAATGAATAAAGAAGTTGTGGTGAAACACAGTAAGTTTAATGTTGTTGAAAGAAAATTGTGAGAAAATCCATGTCCACCTGAATTCTCGTTTCATAATTTAAAGATGGAAGTGTCTCTGTAACAGGGACAAGGAATAACAGTAGTTGGGCCTCTCACATAAGTGGTCCATGACTAGAGGTAAGAATCACTCAAGGACTCCATTCTTCAATATGCCACATCAGCCATCATCTGCCCACTGGAGCTTCCCCTGGCTACCCTACTTAAAATTGAAATGCCTCCTTCTCATCACTTTCCATTTTCCTCTATGACTCTGTTCTCCCATCCTACTTCTCACCTTGTTACATATCATATGATTTGTTGACTATTTGTATCCTACCACTAGAAAGTAAGCTACATAAATGTCTATTTTCTATTACTTTAATCTCCCATTCCAGCACCTTACACATCAGCAGTAATTATGAATGAATAGCCATAGTGAATACCTGAATGGATAGGAGAATTCAAAGAAATCTCTTTTCAAGTGCCTTGAAATCCTATACATCTGGGTGGGGAGAAGCTCATGTCATATGTATCATCAGTCTAAATGAAGACAGAAATTCACAAGGGTTAAGACAATTCTCTGTGTTGTATTCACATGATGAAATATTATTCAGCCATGAGAAGGAGTGAAGTTATTGACACAGCTATGACGAGGACAAATCTTGGAAGCACTATGCTGTCAGACCCTGTATGCTACAGGATGGGTTTTTAATGTTCCTCAAAGGTCCTTCTAGGCTTAGCCCCAAAAAAGATGTTCTGGAAAGGTGATGAAGACTTTGAGCAGGGAGCCTATTGGGAAGTTCTTAAGCATGCCCTTGAAGGAGAATAGGGGACCTGCCCCTTTCTCTCTTTTGCTCTCTGACTTGTGACATGAGCAGGTTTGTCCTCCCTCATGCTCCTGCCACGATGCAGTACCTCACAACAGGCTCAAAGTGCTGAGACTGATGAACAGGGAGCAGAACTTCCACAACTGTGAGCTAAAATAAAACCTTCTTTCTTTATAAATTAAATATCCCAAGTATTTCACTATAGTGATAGAAAGCTGATTAACACATTGGATGAGTTCGTTTACATGAAATATCCAGGATAGATAAATCCACAGAGATGCACAGGATATCAGTAGTCGGTGACTGGAAAAGGAGAGGGTAGGATGGGGCTCGAGTGCTTAATGTGTATGGAGTTTCCTTCTGGAGTGATGGAAGTGGTTCCACTGTGGAATTACACGGTGGTGCTGGTTATAGAACATTGTGAATATACTGGTGGCACTGATTCAAATGCTTTTAAAATAACAAATCTTAATTGTATTTTCCATAATAATAGTAAAGAAACAGAGTAATCTGGAAAAAAATGACAAAGATTAGGCAAATTATTTCATATGCCTAACACATATATGGTAGAATATCAGCCTGAAAGGTTATTAGTTGCAATCAAGCATTCTGATAATACAAGGAATTAGAGTATTTATAAAACTAGGAGTGGTGGTTTACAACCATATCAAATTTGAAAACATTTCCATATGTATTTTTCAATACCCAGGGGTGAGGACTTGTGAGGTTAGCAGGGCAGATATAATTCCATGATTATCTCTATTTTTCAGTGAAAATGTGTTCCAGAGGAGCTGAGCAATTTCCCCAAAGTCACATAGCTTCCACAGCTATTCCAAAAAACAAGGAGCTAAACCCAGGTTCACTTGTTCTTTTGGCGACCTGATTCTATCAGTTGCCCCTAAACTTTTAATATCCTTCTCCACATCATAAGATTTCTTGTGCTAAGGCTTCCAGGTGAAGGGAAGTGTCATGATTCTTCCCTTTTGTCTGGAATCACGTTATCTCACTTCATTGCTAAGTGATCAGAATTGCTGATTAGAAACTATATACATGAGGGTAAATGAAAGCACTCAGAAAAACAGATTATTATTTAATAAATGTAAATTTCTCAAAATTTGAGATTAACAGTAAGACAAAAGAAACTAGAGCTAATGAATAAGGCAATTAACTTGTCCAACTTCCTCACTTTATTAATGAAAAAATTTCAGCCACCTCTGAAAAAGGTGTGGGTCCCATATTCTCCTTCAACGGCATGCCTAAGGATTTTCCAGTAGGCTCCGTGTTCAAAGTTTCCACCACCTTTCCACAGGATCATTTTGGGGGCTAAGCCTACAAGGGTCTTCAGAGGACATTAAAGAGGTGGCTTGCCCAAGATGACACAGAAAATCAGCATCAAAGGTAGAATTAGAATTTAAGGCTTTTAGGTTCTCTGTGAAAGCACAAGGATTCCCAGGCAACCGGCCTGCCAATAGAGAACCTGGGGAGAAATTGCCTAGTTTGTGAATTTGCAGTTCAAAAATAAACTGACATATATTATAAACACAGGGGGAAAAAAGAATTAAAGAGTCAGTGCCAATAAATTACCTAAATGCTTAGGGTTAGCTTCAAGTGAATCCACTTCCCATCTTTTGTGTCTCTACTGTTCTGCGGCACAATAACATGGTGGCTTTCTTATTTTACTCAGAAGTGGCTAATTATCCAGAATTTATTTGTCCTCTTCTTTAAGCACAGTTGGTAGCTGAGTAACTAATGTAAGCCTATAGTGTCAGTTCCAACCACAGAGACACAACCTTTTTTGTTTCTCTTGGAATTTGGTATCTTTATTTATTTACTTTTTTACTTGGAAGTTGGTGCCTTGATTTTTTTCCTCCATTTTATTAGTATGTATAAGTGCAAAACATAAAGTTCACATTGATTTTGAGTATTTTGTGCACATACATATCGTGGTAAAGTTACAAATCCTTCTCTTCTCTCTTTTAGACCCTCCTCATTCCCCCCTCCAGTTCCCATTATTCCCCACATTAAGTTCTATGACATAATTGTGACCTGGGTTTCTCATATCAGAGAAACCATCTGATATTTCATCTTCTGCCTCTGACTCACCTCACTAAACATGATGGTCTCAAGTTGCCTCCATTTAACTACAAAAGCCTCCAACTTATCTGTCCATATAGACGAGTAGTATTCCATTGTGTACAGATATCACAGTTTATGTATCCATTGGTCTGCCGATGGGTATTTTGGGAGACACAACCTTTGAGGTATCACAGCCTGGGGTTCCCCAAGCACAGACAGCTGACCGCCAGGGAGGGATGTTTGTGCTGTCTCCAGCCAGTGTCCACAACCACCTTCCTTCTCTGAAAGATCTCACAAGCTAGGCTCCCCTCCCCCTCTTCACCTGCTTCCTCCCTCTAAATTAGGCCCGGGATTTGCAATAAATGGTCCTGGGATGGACCACCAGCCATCTAAGGGGAACTGTG
Organism: Ctenodactylus gundi; assembly: GCA_004027205.1. Classification (NCBI taxonomy): domain Eukaryota; kingdom Metazoa; phylum Chordata; class Mammalia; order Rodentia; family Ctenodactylidae; genus Ctenodactylus; species Ctenodactylus gundi. Next base: position 732,906 of record PVKB01000207.1, on the reverse strand, counting down.
GGGAAAATACTCAAAAAAAACTGTAAAAACAAAATCAATTTAGCATTGTTCCTCAGTATCTACTTTAAGTTAGAAAGAAGACATTTAAAAATATGGAAACCAAACTTTCACTCCCCTTATGAACAGACTTGGGTCTAGCAAATGAATATGACCTATCCAAAGTCACGAAGTTAGGAAGTAATAGAGCTGAGACTTATACAGATCCTCTAAATTCTAGTCCAGGACTTTATCATGATTCCTCTTTAGTTTCAACCATTCTCTTTTAGATAAAGTAACCATGATTCATAACACATCGGTGACACACTAGGCACTGTATATAACACATCTTATTCATCCCTTTTCCAGGATCTATTCTGACACACATGGTTAAGGCCATGGATCCTTGTCATAAGCACTTATATATCTTAACCACTAGCCCAGGGCCTGTCTTATAAAAAAGCATGCCTGCTTTCTGTGACCAAAAAAATAGATTATTTTGGTGTGGTAAGTGATCCAGGCAGGCATCTCACATAATTATATTTTTATTGTGTGTCAACAAATTTTAATTGTATATAGTTATAGAGTACAAAAGATGTTATGATTTTTAGTACAGTGTGGAATAATTAAATTCAGCTAAGTAATCTAGCCATGACCCCAAATATCAGACATTTTTGTGATGAAACTATCTCAGATTATTAACTATTGATACAATTTATTCAATACACTGTGCAATAGATTGCCAAAAATGTCATATTCCTTCTCACTAAGGCTTTGTGCCCTTTGAAGACCGACTCCCCACTTCTCCCCTCCTCCAGCTTCTGTAACCACCATTCTATTTTTTGCTCCCTATGAATTCCATTTTCTTGGATCCCACATGTAAGTGGGAATACCTGGCACGTATTCTCCTGTGTCTGGCTTATTTCACTTAGCATATAATACAGTTGTTAAGTACTCTCATAACAGTATCCTGTCCTCGTGATGCAGAAGAAGGGATGGATGTCCCCTCTGCTGCTCTTTTCCTCACCTGTTGATATTTTCAACCTACTCAAAAACTACCTCCAGTCATGTTTAGTGGAAAAGAAGCTGCCAGGGCTATGGTATCATATGGCATTTAATCTGGATGCCACCTAGACCATGGCCAACTGTACAGTGGAGGTGAGTGACCTTAGTTATTGATTTAACCAATTATAACGAGTTCATGAAATTTATTTAATTTTCTATGGGAAAAATATATAATTTTGGAAATATATATATATATATATGTGTGTGTGTGTGTGTGTGTGTGTGTGTGCGTATAAAGTTTCAAACATACAATGCAGCAAATAAAAAAATTCTTTTTCCAAAAAAATTGTATTGACAGGATAAAACTGTGTATTTTTACGGTATATAATATTTTGATTATATACACATTTTATAATGGCTAAAGTAGGCTAATTAACATATATATTATCTTTCATGTAATTTTTGTGGTGAGACACTTAAAAATATTTTTCAGCAAATTTCAGGTATAAGATACATTAACATAGTTAATGTATCTTGAATTTATTCTTCTGCCTAACTGAAAGTCTGTGTTTTTCGACCAATGTCTCCTTAACTGCTCCCATTAACTTCCAGCCTCTAATAATCATCATTGTACTTTGATTATACGAATTCACCTTTTTATCATAGTGAGACAGTGTGAGTAAGAGCATGAGTTATTTCTGAATGTGGCTTATTTCTTCGAGTGTAATGTCCTTCGTGTTCATATCTAATTTCCTTCCTTCTTAAGGCTGAATAGCACACATTGTGTACATTGATTTTTAGCCATTTATCCATCTGCGCACAATTAGGTTGATTTCATATTCATATACATTATAAATGATGCTGCAGTAAACCCAGGAGTATACTAGAGTCTTAGACATACTGATTTCATCTTTTTAAGAATACACTAAGTAACTTCTTAAAAAGTGTTGACTTTTTAACCCAGGAGATTCCCCTTCCTCCTCAAAGCCCCATGGCTCTTTATTTACTGGTTTATTTCACATTATTTCACAGATTATCAGTAACTTTAGAATACTTCTGTTTTCCCATTAGATCATAAATTTTCCAGAGGACGTGGCTAGATCAGAAAAAAAAAAAAAACCCCTTTGTATTCATTTCACTATGACATCCCCCAGCATTTAAAACAATGTTTCACATAAATCTGGCATGCCACTTATATCTTTGTAGAATTGAAATGACTGTGTGTGATGGTGATGGGGGAGGATGCCTAATATATTAGGCCTTTTAGGCAAATTGCCTGCAAAGTCACTGCCTTCCCGATGATGTCTTATTATTTTCAGACATTGTATCTGTTTTCTCCAATGAGAAGATAGCTAGGTGTGGAGCCATCGGCAGTGAAAGCATGAAGAGCCCGCGGCACCTCAGGAAAAGGCCACGCTGCTCTTGTGTGCTGGCTCTTCATGCCCCCACCAAGAGGAAGTGGTATTTGGGGGATGGCAGATGACAAAGTGACATCATACACCTCCGTCAGCATTCATTTCATTTCTTCAATTTCAACAAAGACATGATAGAAAAGATTGTTCCTTTATCACGGCAGAGGAGGACTCTCTGTCTTACTTATTATTAAAAATAGGGAAGGTTCTCCTTACCCTAGCCATCTTTAAGAGCTTCCCACTTCACACTTCAGCCCTGACTTTCTGGAAAAAGTACAGGCCAGTAATTGAAACTTCAATGGTAAAATCAGAGATTATTTCCATCTGCATCATAATCTAAAGGAACAGAAAACTAAAGCAAAAAAAAAAAAAATCCTGAAGAATCACAGTACTAAGACAACAATTTCTAAGATAATAATTAAGGTTAACAAATATCTATAAATAGTTATTAGTAGACAATTTATGCTCATCTTATGATCAAATAGCTACCTTTTGTGTTCACTTATCCTATTCACTCCTTAGCCAGTCCTGTATGGAAGGTAGTTTCAGCAAAAATGGTAAGTCATTTGTGAATGTTCTGTCATTCACAAAAAGTAGGGACAAAACTTAGATCTATGTTTGTCTGTCTCAGGAGCTTTCACTAATAATCACTACCTATACTGCCTCCCCCAACCATGCTTGGGATTGAGTCATGAGCTGGTGAGAGGAAATTAATAATACACAGTCTCTTTTGAGAAAAAGTTAACAAAATATACTCACATACGTATATCTGTAAGTAGCTGTTACTTTCATATTTATATATATGCACATCTTACATACAGAACAGACGTGTATATATATACAGCTAATCATATAATTCCAATTTAGAGTGACTGGTGCTGTATCAATGCTAAAAACAATAAGCTACAGAAACGCCCAAGGAAGAAATGAATTCCAAGTTGGATCTGAATAACCAAAAGAACTGAATATCTAATCTGTACCAGAGATTGTTCTAGGTGCTTTCACATGAGTGATCTCTTGTTATTTAGTTTAAAAATACCCCTACATGATCAGTAACACTCTCTCCATTTACAGATGTGGAAATAAGTTCTCCCATAATAATAACTGTTACCTAGCACTTAGTATGTTAGGTGCTTCTCTAAGAACTCTGTGAAGTAATAAATTTTGTTTTCATAACAATTCAACTATACAGATCAAAAAATCATTTTAAGGACGAGAGAAGCCAAAGTCTAGAGAGCTGAAAGTCATTTGTCCAAGGGCTTACCACCAGGAAGAGCCTTCAGAGGCCCTGTTCCCAACTATCATGTTCCTGCTATAGAGGAAAAATAGAATGCCCAAAGTTACCTGCTGAAAGGGACAGGGACAGGATTTGGGCCCTGTCTGTCTTTCCATAGTTAAAAAAAAAAACTTTCTAAGAAGTTATTATAAAATTTTTTATACCAGAAAAGAGTGATTGAAAATGTAGGTTGAAGTCCTCTGAATGGCATAATAAAAGTAAAAACTCTCAAAAGGACTTTAAACAGAAACAAACAAGCAAAAAAATGCAAAACATTTAAACATTCATTGGCATGAGAAAGCTCACTAGAATACAGGAGGAATCCGAAGTTGGGGAGGCAGAAAATAGCCCTATTAGGAGGAAGAAGCTGCACAGTTCCAGGAAGAATGATGACGTTCTAAGGGTGGAAAGGGGCAGTTGACTGGAAAACAGGGCTGGATTCAAGAGGTTTCAGAGATGACACTGGCAGGACTTACCCACTTTGGACACATAGGAACACATCAAAGGGGAACCCAAAGACTAGCTTGACTGAGTAAGATAACAGTGACACTCTTAAATGATTTTGAGAAGGCCTATAAAATGGAAATCCTGAGGCCTGTAAGCCAATTAACAAAGTTAATCCAGAGAATCACTTCAAGAAATAATAATTACTTAGCACCCCAGTCTTTGTCAGAGAAATTTCTAAGTCATCATCAGGACTGAATAAACCAACCTGATCGCTCTAAATTCTTCTAACCAATAAAGCAGCACATACAGTACCTTTTCGACTTATGTAAAGGAAATTGCTCATGGGCACACAGTGCCCTCAGCCACACCCAAGACAGCTGAGAATGCTCAATTTTAAGGAAATAGGTAGTAAATTGAGCACAATTTCCAAAATACCAGTTGTGATTCCAAAAGAAGAACTTCTCTTAAGGCCTAAGAAAACCTTTAGGATATGATTAGATAAAGTAAAAAAATCAGAAAACAAGTAATATGATATATTTCAAAATATTAATACATGTACATGAGTATACATACATACATAGTGTAAATATATAGACATGTATATATATATCCCCAATAAAAAACACTAGAGGGAAATGCACCAAAATATTCATAGAAGTCCTTTGCTTAGTTATTATGTGTTGCCATGCATTGTGCTCTTGACTGGCTATCATGAGAGCACGTGGAGTGGAAGATCTCATGGAGTTCATGGTACAGAGACTGAGCTAAGAATTTTAAGATACTTGTGAAGCAATATCAGTGCTAAATCCTAGTCCTCTATAGCTTCCTGAGAGCTTGCTTTTAGCCATAAAGCTACTGTTCTCCACAGATAAATGAACATATCCACAATTACCACCTAGAAAGAGGCAGAGCCAAGATTTGGATTATGCTCGTGACACACCAGTTCTTTTTAATGGTTCACTATTATCATGTATTTCTTTTTTTTCTATCATGTATTTCTAAAATGCTCCACCTACTTTTCATAGAAACAACTTTTTTACACCTATATTTTATCAATATAATACATAATTAAATTCTATAACTACAATGACAAGCATAATTGGTACTTATTAATGCATTTGTTAGTACACCCATGTGATTCTGGACAAGCATGAACACACCTCAGGGCACTAGAGGAGCAAAGGCTTGGTGGGCATGGGGGATGGATCGTACCAGCCTCACCACTGCAGCTCCACCCACCTCAGATCATCAGGCATTAGATTATTAGATTCTCACAAGAAGCACACAACCTAGATTTCCTCACATGTGCAGCTCACAGTACCCCCACTCCTATGAGAATCTAATGCCACCACTGATCTGACAGGACCTGGAGCTCAAACAATATAGAGATAGGTAGTGGCTATAAGTACAGCTGAAGCTTTGCATACTCATCCATCAATCAACTCCTGCCATACTGCCCAGTTCCTAACAGGTCATGGCCAATATCTGTCTGTGGCCCACTACACTGCCGACCACTGCACTAGCATGCACTGTACTGTAGGCACTGCCCCACATAATTTACCAAAGTAATTTACAGTAAGAAGGTCACCATATGCCAAAGAGAGAAGCCTCAGAAGAAATCAAACCCATAGATATCAGATCTTGGACTTCAAGCTTCCAGAACTGTGAGAAAATAAATCTCTGTTGGTTAAGCCACCTAGTCTACAGAGGTTTGTCATAACAGCCCTAGAAAACTAATACAATCCTTATCCCAATGACAAGCAAATGCTAGGCATTCAAATACTGATGAAATGAATACATTAATATGAAGTATATGCTTCCCTTGTCCTGAATTTCTGGACTTGAATTTCTGGAATCCCTCCTGCAGAACCTTTTTAAAAAAGTTAAATTAATAATATATGTGCTCTAGTTATTCACCAACATTGAGATGTTACAGTAAGAGAGTATGTGTGCTCTTTAATCCATTCCCATCTTCTGGCCCCAGAGAGCTCCACCAAGTTCCAATTCAGGGACATGGACAAATGATCAGGGTCAAAATCCCAGCAATTTTAGAACACATGCAGTCCTCAAATGCTTCTTGAAAGTCTTTATCTTACCTTCCTGGGCAATGGTGTCTCTTGAGGCCTTGCTGAGGCCCACAGGGCACACAGACAAGGCTGGGATATGAAGCAGCCAAGAAAATTGGCAGGCATCCAAGACAGTCTGTAAGGCCTTTGATACACACATATGAGGTCATGGGAACCAAGCCTGAACTTTCTCTTCTCCCTAAGGACACGAATTAAGGACTTGGACATGCTTTTAGCAATATGAACATAAAACCAGGTTAGCGTTAGCACAGAATGCCAGAGGCCACCTGAGTTTTGAGGATAACTGGCTCAGCCTTCTGCTTTTGAAAGAAAGGAAATTACTGCCCCCAATGCAAAGGGTCTATCCCCTTCATCTCATTAAAGCTTGCTGAGCCTTTGCAGTCAAAACCAAAGACAAAGGTGAAGTCTTCAATTTTTTATATCACTGGTTTTTAAGAAGAATTTCCTTCCCAATGTCCATACTGAGTGTCAAATAGCTTTTGCCCAAATACTTCTATGAATGGGGAACTCACAATGCCCTGAGACTATGAGCTCTCCCTTGAACAGATTCAATTGTAGGTAGTTTCTTATATTGAACCCAGATATGCCTCCCAATATTTTCCACCCATTCACCCATTCTTAACTATCAAGAAGTGATCTTCTCCATGATGGGCTTCAAAGATTAGAAGATAAAGAGAACTTTTAACTGCCTCAAAAGTCATGATTTTGAACTCTTTCACCTGCATCACTATTGTCAACTGGTATAAATCCTCACAGGAACTAGTCAGTGATATATCAGTGCACAGAAATACTACAGTCTAATAAATTGACTCTGGTCCCTTGACCTCAAATATTATTAATTACAAATTTCTATTAATTTCTCTAAATAATGGGAAAGGCAGACTGTGACTATTACCAATAAAGAGAACACCTCCTTCCAGTTTCTGGTTGTCCTATCTGAAACACTTTCCTTCCCCCCAAAATTCCCAGGTCTACGGTAGGAAGTACTGCTTAAAGTCTGCCCTGACCTACTCCCTGTACATGGGTTCTTGTTCCTCCCGTGTCCTGCCATTCTCAGCCCTCCCATTTGTCCCCAAACTTTAGTAGGTCTTGAGTGGGATGAACAGAGGGACAGTCTATGAAGCCTCAAGCATTTGCTAGACCCTTTGCAAGGAAAGCAACCCCAAACAATTTTGCTTTCTTGCTAGTCCCAAGCCACTAGAGACAAAGTCAATACAGCTACCCTCATCAGAGTAAACTGAAACAAAGGCAAATGCAAATGGTGAGGTTCTTACATGATCCAAACACATATAAATCAACTACTCCTGAAGCTCCACTTTAAGGGAGCATTCACAAGCTGACCTACCCACCCATCCAAATCCCCTTTGTTGGAAAGTACAGTGAGCCAGATAGAAAGAGGTTGGAGAGACACCAGCCTTCGTCGTAGTTCTCTTGAATTGCTTCTTATGACTGGATGGGAAATATGGACCAAAGAAATAGACGCCTAGGTAGCAGAGTGGTTAAGGAAGGGACAGTCCCATATTTTCCTATAATAATCCGGCAGGTACCTCGAGAGTGGAAGGTCTTAAAATCTGTTTGTTCCTATTTCCCTCCCCTAAATTTGAAGGGCAAAATGTTTATATAATGACTCTTCTCTGTTCTCATTACTTTAGAACCCTTCCTCCATGCATAGAACATTCTCAGTAAGAACTGGACTTACTTTGCTTATACATGTGGACTGGAAGTTTTCATGTTAGATCCTGCATAGTGGGAGGGCATTAAAGGATTTAAATTTTTGAAGATTTAGGCAAATTTGAGTGATTGGAGATGTTAAAAAATAATTTTATTGGGTTTTTGTTACAAGAAGAAGATGTTGCCCTCTGAAAGTCATAGAACCAAACCTTCCCTTTGGCTTCTTTGGTTCTGTACATTTTAGGATAACAAGGAGGAGGGATGTGCTTAGAAAGCAGAAGGAAAAGATGAAACCCAGCCCATCTCCAGTTCCAGAAGCATTTTACTTGCCAGAAATAAATGTCTTGTTTTCCATGTCTACAGATAAGATTCATATGATATAAGTTCAGATAAGAATTATCTTAGACTTAGAATGATCTCAGATTTCTTAGAAAGAAATAATTTAAACCTCTTCAACAACTGTTCTAGGTACTAGATATGTAGCCTCGTGAAGTTTTAAACAAATAATTCTTGCTGCACCTTGAGTTGATTTTGCGGCTAAATCCTATACAAACCGTGTGATCAGACAGTAAAATATGTAGTCATGCACTGAGCATCAACATGGCCTAGCCCTGGATCCATGGCATCTGGGAGGAAGTGGCATAAAACAGATAAGTAAAATGTGGACTCTGTCCAAAAAGATCTCAAAATCTAATTGGGAAAATAAGAAACATGAGCCAGTTGGCCAAGAGAACAATTTGAAACTACAGTGAAAATAATTGAATGGTATGGGTGCCTAATAACTGGATAGTGTACAATAGCATGTTAAGGGTTATGATCTTGGCAGAAAATTTTAAGAAAGCTTAAGGAAAGATGGGCATAAGTATATCGAAAAAGACTTTTTTTTTTTTAAAGAAAATGGTGCCTCTTAGGTCTGATACATGGGCAGTGGGGAAGGTTGTTGGGCCAGAGCAAAGGCACAAGGTTAAAAAACAATAAAAACAACAACAAAATCAACCTGACAGTCACTGCTGGGGACAACAGAAAGAACCAATTAAATAACCACAAATCGTAAATGTTATAAAACAAAGCCAAACAATTCAGATCACACCTAACAAACAAAATTATAATAGAAATCCCATGTCTACTCCCCAAACACGTGTACATTCTCACACGTTCTTGGAAAGAGTGCTGTAACAGTGATTTATATCTGACAGTCCAAGTAAAAAAAAAATGAAAGAGATGCCAAATCTGCCTATATAAATCCCAGTGATTTCACATGTTCCCATCCTATGAACTGAAGGCAGAAAAAAAGATTTAAGCCTTCAATAAAGCAGTGCCCTAGTGAAGATTCTCAGCGGAGGCACGAGAATCATATTTATCATGTTGAAGACTGACATTAATTCTGCTGTGCAGACACGGCTCCGCATTCAGATGCGCGGTGCTAAATAGCTCTAACAGGTGAATTTATCGAGAGATGCAGAAGTGCACCGAGTTGCATTGAGGGAATGCGTAACTGCAGTCTTACATGGGATCAGAATCCACTTCTGTCAATGGGCAGATATTTGACAAAACTCTCCTCTAAAATCTTTCTGAATAAAGGTGCTTTTCTTTTGCATTGCGATTGATACCTGGCCTTGGAAGGACTAGGCCACTGGGACAGAGGAGCAGCAGGCAGGTGAGTTGCAAACAAAGTCCCGCCTCCTGTCAGCTCGGTCCTGTTCCATTCTAATGCCCCTGCTGATCTGACTGGAGGCAGAGCTTTGCTTCCCCACTCATGGCCTGCTGCTGCTCACTATTTCAAAGCTATCCTCCAATAACCTATTGCATAAGAAGGACCCCCTCCCATCCCACCTCTACTCTTGTGCTTGAGAAAATAGTCTTCAGCTAAGCTGATCCCTGGTCTCAAAATGTTAGGGACCTTACTTTAGGCCACAAATGCTCTGAGCAACTGATCAGAACCCAAACTATGCTTAAATAAGACTCTCTGGGGCCATGGTGACTTTAACTGCCTTAAGAAAGTGGGGCAATCCTTTGTTTTACTAAGATTATGAGTCCACATTTCCACCGGGGAGATGAAAGCATCACTGGTGCTGCTGCTGCATCTTTGCCCTTATGAAAGTCATTTGCTGTCTTCTAGAACTCACCTGAGAACCTCAATGAACTAACCAGCTGCGTCTCTGATCAAAGCCCCAGACAGACTAAGAATCTCAGGCACCTTGACCTGTGGGGCAGAGCCAAATTCTGCCGTTCTAGCAGGCACCCCAACATTGTTCTAAGATATTGGATAACTCATCTAGTTGGTCACAAGGAGAATCTGGGGAGCAATTCAAAGTGCAGATTCTCAGAACACACCCCAGACTCCTGGATGAAATCTTTAACAGTGTAGAAATTATGACTGAAGTTCTACGTTGTGTTTACTTAAGTATTAAAGTGATAGATCCCAGCAAGTGTTACTTCTCACTATTGTTTCCTTTCATAAGAAAAGGAGAGTTAGGTAGCCATTGTGTTTCAATTCCTGCCTTGGACATCAGAAAACTGGAAACTGATAGTAACTCTTCCTGGCTTCATCTCTAGGCACCACTGTTTCCCTTTCTATTATTGGGCCTTTCCTTAAGCATTTTTAAAAAATGTAACTTCTAATTAAGTCACCAGAAATAAGTGGATCATAAATTACAAATGTAAATAATTTTAATTTAAAGTTTACCTTACATTTCATAAAGTCACCTTCTTTATTCAGCTTATTAAATGTGGGTGGTTGTATTTTACAGCTTCATACCAATTGTGGGGATCCAATCAACCTGCTTTCTTTCTTTTTTTTTTTTTTTGACAAATGACAAAGGAGGAAAAAAATCCCCAAGAGTTCCTAAACTTGAGAGAGTGAAGGAGCCAAAGCCTTGTTCAGTTGAGTCAAAAATTGTTTTTCGCCCAACCTAATCATCTGCTAAGGGGAGCCAGCTGTGTAGTGAAAACAAACTAGAGAATGTTCAGCCCAAGAACTGTGTTGGACCCCATCTGTATGCATTGGGGTCCCACATCTGGATGGCACTGCTGCCATTATGGGCTTAGTTTCCTCATTTGTAAACTAGGGTTAATGACCTCAACCTTGCCTTTCTCTTGGTGCTTTTGCAAATAGTGCTTTCTAAAATGAAATGTTTCATAAAATGCAAATGCCGAAGCAACTAATGGAAATGGTGCTAAAATAAAATAGAATCACAGAGAGGCTAAATAAAATAGATTCAGAGAAGATAATCCTTCAGCTAAGAGGGTTTTTCTGTTTATAGGGAAAGTTGGTAAATTTGAAAAGGAAATCTAGAGCATTCTAGTGTGCTTCTCAAAAAGAGAAGCTTTAATATGGTCCCTGACCAGGATTAACGGAGTGTTTAGGTTTACCCTGATATTGCATTGATCAGACAATGCTGGGAGCATTGTAGTCACTTCTTGACAACAACTCACTGCAGGAAAGCTTTCAGACCTACAGAGCACCCCAAAGAAGATATCCAGAGTAACAAGGAGCCTCGAAATCGTCTTCCATCAAAAGTAGTTAAAGAAATTTGGTGTGAATGGACTGACTCGAGCAGACTCAAGGGACATGACCCTGTCTTCAGACTATTTAGTAACAGAGAATTGTCATGTAAAAGTGGAACTCCATTTTCTCAGCATGGACACTTGAGGTAGGAAAATTACTGGAGACAAGATGAAGACAAGTTTCCCCTGAAGGACATTAAGCAGCGGATGGTGAGCTGCTGGAACGTCATTTATCAGGTGGTTCCAAAGGAAGCCCAGCCCCTGGTGAAAAGTTACAATAATCTTGGAAATGTCATAAGCCAGTCCCTTTGTCACTAGCAGACATAGATTCTCATCCTTGGAAACAGACTAAAACTCTTCTTATGAAGAACATAAACTCGACTTTTGGACGTACAAGTTGAGATTTGGGGACTCTAAGCCAATATTCTGCCGAAGCAGTTGCGTTGCCCTTTGACATCTTCTGGGCTTACCACTTCACTTTGATTGCTGGGCTTCTCAGCTTAAAGCTGGATCTAGCACCATCCCCCCCAGGCTGCCTCTCTTGGCACCCCGCCAGAAAACCACCGCTGCCATTTGTGTTTTCATTTAGTAAATAAAGATCAGAAATGGCTGCTGCTTTCATAGATTGAAAACTCGGGTCTGCAAATAAATATCTTGGGGGAATTAGAGAAGATTTAGAGAACAACAGTCAATCTCAATATAATTAAAAATAAGCTCTCACCTGCTACTAATTTCCTTCTTGTTTCTTTGCTAACAGACATCTTTGTTTGAACAAAGAGGTAAAAGGCACAGTTAGAAGCTGTTTACATAGTGCAAATGAGAGTGCTAATTGTAGGGAGCCTGCATGTTAATGAGAAAGAGGTTATTTATCAGTGTGAAATTCTGAGTGCAATAAATTGCAGGTGATATTTCAGGAAACATTCATTTTCTAATGATTTCTTTTCACCTCCAACAGTGGCCTGAAATCAAAGTGCAGCTTGTTGTAATAAAATGAAAATCGGTCTAGAAGCCAGGATATCTGGTTAAGGTTCATAGCTACCATAGCTGCTTTCCTTCTCTGAGTTTCAGGCTCCATATCTGTAGAAATTAAGCAGCTTTCAGATTCTTTTTACCCTGGTCATCACAGGATAAGAAGCACCACAAGTGTACCTACTACCTCTACTGAGAAATAGGTTTCTCTTTATTGGGATAGATTTTGTTGTTCTGAAACCAACTTACAAAAATACATTCTTGGAAGGGGCGATGTTCCTAGCTCCCGGGTTTCCCCTAGACTGGGTGCTGTATTTGGCCCGGTTCTTTTTTGAGGAACTCGTCAAAGATCCTTGGAAGTAGCATCACAAGATCACATGCCTCCAGCCACCCACTCCACCCCTTTCAGAAGAACTCTGAAGAGTCTTCAGCCCTTCACCCTAACCTTCCATGACTTATTCATTTCACAAATAGTGTCTGAGCACCCACTGTGTGCAAAGTACCATGGCATGTACCGGGATACAGAACACAACAAGGCAGACATCAGCCCTATTCTCATGGCCTTAACTGTAATGGGAAAGACAGACAACAAATAATTACCCAAACAATAGTGTGGTGAGTGCTATGTGGCTGTAGTATGGAGTGCTGTCTCAGGGGACCTCACTTATCCTGGAAGGCCAAGGAAGACTGTCCTGAGTGACATCTACACTAACATCCAAACTAGAAGTAAGATAGTGATGGAAGGGAGCAGAACCTAAGGGAACCATAGCTGCACAAAGGACCTGGCACAGCTAAGGACTGGACAGGTCAGTTTGACTAGGAACTTTGAATAAGCAGAGAATAGACAAATGGAGGCTGGATATGGAAGTGGGGCTAACTCCAGTTAAAACTGTGAGACTCTGCCCGGAGGCCATCAGAAGATTTTTAAGTAAGAAAGAAATGTGACTGGACAGGAGAGTTGTCTCAACTTCTTTCAACTGTTGTGTTGAAATTCAGGTTCCCAGGTACTTAGCAGAATCCCTCAAATCCTCTCTCATCCCCTAGCAGAACACACGCACGCATGCACACACACACACACACACACACACACACCAAGGCCCAAGAGAAAAGGGAATCCTGCTGTTTCAAGGAAAATGAGCCCACAAATAACATTTCAGTCGAAATCACTATTTATGAAATGGATGAGTCAGTGGGAGGCCACAGGGCCAAGTCACTAGTAGAGAATCTAGCTTCCTCTATGAGAAGCAGCACTCAGTGGTTTGTGCTTGTTTGTTTGTTTTGATCTGGTCTTTCTTGGTATATGCTTGTAATCCCTGCACTCTGAGAAACCGAGGCATGAGGATCACAATTCCAGCCTAGCCCTGGAAACTGAGTAACTCAGCAAGACACTGTCTCAAACTAAAAACGCTTTAAAAAGGACTGAGGTTATAGCTTAGAGTGAAGGCCCTCCAGTCAGTCCTCAATACCACACCCACTGCAGAGATTTTTAGGGAGCCCTCTACTCTCCCTTCTGAGCTTCCCTCAGGTGTGCCAGGCAATAGGACAGGTGAACAGGAAAGACCCTCCTCAAAAGGGAAACAGCAGGAAAATGGCAAGCTGGAGACCTGAAAGGCTAAGCACAAGACGGGATGAAAACAAGGACAACGGTATATCAAGAAAAGACAGGGATAGGCTCTTGCCAGGGTCACACTGTGTTCTCAGCTCCCACTACCAGGAACCTGTGCTGCTGAGCAATGTGGAACACAGATTTGTCCCATAAGAGGTGGCTCCTAGGAAGCCAACTCCCCGAGCTCCATGACAGATGCTAGAGGCAGAGGCAGAGGCAGAGGCCGAGAGAGACAGCTAATAATCCTCGTGGTGTGGCCCACAGAATGCAAGTTTCATACTCAAATAGGGTGTGGTGACAAAAGCCCCATAACCACTCCACCTTTCGAAGGAGTATTAGCAAGAGGGTGAGCACGGAGGTGGTCCAGGCCACAGGTGTAGGAGTCACTGGGTTCAGATCCTGACCCCCACATTTATAGCTATGTGCACGCAGGCACATACATGCCTATTCTATTGTAACCTCAGCTTCCAGGTATGTAAAATAAATATCATAATTTTACCTATAGTGCAGAAAGTCATAAAGAGAAAAGAAACAACTCATAAAAGATACTTAGCAATGATGCCTTCCGGGGGCACAGTAAGACCCTGACAATTGCTAACTATTAGAACTAAGAACCTTTAAGAGTCTGCTGGGGAAACTGTATTTAGCCAGCTTCCTAAGGGGTTCTTAAGATCACTCATCAATGTCCCGCCTCTGCCTGCGGGATGTCTGGAAGCCAGCCCCTGAGGTAAGCCTCTCACATGCTTTCTTTCATTGACACGCACGAGGTGGCATAAACGTTTCCCGCATTGCAGATGAGGAAACTGAGGAGCAGGGCAGTTAAGAGGTCTAGTGGTCAGCTTCCTGCCTAGGTCGGATCTCACAGCTTTGGATCCTCCTTAGGAATAGCATGTTCCACTAGGATGGAGACACGAGGGGACAGAGGTCAGGGGCTTGATTGGAGAGGTTGTGAGCAGCATCTGCAGCCTCTGCCCAAGAGGAACAGAGTAGATGGAGGAGGGACTGAAGCTGGCTAGTAGGCTAATCCTCAGGAAAATATGGAGCTTCTGCCAGAAAGTAAGGCAGCGAAGGGGAGGGACTCAGTCATATCCTTCCTCCAGCAGGCCGCATGTCTTTCTCATGGTGGAGCCCTTGGATATGTAATTCTGAGTGAGTATATCAACCTCTACCAAGCCTTGACCACATGACTGAAGTCTGGCTGTGTTCTCTGAGCCAAGCATGGTGCCTGGAACACAGGAGGTAAGAAGAAAGGAGAGAGAGAATCATCAGGGAAGAGCGGGCCCCCAGATCCAAAGTTGGATCCTGAAGTGGTCTCACGGCAAGCCTGGCAGTCAGAAGCCTTGCGTTTCAATCCCTCAGCACAGTACTTCACACCTCAATGTCTGCCTCAATATCTCTAAAATTACTATGAAAGCCATCCACATAAGAAAAAGGATGTGAAAGGTACCTGGACATGATAAACTAATGTACAAACACAAGACCCTTGCTCCATGAGAACAGACAGGTTAGTGACATATCAGATGGGGTAAAATTTGTTGCATGGAGTAAAGACTGCCACTGCCTTTCGGGCCATTCCAGGCAGACCTGGCCCTCCTTTCTTTGTGCGCCACTCCCAGTCTCACCGTAGCACCTATGGCACTTTGCTGAATTTGTTAGGCGCCTGCTTGTTCCTCAAGTCGGACTGAGTATTGCTCTGCAAAGCAGCTCTTCAGAGTCACTCCCTTCTGTGTGCTAACGGAGGCCAGCCTAACAGGCCGAGGCATGACCTACCTGGCAGCCTGCTTCTTTGGGACTGTCCCAGTAACTGTTCCACCACAATGTCCTTGGTAAAAAGAATTGAAAATTGTTGTTTCTGCTTAACAAGTCTTCTTGCTGCGTAGGTAAGAAAATCAAAAGAAAACTGCTACATGTGGAATGTTACAAACTTGACACTGTATGCCAGGCCTCACACCACAGACAAGCCCACCTCCATAGGGCACAAAGCAGATTCCTGATGAAGGGCTATGGAATAAACAAATGACTTCTCCAAAAGAAGGCCTTTTCATCCCAGAAATACCAGGGGCAAATTTCCACACCAATTATAACTCCCAAATGAACACACAGATTCCAGGCACAGCAGCTCTCCTGGGGGAAGACACTTGGGCAGGTTCCTTGAGGAGTAGGAGTTCCCTTGATATGACACGCTGATCCCTTCTCTTTATCTGCTCGCTGCCCAGGACTGCCCACTCCTCTCCCTCGTCCTCTGTGCCTTCACAGTACATCTTCCATGTTTTACTTGAGTTCAAATGTTCATCCTCAGAAAGCCTTTTTGAGTGAGGATTAGGGGAGGTAGGATGCCCAGGGCATCCTAGTTGTCTACAGTGCTACCAAATGCTTATCCCCAGAGTGGTACCTATCATGGGAAGGAAGATGAAATCCCTGCTGGACTCATCAAAACTAATCACTATTAAACTGTCAGATTAATAGGAACAAGAACAGCAAAAGAAGAATTACCAGGCAGGGTTGAAATCAGCTCTTCCACAAGGACAAATACATGAAGCATCAGGCAGTTTTCTGTGGCAACACACAGGGAAATTTCTAGGTGTGTGTGGGGTTGGGCGGATGCAGAGAAATCAGCCAGCTCTCTGTGAAGCCGGAAGGCGATGTCCCTATTACAGCTCTGTTTCTCTTCCTACTGAATGTGGAGAATAATGCTAGGCTCTGAATGGGCTCCCTGCCGCTAGAAGTCACAGTGGAGGATCTCTAAGACTATCTTTGCAATGCATAGTTGCACAGGCAAGAATGCACCTCAAAATGAGAATGAAACAGGTACAAAAATTATCCCAAAGGCAGAGACTGAAAGCTAATGTTGGTAGCCTGGAAAATGATGGAAAAAAATTTTTAAAGACTAAAACACTCTCAACAGTTTTTAGCATGGTGAAAAATTTTCATTTTTTAAAAAGGGGAACCCTATGTATCTTATAATGAATTTGGAGAGACCCAAGCAGTAAAAATTAGGAAGAATATTGCCTCCATCTCCCTCCACAAACACATACCTCTTAGGAGGACAAGTGAGGATTAGGAGAGGGAGGATGCCCTTGTGCCATAATTGCTCAGAGAAATAAAGGATTCTATCTGCCAAAAATAAGAGGCCTCCACAGCTCAAATTCTCAGCCTCAGCATTTTGTGGAGGAAAGGCTAGCAGTGCTGAGGTCAGTAAAGGCTGGATGAGAATCACTTTCAAATCATACAACTAGAAGTAGGTGACCTACCCTTTCTGAGCTACAGTTTCTTTATCTTTGAAGTGGGCAGAAAGTCTCTTTCGCTTAGGGTTGTTAAGAGACTTAAAAGATATGATTAACATAAAGCACTTGGCACAGTGTTCATGAAGTAGAAGGGCTTCATTAAACGCTCCCAACGCCTTCATTCATTTCTACACATTTACTTTAAAACAAAGAAGAAATCTGCGGAACTTCTCTACCGACTAAAAGAAACTCAGCACATGTGAAGACATGTCTTCCTCTAATCAAAAATTCTGAGTATTGAGAGCATCTTCTTTGACTCACCCAAAGCAGGCCAGGACCCGTTCTACTGCCCTACGGCACCTTCACAGGATGTGCAATCACAGTACTCGGGCATTGGCTAGGATGTATGTTCAACTCCTTGTCTCTAACACTTAGTGGATCACAAAATTTAGGATACTACCAAGAGTAGTACATAAATTCTTCATCTATATTTACCCATTCTTTGACACAGGGTCTGAGGAGATATTTAATTAACTACTCAAAACTGATTATTTAACTAATCAATTAGAAAACATCCAGTATAAAATATATTACAATAAAATCTGGATCAAAATATGGAAAATATTTATTATCAGACTAAAGAATGGTAGACAAGGATAAAAGATAACTTAGGAATTACAAAATTCCTTTACTTTAGGGAGGAAGAACTAAAAGATAATGTTTTATTTCCTCTTTTCTAAAACATAGATAAAAACTTTCTAAGTATGAAAATAATGGCACGTATACATAGAATATGAACTATGATACGTATTTCTCCAGGCAAGGAAGAAGTTATAAAGAAAGACATACTATATAAAAAGGTGTAAGAAAGAAAATCGATGAAATAAGATAAAATAGATAAAATTATATATATTTGTGTATCTATGCATAAACACTGTATCTATTTTATCATATTCTTGTAAATGGATTACACTTGCCATTCAAAGATTATTACACTAGATCAAATAGTATCTAATTATTAATTGTTTATAAAACAAAACAAATCAACACAAAAATAAAGAATAGGTGGAAGAATATTATATATGTATATATCAAATAAATGTAAAGCATGACTCTAATATTACTATCAGATAATACTGAAAACCAGGAAACACAAAAGACATTGTTATTTTATATAGGCAAAGGTTATAATTACAATAATCTGCCTGGAGGAATGACAGGACTAAAGGATAAAAGATTGATAATATGACCCAAAGTAAAAGTTAGATCGCTAATTCCTGAATGAGATGAGACTTCTAGGGCAGGATAATGCTAGACAAAAATTTGGTTCCCAAAGTGCGTTCCAGGTGAAAGGAAATGCAACGAAGAGAGCACAGGTCCACGGGAGGAAAAGAGAGTGCAGTGCCAACTCACTGACACCCCAGGGCTAGCAGAACCCCTCAGCCAGTGATATGCCCTCCATCTTTCACAAAGATGCTCTCCAAATAGAAAAGGGTAGAAAAAAAAACTGTCAGGATAAAAATTTTGTCATGATAAGTAAAGTGATATTGGGAGCACTCCTAGTTACATTAAATTCATTCATTTAACAAATATTTACTTGAGTAGTAATAAAATCGAGCACAGGAAACACAAAGACTGAGGTCCCCTCTTCATGAAGGTCACAGTTCAGTGGAATATATGACATTTTAAATAATCACATGACCATATCATTGTAAAAAATGATATGAAAAAGGGAAAAGGTGAGGTAGGATTGTGTCAAGAACTCACTTTAGATTGACGGTGCGGTGAGGGATGTCAAAGAAAGTTCCTCTTGAGGAGTGAAGTCATGTCTGTGCATGTTATCCAGCCCAGGGGACCATGCCGAGGCCTGACAGAGCACCCTGGTGTGCCTGCAGACAGAGCCAATCATCCTGAAAAACACAAGGAACACGCCAGGTAGGAGATGAGGAGTGTGCCCATTTCCAAAAGGGAAGAAACGTGGAGTCTGGATACCACAGACCAAAATCCAAACAGCTCTGAGCATAAGAAAGGGAAATGGCTTTGCCAGGCAATTTGCAAAGAACAAGTCATACGAAGAAATTCACACGGGCACCTGTCGCTGTCTTCCCAAACTCTGTGGCAGAGGGTCAGTTCACTCCGACCTCCTCGCTGGAGATAAGAGAAAGCCCCTCCTAAGATGTTCTCCTAAATCTGATATGTTTACTTCACAACTCAGATCAAAATCCTCAGGTACTTTCCATTTGTTGCCGCCTTGTTGCGTAAAGGGATTTGCAAATCTAGGCGTAAAGAAGGAACGGTGTCATTCCTTTCTGAAGACTCTATTTCCACCAGAACACACAACTAGGTTGCAACTGTGACTCACATCCTCTCTTACCTCATGGAAAAGTAGAGGAGAAGAACCATACAGTGGCATAATTCCTGCAGGCCAGAACTAAAACAACGTGGTCCCTAATTCCATAGCTTCTTTCACTTTCTTACTTTTGCCTTCTCTCCTAAATGTATGAGGTGTGATTTAAAAAAAAAGTATGATGACTGCTCAAAATACCCCCCTCCTTTCTTTCAGACGTGTGCCCGGCTGTTCTTGCCACTTCTGTAGGCAGCTCTGAAAGTCCTCTTTTGTGTCTTAGTTGTAGTGTTGTGGCTTCTCAATGTCCTGAATCAATACAAAACATTTACATTTCATGATTATTTTGACTTCAGGGAAGACTCAGAAATTGTACAATACCCGATCTAGTGAATAAGGGGGATGAAGAAACTTTAGTTTTCATGAATCTACCTTTCCACGTGCTACCGGGCAGCAGTATTTGTTGTACTTTCTGTCACAGCTCATAAAGACAATCATGAAAGAACACATCCAGAACTTCAGAAAGTAGAAAAACAAAGGGGTAAGTGTGTTCAAAGACAGAGGGAATATTTTGAAGGGAAGTATTTGACAATGTATCTTTTGTTATATTAATCTTTGAAAATTTAAATATTCACTGTATATTTTGATCCCACCAACATACAATAATTAATCATATGTGTGTGTCAATTTGCCTGGGTTAGGGATATCCAGACAATTGCTGAGCATTTTTTATGGATATGCCTATGAGGACCAATCCTGGGGACTTGCTCTTACTAGATAATCACTTTAACTACAGAGCTACACCCCCCAACCACAGTCATGTTTTTAAAAGGTGAAATTAATTTTAATTAAGATATGCAAAATATCATTTTAACACTAACAGCAAAGAGTATTGGTGAAATATTTCTCAACCTTTTTTCCTAAGTTTTCAAAATTTAGTCTGTATATTCCATTAACAGCACATCTCAGTGTGTACTGGCCATAATTCAAGTGCCGAATAGCCACCGGCGGGTACAGACCACCATACTAGGCATATCTGAAGTACAACTTAGTTTTATATTCTATGAAACTCTAGATGTCACATGTAGCAATATTTTTAAACAAAAATATAAGGTAACATCCTCAAATTGGCATACTGAAGGTCATAAGAAAAAAAAAAAAGTGGGCTCTCTCACTGAGATAAAAATCCCCCACTGCCTTGTGTGGTTTCAGGCAGTGACATCACATTGCCTGATGTCAGGAGACCTCTAGATGTGGTGGGACCACGAACAGTAGCAGTCCTGATCTTTGGGCTCAGGACTAAGATGCTTCCTTGAAAGTAAAGCAGCCTTTATATCCAGTGCTGTGTTATGAAAAAAAAATCACCTCTATATTACTCACTTCTTTGGGATAATGCATTTCAAGTGGCAGTCAAAAAGCAATTTGTACCCACACTATATATATATATATATATATATATATATATATATATATATATATACTAAGCCATCATCAGTTAATAAGGCATTTATGTAAATTCATCAGATTGTGCATTAAATTTTACAGAGCAGAACAGCATTGTATGACAACATAAGGTTTCCAGAATTTTTGTCATTAATTTATTTAATATTTATATAATCATACATCATTGAATTAAGGAGGAAATAGTAATTTTTGATTAGAGCACCAAATCATATATTCATATATTCCCTTGGTATTTGGGGGATTTGGTTGCAAGAATCCTTGTGGACAACTAAACCTGTGGATATTCAAGTCCTTTATGTAAAATGGTGTAGTATTTGCGTACAACCAGTGCGTACCCTTCCTTACAACTTAAATCATCTCTAGAATATTGATAATACCTAATATAATGTAAATACTGCCTCAACATTTGTTACACTGTGTCTTTTAGGAAGTAATGACAAGAAAGAAATCTGCACATGTTCGGTACAGATGCAAATATTTTCCTGAATTAATCCACAGCTGGTTGAATCAGCAGATGCAGAAGTGAAGGGGACCAAGCACCAACGGTGATGCACACTCACACACACACACCCTCACACACACATACACACACCCTCAGGTAGCTAACTTAGAGGAAAGGAAATGTCTGCTAGCTCATTAGCACGTGTGAACACAGGTTAGTAAGTAATCATTTTTCTTTCCCTTGAGAGTGCTCAAACAATGACTTCAGCAACCAAACAAGTTAAAAATAGGTGAAATTTCATTTTTTAATAATTTCAAGTTTTAAATTCTCCTCAAGGGAAAGTGGGCAACATCACCCACAGCCATATGTACTCTCATCAAGGCTGTGGTTCTAAAGTAAGTCTTGCAGAGCAGGTAAGTGTGGAAATCTTTGTCTACATGTTCTATTGGTGAGCTAAAAATACCTATTTTCTCTCTGTCACAATTTCTCCATCACCTGTTACTGGAGTGCATAAACATGTTGACAAGGGTGTTATTTCAGCATGAACCCTTACAAAAGGGAAGAAGAATATTTCAGAAAATATGAATAAAAACACCCAAAGTCATTATTTCCTTGCACTGAATTTACTTCCTTATGGTATATTGCTGTGCACATATGGAGAAGAAATTTCAAAACATATCTCTCCTCAACATATTTTTAAAAAATTCTTAAAATCATATGTTTCTCCCAGTGGCTTGAATTGTTTTAAGCAAAACAGAATCAAATGATGAAGTTTCGTTATGACAATTACATGAGTCCTCTTGAATAAAAATTATATATGATAAATGCAGCACCTGCATTAAAAAGGAAGTCTGCATGATACAGGATAGCCATCATCTCCCAAAATAGCTGTCACCACAATCACACATCATCCCACTCATATCTGTACTTTTCTTTCGGGGCCCAGTACATCTGGTTATATCTGTGGTACAGACAGTCACACATGCGCACACACACACACACACACACACACACACACACACACACACACAGCTGCTTAAGGCTGAACCAGGAAAAAAAGGGGGGATTTCCTGGTGAGTGGCCTGTGACACTAGATAGACATAGGAGGTTCTGGGGCATCAATACCAAGAAAACCATGAGAAAAAAGAAAAGAAGGAATGAAATGTCCATGAGGGGAAAAAAAACAAACATATGAATTCAACAACCTCTAGTGTTAAATCTGAATGGGCTGCCATGATGGTGTGAATGGAAAGCCAAAAATAGGAGCTCTGGACAAAATAAAATGATGTAATATTTAGAACCAGGCTGGTTAACAATGGCCAGTATGGACTCTACCTTGGTGGGCCCAGCCTACCTGCCATGGAGCCCTTTGGCATGGCATAAACCCATATTGGGCTGCAGGTGTGTCTCTTAGAGTGCATTTCTCAAACATCACATTCCACCGATTCTCTTGGGGCACTTGTCAAAAGGCAGAATCCAATGATTCTGGCTTTACAGGTATGGCGTCAGGTGGAGAATGCTAATGAGCCCCCCCACCCCCCGAGTGACATTGATGCTGCCGGTGGCCTAAGGGCTACATTTGAGTGGCAAGGAATAAGGGCAAAATTTCATTGTAAGTCAAAGGTAACTGCAGGGGTAACACCTATTATTGCTTCCATCTTTGCTTTGTAAAATCCAAATAGAATTTTAGGAGTGTTTTAATCAATGCTTTTCAGAAATCACACACAGTGAAGAGTAAGTTAAGGCTATACTCAGACTAATCCAATGACTACTGCGAGGCAAGATACTCCATGGAAAAAAACAAAAGAACACATTTGCACTTCTTCATTTTTTTTTTCAAGAGTGGCCTGGGCACAGAGTAATATACAGGTCGCCAAGCAAAAGCTCATGCAGAGCCTGACAGCTCCGGGAGTCAACTCTAAAGGGTCTTGCTCTGGGTTTCTGCTTTATAGCAACTCCAAGAAGAGAGCAAAACAAGAACAAAAAATCCCAGGAGAATGGATGATCAAGGAAACTAAGCTAAAACAACTGAACCTGCCACCGAGTCATCAAACCCAATTCATTGAACTGAAAGCTTCTATTGCCAAAGTTAACAATAGACTTATGCAAGAGTACAGTGGTTTTAGTTCATCTTTCTTCATAAATAATCATAGTTATGTTAACACATCGGGATACATAAGCACTCTATAATAATTATCTTATTTAATTCTCACAACAAAAACTAAACAGTAGGTACACACATTAACTGGTACTGAGTTTCAAACAGATTAATTGAACTCCTACAGGTAAGAAATAAGCTAGGGCTCTAAACCAGATGAATTCGATTTTTTTTCATGATAGAAACAAGTTTCAATTGAAAAATGATTTAATTCTAAAGCCAAGATAGAAGTTTAAATGGTCATAATCAAATTTGCCTAAACTATTTCACAAGGTGTTTATGCAACTCCAAAAAAAGAGATCTTGAAAATGATTAGAACACATCTACAGCTAAAACAAGAGAGGGATGGAGGGAGGGAGGAAGAGAGAGAGAGAGAATAGACTTTTTAAATAACAGAGATGATAGAGGATGAGTGTAGTTGATGTGCTGGTGTGTGATTCATCATTATTATTAGTTCAAGACTGTGGAGCTAGATCAAGGCTACAAGCATATATCAATCCATCTTCTAGCATCAGAAGATAAAAATACCTCTTTGAACTCTAAACTTCAATTTTCTCTTGGCCTGGGTATCACCCTGTGTAAATTCATATAAATGAAGCCTAATTTTGAGAAAGATTATTTCCCTGTTCCTCAGGAAAATACAAGTTAAAAACTCTGTCCCTGTCTCTGTCTGTCTCTGTCTCTGTCTCTGTCTCTGTCTCTCTCTGATACACACACACACACACACACACACACACACGCGCGCGCGCGCGTGCGCATGCACACACACACAACTAAGCCTTAACTTCCTCTTATTATACAGGCAAAAAAAAAAAAAAAAGAATTTTAGAAAACAGTGATGGTATCCAAGTCTAACAAGATGACAGAAAAGGTAACATTTTATCCAACTGTTTATCTGACTCCATTCTTTGGAAATGAATTAATAGGGTGGCCTATATCTTCTTCATGGAAAAACATTGTTTTCAATCATTTATCATTCAACATGTGTTTATTGGTCCTTTAACTGTACATAATAAGTTAGAATCCCAAAGGGGAAAGACATAGAGTCCTTAGCCCCACAAAGCTAGAGTCCTCTGTGCTGCCTACTGGCTTGGCCTTGGCCATTTTGAAGAATACAGTGTAAGTTAAACTCAAGAATTATTTTTTGAGACAGTCTCCTCTCTCTCCCTCTACCTCTCTCTCTGTAGTGCAGGCTGGTCATGAGCTCACTAACTCCAGGCTGGCCTTGAACTCACAGCAATCCTCCTGTCTCAGCCTCCTGAGTGATGGGATTATAAATGTGTGCCACTATGCTCCTTGTATGTGGTGCTCAAGAATCAACCTCAGGGCCTTGCACCTGCTGTGCTATTTGAGGTATTCTTAAGAGGCTACTACCTAGTTGAGAAAACAAACATATAAACAGTTAAAAGTTACACAGAGATACGGGATCCCTAAAAATAAAGATTTTGATTAAAGAAGCCCAAAGAGGCAAATTATAGCATATTTATGAGTTTAGTACTTATCTTATAAGCAGTGAAAACCAAGGAGGTTTACTGGGCATGAGAACATAGTAATGAAAATAAGGCATAAGAATAATGGATTAGAGAAAGAAGTGATGGGAGAGAGAGGAGGTAGACTTACTGTCTGGATATGAGGCCCTGGCACACAGGACTCACTGGAATGTGGCAAAGAAACAGGCCTGAACCTGGAGACATCTAGTTGAGAGCTAAGTATGCTCAAAACTCAAAGAAAATCAGGATTTGAGCATATTGTTAGGGAAAGTAGCATTCTAACCAACACAACAGACCTACGGGAAAAGGTGATGTGTTTGGTGGAAGATGCATAGACAGGCATATGGCTGTGGAGAAACCTCAGCATAGGCTATTTATAAAGGCATCCTCTGAAAAGCTTCAAAGGGAGGAGCTGTAAGGCATATACTATGACTGAGATGCCACTCTGGGGTTATTAACAAAGTCTATTATTCATTGTATTCAATGCTGAAGAGCATACATCATACAGCTGCTTCTCAACATAGAATCAAGGTTCATATTCATTCTTGGGAGCCTTCCAGGACCCTCTGGGAAATGTGTTTGATTTATGGAAATCCCTGTTTCTGGATTGGACTGCTTTCTTAGAAATAATTATAAATCCAGGAGATAATTCTTCAAATTTCCCCTACCTCTGCTCCCTTTACCCACACCCACAACTCCTAAACTTACCTGCAAAACTCTAATAAAGAATATTCCAAACTTTTTTAGTGAGAGACCCTGGATTTCAAATAATGAAGCCTTTAATGATCAAAATTTTAGGGGCCAGACCCACCCCTTATTGTTCCAGTTCATTCCTTTAAAAAAAAAACTGCAGAATCTATTATCTCAGTGATTAGCCAAACCAAAAACATCTATACCTCAACCCAGAATATGCTCTAGAGAAGGTCTTACCTGCTCCTTTTGGTGTTTTCATTTTATTTATTTATTTACTTACTTACTTATTTACTTATTTATTTATTTATTTTTGAGACAAGGACTCACTCTGTAGTTCAGGCCTGTCCTGAACTCACTAAGTAGCCCAGATGTAGCCTTGGACACACAACCATCGTCCTGCCTCAGCCTCCTGAGTGCTGGGATTACAGGTGTGCACCACCATGCTCAGCTTCTGTGGTGTCGAAGCATCAGGGCCTTGTACTTGTCAGGCAAGTCCTCTCTCTGCTGTGCTATTTCACTAGCCCCTTCTTTTGTCATTTTTAAGAAATCATGTTTCTCAGGATATGTGCCAAGAGTAGACAGAGCCAAGGTAACTTGACATGGTTCTTGTTCCGGCTCCTTATTTTCTACAATGAAACCATGCAGTAAAATAACTATGGGAACAGGGAGAGAATGCTCAGAGGCATCAGAGAGAAGCACAGTTCAAACTATTGATAAGAAAGAGCTTACTTTCATATGTGGGAGAGGCAGAAGTAGCTAACAGGATTCATGGGTGAGGCAGCACTTTGGCCGTGGGACAGTTTAAAAGGTGGATGTGTGGGGCTGGAGGGGAACAAACATGATCAAATCCCCCTGAGCCAAGAGACAGCAGGCACTAGCCTCCTAGGCCTGAGTGAGTTTGAGGACAAGGTAGAGCCACGGGAAGACCATCTGTGTATTGATGGTACCTGCTCTAGGGAGAGAAAACTGTTTGTAGTCATACTCAGCAAAGGTTCTGCACTAACCTGCAAGCATTCTCCTGTCTATAATTGGTCTGCTGAACCTACATTCAGTGGGAAGATACCTAATTTTTGCTCTAGAAGAGTAGTTGCTACCAAAAAAGAAAATGTTTAATCCATTACGAGAGAACAGGGTCAGCTCTTGGCACATGGCAAGGCCCTTCATGTTCTGCTTACATAGCTGAACCAACCGCATATTTAGATGAAGAGCCTTCCAGAATGAAGACCTTCTTAGATCTTAGACTGTGCAGCAACGCAGAAGGGGAATTTCAGGGCAGTAAATCAAATAGGGAAACAAGTAAAACTTTTAAAAGCTCACGTCAGACAATGGTCATTTTCTGCCACGCTTGCCAAACTGAGTAATGGGCCTGCAGGTTCCACCCAGTGGCGTCCTCAACAAGAGAGAAAACACAGAACAATGAAATTAGGGAATGGTCTGGCAACCAGACTAAAGATTCACAGGGGGAAAGCCCCCAAAATAAATGTGCTGGAAACCCCATTCTGCCAGTCATGCCTCACTTGAACTATTGGGGACTGTAACCCCTCTTAGCGTTGTTTTCAAGAGAGTACACCCAACAAATACAAGTTTCCTGGGAGAATCACAATGGCGCAATGGCATTTTTTGTTTGGTCAGTTTAACTGCCTTTTTTGTGTGTCTTTTATTTGCAGAAGGGCCTTCCTTTTGTCAAGACACTGGATCCTCTTTTTACCTCCTGCAACTCTGTAGGCACACAAGGGAGAAAAAAATGAAACACTGATTTTGGGAAAAATTTAAGAACAGCTGATATTTTGAAATTGGGTAAATCTGATGATGTGTATATTTAAATGCAGCATAAGATATTAAAATATGAACCTAAAGGTCTTATAAAAGTAAATCAACTTCAGCAAAATACACACAGCTACCTGCAAATACTATTACTTTCCCACTCTACAACCACACCTTTCTCAACATGTGGATACTACCCGAGAAATGCGGGTGGTCCCTGCTGAAATGAACACAGCTACATAAGGGTAATCTGTTACCCTTCCCGGGAGTTGGCAAGGCAGGGGTTGGCCAGCAGGATGTTTCCCCCAGCCTATGACCTTTTCAATTCAACTTCTCTAATAAAAATGGGTAGGCAGGACAGAAGGCAACTTGTTGGGAGGAAGGTGCTGAGGAAGGCTACCCAAGACTTCAAATTTATACATTGACATCATCTTTTCTATAAGGAAATAGAGATGGGAAAATGATGGTTTTTAAATCTACACTGTCTAAGTGGAAAGGGGAAGAGAAACAATAAAGGTGACCAGCTCCCACAAGGCATCACTATGTATTTTTGTTTAAAGTACTAGAAAAAGAAAAGGTGTGACCACCAGAAAGCAGTATTAATTCTACAAAACCTCAGAAGGCACGCTTGAAATGTTAGCACACACCTCCATGTCACACATACACAGCCATTTGGCATTCTGAATACCTGTACTGAGTTGTCCACCTGTCCTGTTCCATGGTAAGTGGGGTTTGGTACCGTGAAACTCACAGTCTCAACCCCAAAAGTATAATAGGGTGGGGAGAAAGGAGTATCAGGAGAAAAAGAGAAAAAGAAAGTCTTAACTCCTTAGGTCTTTTGCTCCTAGATAGCCTTCCTGTGCCTAGCTGTGGCTGGCGACCGTGCCATCGGCGGTAACGGGTGCCCACTCCTCCACTGTGGAAGGCCAGTCTCTATCTGCACTTACTCCCTTTTCTTCACTTTGAATAACTGGAGGAGTCACTGTGTTTAGGGTCATTTGGAGCCACAACTGTCCAGTTCTCAAGAAACTATAAAAGTGACTCACATAAAGAAATTTCCAGGCTTTTCTAGCATATGGGGTGTATAGATTTACAAATTATTTCATCGGTAAAGCATAGCAGTGTCACTGGTGTCCTGTCCTTGATAGCAATCTAGATGCTGGGCCTGTTTCTGTGGTGCTACAGGAAGGAACACTGGGTCCTCAAGAAGCTAACTTCTATTTAGATGTCCCTGAGAGTTGATCTTTACCTTGGTAGCAATCCTCAAATCTTTTGCAAGCGCCCTTTTGATTGAATGTACTCATTTTCTACTGATTACTGATGCTTAATTTTAATTAATTTACATTTTTTTATTTTGGAATTTTTTTTGTTCTGTGAACCTTGAAAGAGCAAAAAAGCCAATTTAAGTGGCCGGGGTAGAATAATCTGGGCACATGTGAAAGCTGGGGCTTAACCCTTTAGCAGCTGGGAAGAAGACAGGAAATGGACATTATTCATTTGAGTGGAGTCTCCTTTTCTGGAATACAAGTATGTGCTGGTTCACCAAAAGCAGGACAGAATAAACTTCACATGTTTTGCTGATACAAGAGAAGGCCAAAGATATGAAAGTAGCCGTACTGAGTATTACACCCAGCCATATGCCCCATAATGTGGTTATGAACCATCTAGATGATCAGACTCTACAAGTATATGTCAACCTGGAGAGACAGGGATTTTTTTTTTTCGTGGTTTCACTGTGTGTTGTCTTTAAAGGTTGCCATCTTAGTGATATATTTCTTGGGTGGTGGTTATGGAAATACCAAGTTCCTGGCCAGTTATTTTCTCTTGGGATATCTGAGTCCTCTTCCTTTGGGCTTCCTAAGGTTCCAGCTACTAAAATACACGTGTGGGGCTGGGAGCATAGCTCAATGGCTAAAGTACGTCTCTGGCACGTGCAAGGCCTTGAATAAAATTCCTTAGCAACACATAACAATCAGATGAGTGTGGTGGCCCATGCCTGCAATCCCAGCACTTGGGATGCTGATGCAGGAGGATTACAGTGAGTTGGAGATTGGCCAGTGCCACAGAGTGAGTTCAGGACCAGCCAGGACTACACAGCAAGCCTGTCTCAAAAAGTTTAATACAATTAATTAAATAATTTAATTAAATACATATTTCTCTGTCATTCCATATTTTTACTCTCACCTACAATTTTCAGTTGAGATCCCTCTTGGCTAAAGTGAGTAAGTTTCCAACAAAAATCCAAACAAACAAATTTACTTCTTCCTAGTCCTTTTAAGAGGTGGTAACATTAATCTGAATTGCTTTTGTAGGGTAAGAAAAATAAATCAACCATCAGCAAGTTTGTATATTTCTACACAGGAAACCAAATACAAAGGTCTTCTGGTAGCAACTCACAATTTGTATGGGGAAACTTTGGTTACAGAAGTCTGTAACATTTGAAGAAATAGATATTATCAATAATGTTAGTTCCAAAAAAGTAATTGAACAGAATTAATGAGCTTCAGGCATGCTTTTCCCTTTCTCTTCAAGGCTCTATTCTGAAAAGGAAGAATTTTCCCTTTCTGTTTCACACTGCGGAGGTCACTACATCTGGCAAACAATGGTCTACTGGGCTGTGCTCTAAAGTGGAAGGGTTTTCTCTGTCTTCAACATTTTAAGTCTTCCTATAAACAGTCTAGAACAAAGAAATACTCTTCTTTAGAATTTAACAGCTGGAAATCCCACTTGGGGTAAAATTGAAAGCACACAAAAGTAAATTTAGTCCTTGCATTGGTAATTATTAATATTAAGAAATATTTACATGGAATACACCAAATAATATAAATGATGCCCTGCATAAAATACTTCATATTTGTAAATATAAGTAAATTTGTAATCTAGAGTACTTTATCTCACTCCATTTTCTAAAAAAATAACTTTTTTAAAGAAAAAAGTTTTGAAGAATATTTAAGTCTCATTTCAAAGTGTTATAAATACTTTATCTCTCACAAACTTAAATTATAATTTCTAACAATCCATCAATGAGCTCCCCAAAGACCTGAATTATAGAATTATTATACAGTTATAAAATGTGCCTTGCCTTTAAGTATATCAAGCATAATTTGATCTTAATTTCTTTAAAAAAAGAAAAAACTATGACCAGATGGAATAGAATGTAAATATTGAAAATGCTAATCTATTTATAATATATGACCAATTAGAAAGATGGGAAAGAGGAACTGAGAACATGTTGCCAAAAAGGAAAATGACTAAAGGGAGATTCTGATAATTTTTATGAAGCTTCTGAATTTAATATTTTTCACAATGTTTCTGAACATTAACAAAAAATTATGAAAGTGCACAATAATGAATCTGTGGAAAGCCTGAATGGATCTTACATAAACATTACATGAGGTAAAAGCTTTTCTCTCTCTCTTTCTTTCTCTCTCTCTGTATTCTTTTTCTGTTTTCTTTCAATCCTAGGAATTGACTTAAGAGCCTTTGAATTGAGTTACATTCCCAGTCAAATATAGGTACATATCTGAAGATGAGCTCAAACTTGCAATCCTGTCTCAGCCTCTCGAAGTACTGGGATTTCAGACATGTGCTATCATGTCCAGTTTAGGGGCAGAAGACTTTAGACACCTGAACCCAGAAACCAACAAGGACTTTACCAAGCTTAAATTCTTTTTCTACCGCCATTTCATGTATTTAGATGTAAGAAGTATTACTTGAACAAAGTAGTTCATTGAGGAGCAAAATGAATGTGAAAAATGAGATTATTACACTGTTATCTTCCAACCACACATTCGTTTCAAGCATGTATGGTTTGCTACTGCCTAGTTCTGTAAAACGCTTTCATAAAAGTCCCAAATCATCACCTCGTGTTCATAAATGTCCCCACTTCTCACCATGTCTCTCAGACAAAAGAAAAACTCCTTTTTCTCTGTGACTCACACAGTTATAACTTTGTTTGTAGCATCAGAGTTTCAGTTTAAGATCATTTTATTATCCCTTTGGAGGATACAGAAAGTTAGATGTTACCTAAACATTTCAGGTAGAAGAAATATGTATTGAACAGCATGATAGGTATTAGTTATGGGTAGAAATGTAAATTACCATATAAATTACTTATCTGCCTGGTCAAATTTGTCTGTACTTATCTAAACAAGTAAATTATGGTCCAGATATTCCACAAGATGATTCTGAGAACTAAAAAAGCAAAAAGCAAAAAACCAAAAACCAGGCATTTACCTAGGTTTCTGTCTTATTCTTGCTTTATTTCACAATGTAAACAGAAAGACATCCTTACAATAAAATTGAAAAATATAAATTAAAAATAAAACAAATAGCGAAAGTATAACATAAATTAAAATGAGAAACACAGGCTAGGAAAAAACCCAGATAAGCCACTCCAGTGCCCTTTCACAATTACAGACTACAGAGTCCAATTGGATCAACTAGAACATGGAACCAACAGGAAGCTCATTCTGACTATTCCTGGTGCTCTCATGGAGCTAACCTCCAAAGAAGACAAACTGCCTCATTTCTTACACTCTATAAATTATAAACTACCTCTAAATGGGCCTGCAAAAGGTGGTAGAAAGCCCTCAGCCACGTGCTCATTGGTTTCCAGTCGTTTCCCCACCCCAGCTTGCTGTCTACCTTTTGCCCCACTCTAACCACTCTCCCAGGCTGCCTTACCTGTTAGTTTCAGGTTGAGTTCCTTTAGATGAGAGAGGCTAGTGAAATTCTTCATTGTCTCCTCCCTCCCTGCTTTGGGCCACATTTCAGTCAGAGACTGCTTTTCTTCAGGATTGTCACTATGTTGGGTGATACCATGATTCCAATAACCCATCAGCCCTACGTGGATAAAGCTTCTGACTTTGCTAAACCCCAGCTGCCACATTTAATATTGATTCTTTTAACCCTAACCACACCTAGTCATCATTCAAGTCTCTTTCTGTGAACAAACTGTACACGCTTGCTTTCCTACCAGGCCTGTGATCAATATGTATGAGCTCCCACTACAAGGCACATTCTAAAAGTCTATTTCTGAAAACAACAAAAAAGTAAAACTAGAATAAGAGCTCTCCACTATATCTCAATTAAAATGATTCCAGAAAAGCCAAAGATAATGTCCAAATATACAAAAAAGCCCACCTAAAAGAATTTCCCAAAAAAGGAAATATTTTAGACCTGCTTCACAATGGAGTAGCCATAAACTACGTGTGCCTATTAAGCTCTTGAAATGACCTAAAATACTGATGCTTAATTTTAATTAATTTACATTTATATAAGTAACTATGTGAGGCTGGTTGCAACCATATTGGGTGATCCAGGTCTGTACCAATCTAAGGATGAAACCTAGAAACCCTCTGTATAAGTAGGAAAAAGTGAGAGGGCCTGTTGTCTAGGAAAGAGTGAAGCAACATGCCTACAGTCTAGGAGAGGGTTAAGAAAAGGGTACTGACCCCTACAGAGAAAACTATAACAAATAAAATGAAAGGGTGCAAGTCCAAAGGAGAGAGAGTATGTAACAATTGAACAAAGAAAGAAAAAGATTGTAGAAGATTTTTAGTGTGTGGTGAGCCTGAAAGATTCATTAGTTTTTTATATTAGTTTTCGAGTTCTAGTAACAAATCATAATGGGCTTTGTAGCTTAAAAACACATAGATTTTTTTTGTCTACCATCTTGAAGTTCTGTAGATTAGACATTCAATGTGCCTTTCAATGGGTTAAAATCACAGAGATGGCAGGACTGTATTTCTTTTTGGAGACTACAAGAAAAAATATCTATATCCTTACCTTTGTACTTTCTACAGGCCATCCACAGTCATTGGCTCGTGAAACTTCTCACAGCCAATGACACTGCTACTCTTCGTGCTTTTCTTCTGTCGACACATACATGTCTCCAACCATACCCAGGAAAGATCATTCACTTTTAAGGACCCTGTGATTAGATTAGATCCACCCAGTCCATCTACGATAGTCTTGTCATTAAAATTTTTACCTTAATCATATCTGCAAAGTTATTTTTGCCACACATTCACAGGAAAAATATTTTAAATGTGGGCATCTTTGAGGACTACTATTCTGCCTACCAAGGTTGGACTTTTAACAGCAAGAGGTAGGAAATGGGAATAAAAGGATTTCAGGAGAAGATGAAGGCCAAGAACAAGGTCTTCTTGTTAACCAGAGTTAACAAGATCATCACTAGAAACCGTCAACTAATTTCTCTGATGAGCAATTGTGCCTGCCATTCCATCTGCAAACCATATCGTCACATGCTGAACACAAAGGGCTGGTGGGCAATCCTAATACACCTGTGCCTGCTTACTCCTCCCAGAAGAGTGAGTCCTTTGCTTACCAAGAGCCACACTACTTTTGCCAAACCTATTTAGACCAGTTGTATCTGTCATTCTAACACATAATTTAATTAAATACCATGTAGACCAGTGAGGCTAAGAAAAAAATAAGTTATTGCTTCTATGCAAATTAAGTCGAATGGTTTGGAAGAACCTTAACTGTATGACAGTAAAGAAATTGTTGATAATGTAGATGCCAGGAATAAGAACATCAAGATTTGGGAGACTACAATAAGATATAAAGTATCTATAATCAGACTGTTTCTCAAATATGTATGATGCAGATCATGCATTATAGGTTAATTTTATGCAAGAAATGATATGAAGAACTTTAATTAGATGATCTGTACTTAAAAGGATGCATTTCTCCCTTCCTCATATAAGTAAACAGTCATATGTTTTAAATTAAAAATTGTTTGAGGTGCATATATGTTATTTTACACAGTTTTAATATTTTTTCTCTTTCAACAACTCTTCAATAATAAGGCAACTAAACTTGTCACAAAAAGAGTTTCTGAAAAAAAAAACAGAAATGGAGCTATTGCAGATGTGAGAGGGTTAGAAGAGTACAATGTTGAGATAGGTCAAATCGGAAAAGAGAAGGCACTCAAATGTCACAACGAGGATTCGGATGTGCCGAGGGGCAATAAGGAAACTGTAAGGGCTATTGTTTTGGTATTTGATAGAAAAGTTTTTTTAATACACCAAAACCACACTCAGCTCAGGCTGTTCATGTCCACAGCAAAAGTTGCTAGATTTCCATCCACCTGCTCAACCCCGCTCCCTCTGTCCCACACCTGTCCTGCCCAGCGTGGTGCCCACTAGTCATGCGTGACTATTGAGCACTGAAAAGTGGGAAGCCCAAAGGTAGATGTGCTCTAAGTGTAAAATAAACTCAGATCTCAGAGACTTTATATGATTTTTAAAAACTTAATATCTCAATAACATTTTAGTGGTTACATGTTGAAATATTTAGTTTATATTGCATTAAACAGAATGCGTTGTTAAAGTCAATTCTCTTTTCTTTTTCCTTTTGTTATTTCAGCTACTAGAAAATTTACAGCTTCATATGCACCTCACATCTGCAGCTTACATTATTTTTTCTTCTGAATAGCAGTGATACGTAGGGTCCAGGTCAATCCTAACAGAAAAGAGAGGGTTAAGCCACCCCAATGGCACCCCCAGCTCGACCCTTTGGGATTCACGCTTCTCCTACTGGCTGTCTAATCTTAAGCAAGGCTCTTCTCACACTCCTGTTTCCTCACCCTGGAACACAGTCTGATTTCCTTGATTTCTTCACTATCATGCTTAGAGCTGTAGAGAGCTGCCTTTCTTTGCACTTCCCATCATTCCTTAAACCACGGTTCCTCCTGATGATGATGACTGTTGGTTTTCTCTAGAGAAGCACAGACTTCCAGAGAAATGGAGATCCAGACTCAGGCTTTGTTACTGACCTTCATGAGGATGCCTCTATGACCTGTGTGACACCTGTCACATCAATGATCTCAGGGACATGCATCCCTGTGGAAGAGCACAGCTACACCTACTGTAATGGCAGAGTGATCACCAGAAAAGCACAGGCATTTCCTCAACTAGGACTTCATTCAGTGCTTTATGGAGATTTCCAGTGGAGCATCTTCTCCCTGCCACTTATTGTTCCACACTGGAGTGTCATCAAGCACACGTACAGCTAGGCTGTTAAGGGTCACAGTGTTTAAAAGGCAAAAAAGACATGACGACAGCTTTGGGATTGCACTCAGTAGTGAGAAAGCTTCCCTTGCAAATCACCTCACCCTCATACAAACAAAGCTGAGTACACCTGACTTATGGCCCATCCAGGGAACTGGACAGATATTTTCTAAAACCCTGGAGTACAGTTTTTGTGCTCATTTTGCTACTGGACATGGCCCGGGAGACCAGCGTTTTGACTCTGTTTTAGAGATAGTTGTAACTCTCTTGGGATAATCTCTACAGAAGAAAGTTGCCCCACCTTGGGCAGATATGTGTCCGAGTAGTCGCACGTATGTATAGCTGTCTTGTGTGTGTATACGTGATTTGACAAGTGAGCACATTAGCTTACAAATATGCAATCAATACTGAAAAACACTGCAAGCACCAAAAAAATGAACTATTTACTATCAAAATAATGTCAGTGAAATCAGATTCATAAATTCTGGCTTTGCTTCTGATTTTTAGATCTGAACTATAACTGCACAATTTTTCAATGACAGATTACCTCTTCCATTTTCATTCCAGGCTATTTTGCATCATGTAAGAACAGCATTTCCTTCTATTCTTCAGTATTGCAAAGAGTTCAGTGACTTGATGTCACTGTCTGCAACAATTTAAACTTCTAGCACTCCTGATTCTCAAAACGATCTTCCTGGTAGTCACATGGCACAAAAACACTCAAAAAGAAAATACAAAAAGAAAGAAAGAAAAAAAAGAAAAGAAAAACACTGAAAGTGATACACAGAGAGCTAAACAGTGAGCCAAAGGACGTGAGACTGGGCCAGGGCTCTACTCATTGCTAATTCTGGCAAGACCCTTCATGTTCCTTACTCCATTTCAGCTAATATACCTGAACCTGCCTTATTCATAAGAGTTTGTAAAGTGTACCTTGGAATGGGGCTTTGTAAATTCTAAATTACTAAATAAAAAAGATAATTAATACTGTTACTATAATTGCTACAGCAAGCCTCATGCAGGAGAAGAAACTTCAGTGATGAAATTTTTAGTACAGTAAAGACAAGGAAGAAAAGGTATAACATTCTAACACCCACCTGTCCTATGACTTCATTCATGAAATTCATAATGGAAATTTTTTTCTAAAAATTTCCCTAGACTTCCCATTAGAATTACATTGGCTTCAAAGTAGGTAAGAGTCAAGATGTAACCAAAAAAAAATTATTCTAATTTGTTCTGAAATACGGGTGTTCAATCATCACGATTCCTTAAATTAGAATAGATCTATAAAAATAGATACATGCAAACATTTTCTCCTATATTTTTTTCATATAAGAGTATGCAGCCTGCTATGTAATGTCACACATTAAAATAACATTGGCATAGGATGGAGATAAAATCCTTTCTCTGGAAATAAGCATATGTTATTAAAATTATACATCATATGTAGCCAACTACTAGGAAAGACTCCACATTGAAGCGTTTCAGTTTGGAACTGACTTGGAGTACTGTGACACTGTGCAACAAATATCGGACAAGGGGACAGGAGACATGGGTCTCTGTCCAGATAGTCCAGGCACTTACTGGGGACGTGAATTTAGCACACACTTCCATGAGCTTTAACTTTATCTTATGTAAAGTGGATTAACGGGCCTCCTTGCCTGTTGTATAGAGTCCTTTTGAGGTTTGAATAAAAATACCTCAGAGCAGAGCTTTGCCAACTATAAAATGGTGCAGAGAAAAAATTAAGAATCATGTTATATATGCAACAACTTATTGTTTGTCCCCATTCGTTATCATACACATAACCTAACCCACAGAGATAGACTCATGATTTTGTTTGTATATATTAATATTAACAATATGGTAATAATAGTCTTGACTTTAATGATAGTCTTCAAGTACTCTCACAAGCCTACACTTATAGCAAGCCATAAATATTCTTCACAAACTAATCTAGGAAGAAAATCTAAATAAATAAAAATATAGATCCCTCATTCTCTGAACCAATAACGCCAATATGAATAAGAACTTTGAGCATTAAAAGATCCATAGACATATTGGGAAGAGGATGAGGGAAATGGTTGAAAATTAGCAAGATAGTCTATGTACACCACTGTGACCATTGAAGAGATTATATCAACTTGAGGGAATCAGGAACCACACCCGGATTAGGGTTTGGGAACCACGCCTAGATTGGGAACCAAGAACCAGCATGGAGTGTGAGTGATTTGTGGGCTAGTGAATGAGGGAAGACCATCCACCCGGATGAGGAAGGCCCAACTGGAACTCCAATGGTATAAAAGGAAGGAAGAGGAAAGATTGTTACAACTTCTTCCTCTGGGAGAGTTCTCGCCTTCACAATTGCCTATGGATGCCAACTTGCTACACACTGCAGATCTTCATCACAGATTCATTCCAGTCTTGACTTGTGCCTGTCTGCCCATTGCTGATCTTCAGGCTCCAGTTTTGCCATTGTTCTTCGAACAAGTGAGAGAGATCTGCAGCAGACTCACCAGCTGTCCTGCAGTCCTAGATGGGAGTTCTACGTCATGGCTGAGCAGCCATCAGACACTCCAGCTCTGGCACATGCAGGCCACCATCTTGGACTATATCCTCGGATTTGTAAGGATTTGTTAACCCTAATAGATCCTTTTTGTTATAAAATCTGTAAATTCTGCCTTTCTGAAAGAACCCAAACTAATACATACACATACCAATTTCTCAGATTGAATGTAACACAAAAATATAATAATCTAAAAAGAGGGGAAAAGATTCCATAAGCATGATTTATTTATAGAACAATAAGTAAGAGAAACAAGAGCAGACAGTATAGAAAATATTCTTGCCAACTGAAATGTGTCTATTGGATGTGGCAAAATAACTCTTAGAAAAAAAATCATGACGTTAGTTATCATAAAAGTAAAACATCTGAATAATATGAAGACAATCTCTCTTAGTATGT
Source organism: Ctenodactylus gundi (assembly GCA_004027205.1). Classification (NCBI taxonomy): domain Eukaryota; kingdom Metazoa; phylum Chordata; class Mammalia; order Rodentia; family Ctenodactylidae; genus Ctenodactylus; species Ctenodactylus gundi. The sequence goes on along the minus strand of PVKB01000207.1, from coordinate 694,370 downwards.
TTTGTACTATATGACAGAATATCTCACCAATCAAGATAGTATGTAAAGAAAAGAAATGTATTGCCTGATAGCTCTGGGGGCTGAGAAGTCCAATATTAAGGTGCCTGCCGCTGGCAAGTGCATTCTTACTACATACATAGTCACTTAGTGAAGGATAAAGACAAGGAGAATGGATATGAGCTCACATTTTTACAATGGCATGAATTCCACCCATGAAGGCAAAGCTCTCAAGTCCTACTTATGTCATAAAGGTCTCACCTTGGATACTGTTGCAGTGCCAGTTAAATTTGAACTTGAGTTTTGGAGTGATCAAGCATTTAAACAACAGGGAAATCCAAACAACCCACAGCTAACATTACAGCCAAAGGGGAAGAGAAACAGAGATATTCCTACAATAGTAGGAACAAAATCAAGGCTGCTCATTCTCACCATTTCCTTTCAACATATTCTTGAAATGCTAACTGGAGCAATTAGTCAAGAAAAACAAAAACTGTTCAAATCATAAAAGTAATCAGATAATTTTTATTTGCCAATGACATGATCTTAAGATATAAAACCCAATAAATTTACAAAAACAATTACTAAAAATAATAAATTTAGTAAAGTTGCAAATTATAAAATTATTATAAAAATTATGTGTTTCTATATACAAACAACTAATTATTCCAAAAGGAAATGAAAAACAATCCCATTTATAATAATATCAGGAAAAAAAACTTTAGAAATGAGCTGACGAAAGAATGGGGAAAACTTGTACAATGAGCATGACAAAGCACGAGTGAGGTCAGTCCCAATGGCACAGGCCGGTAATCCCTGCACTCTGGGAGGCTGAAGCAAGAGAATCACAAGTTCAAGCCCAGTCTGAGCAACTTAGCATCTTTGTGAAACTCTGTTTCAAAATCCAACATCAAAAATGGGCTGGGGATATAACTTAATGTGAAGGCTCTGGGTATCATCAGTACCAGAGGGGAACATGGGAGATGAAACAAAAAAGACACAAATAAATAGAAATACTTCTCATATTCATGGATTGGAAACCAACATTGTTAAAATGTCTACACCATCCACAGAAATCCACAGATTTCATTCCAGGCTCTGTAATTCCATTTTTTTTTTACAGAAACTTTAAAAACAACTCTAGCATTTACATGGAGCCACAAAAAATTTGAATAGCCAAAATAATCCTCAGGAAGAGGAATAAAGCTAGAGAAATCATACTTCACTGATTTCAAAATATATTACAAAGCTATAAATATATGGACTAGTTTAAAAGATGTAGTCCAGAACTAAATTATGCATCTATGGCCATTTGTTTTTTTGAGAAAAAGACAGTAAACACACGAGGAAAAGGAAGTTACCCTACAAATGATACTGGAAAAATTAGACACCTATATGTAAAAAAAAAAATGAAATTGGACTCTTGTACCGTAAACAAAAATCAATTCAAAGTGGACTAAAGATTTAACTGCAAGACCTAAAACAGCAAAACTCCTAGAAGAAAACACAGGGGGACACTTCTTGTCACTGGTTCTGGTGATGATGTCTTGGATACAACACCAAAATAATGAGAAAAGAAGCCAAGGTAGACAAGAGATGCTACATCAAATCGGAAGCTTCTGCACAGCTAGGTAAATAATAGCTTAAAAAAAAAAACAACCTATGGAATGGAAAAAATGTTTGTAAGCCACTTATCTGATAAAAGGTAAGTCTCCAAGACACATGTGGAGCAGGTCAATAGCAAAAAACCCACAAATCACCCTATTTAAAAATAAGCAAAGACAGCTGGGGATGTATGGGATATAGGTAGCTCAATGGCAGAGCACTTGCTTGGCAGATGGGAAGGGCTGGTTTCCGTCCCCACTTCGGGGAGAGGGGGAAGAAATAAGCAAAGGACTTAAATAGCCATAACTCCAAAGAAGAGATACAAATGGCCGATAAGTGTATGAAAAAGATGTGCTGAACACCATTTAATCATCAGAGAAATGCAAAACAAGCTTCAATGTGATATCATCTTACAGCTGCTAGGATGTCTATTTAAAACTGAAACAAAACACAATAACAAAAGTTAGTGAGGATGTGTATGTACAGTTTTACCTTGTGCGTTGTTCGTATGAATATAAAATTTTGTAGCCACTATGAAGCACAGTGTAGAGAGGCCAGAGGAACAGCATAGTGGTTGCAGCACTTACTTAGCAAGCACAACACCTTGAGTTCCATTCTCCAGCTCCACATAGGTCAGGCTTAGTGGCAAAGACCTGTCATCCCAGAACTCAGGAGGCTGAAGCAGGATTGCTGTGAGTTCAAGGCTAGCCTGGGCTACGCAGTGAGACCCTGTCTCAAGAGAAAAGAAAAGAAAAGAAAAGAAAAGAGAAGAAAGGAAAGAAAAAAGAGGAGAAAAATAATATAGAGCTTTCTCAGAAAAAAATGGAATGCCCATGTGACTTACTTATCTTCCTTTTAAATATTTATTCAAAGAAGCTGAAATTGGGATCTTGAAAAGATATTTGCATGCTTATATTCATTGCAGCATTATTCACACCAGCCAAGATGTGGAAACGGCCTAAACAGTGCATCAGCGAAGGGTATGTAAAGAAAATGCAGCATTTATGTACAGCGGAATACTAGTCCACCTCTAAAAAAAGAAAATCCTGCCACTTGCAACAACATGGATGGTGCTAAGTGAAGTAAGCTGGTCACAGAAAGACAAGTCCTGTACGTTCCTATTTATCTGAAGTATCAAAAAGAGTAAAACTCATAAAAGCAGAGAGCAGAGTAGTCGCCAGTAGTGGAGGACAGGGAGAAAGGTGAGCTGCTGTCCAGTGTGGTGACGCCTCAGCCACAGGAGCTGAGGAGGCTCAGAGATCATTGCGCACCCCTGTGCTGCAGTTAACAGTACTGTATCGGACACTTAGAATGTTGAAAGAACAGGCATCACGTGAAGTATTCTGAGCAGAATAATACAGTTCAATACACACACATGGATGTGGTGTGATAAAAAATTATTGCAATATAAGACACATTGCTCTTAACCTCCCTCAAAAATACTCTTTCTTGCCTCAAACATTCTTGTCCCCTGGCTCTTGCCAGTTTCTGAATCATCTCTGGAAGTCATTTTTCATGTCTTTACTTGCTCTGTCATGGCTGCCTCAAAAGCCTGAATTGATTCCAGACATTTCCTGGGCATTTTGACTTTGGGAAAGAACCAAAAGTGACCATGTGCTCTGTTCAGTGAATTAGGTGAATGAGGACACCATCTTGTTTTTATATGATAGAAATCTATGGAAAAATTTGACCAGTAAGATAAGAACACAAATATGGTGAATGTCTAAATGAAAAAATGCTTCATACACTCTATAGACACAGGCCACACACATTGCTATTAATCTCTGTCACAACACTTGTGCACACTTTGAACACACTTATCTCACTGTTCTTGCCAATATGTCTTTTAGTGTGATAAGGCTTAAACACATCCTGCATTTTTTGATCAGTGGTGTGTGTGTGTGTGTGTGTGTGTGTGTGTGTGTGTGTGTGTACCCAGTGACAGGGCCCATGTATGCAGAATGGTAAGAATTTCGTTCACCATTATCCAATAAAATACTGACTGCCACATCAGAGACAATTAGGAAAGAAACATTTGTGAATAAATTAACTTCTATGAGAAAAAGGCAACCCAAACAAAAACAAAAAGGGAAAAAAGAAAATTAAATAAACATATTGGAAAATTGAACAGGCATGTAATTGAAAAATAAATACAACATCTGACTTGCTAAAATCAGATAGATAAACAGCAAAAAATTAATCAAGAGCAAAGTACAAATAAATTAAGTAGAAGTGAAAAAGAGCACATAATCAAAATCAAAATAAGATGGATGGATACAAAGTTGTATAAAAATGATTTTTTTCATGCAGTAAGAAGAAACTGAAAGACAAATTGAAGACAGTATCAAAGAAAGCCAAATTTGTTGCAAATTCAGATGGATCATCTAAAATGGTTAAGGAACAGTATTCATGTCATATAAGCCATTTTGAATATAGAAACATGGAAAAACTGGTGTAAAACCTAAAACCTAAAACCTGGTGAACATAATACAAATAAACTGTAGGCCAATTTTATTTATTAACATATATTTATATAATGTATGCCAAAATGTTAAAATACAAGCAGAATTCCACTCAACTAAAAAAAAAAGTACATCATGAACAAGAGGGATTTGCCAGAGAAATTGAAGGAATACTCAATTTAAGAAAACTTACCAGTCCAATAAAAGGCATATTTAGATGTCCAAAGAATTTTCAAAAGAACCTCAGAATTTGTGCTTTAAACAGAAAAAATGTAGGCATAGAAAGTTATCATATTTTAACTTTACAGAATGTCATTATGTGTTTACTCAGAGGAAGGGTGATCCATGTGAAGCAATGCCTGTCCAACAGTATGCAGTAGAGCTCTACCAATGCCCAGCTGAGAAGGCAGAGAGTCAGCCTCAGCCAAAAACAGAAACAAATTCACCTATTCACATACTTCAGAGTCCCAGGAATGCAATGGCACTTGAAGGGATAATTCTAGCTATCTGAGAGGGAAAAATGTAAATTTCAGGTAATGTCATTGTATACCTAGAAAAAGTTTTGTGTCAACTACAAAATTATCAAAGTTGTTTAAATAGTTCAACAACATAATCAGTGTTAGTGCACGTATGTACATATGAAGTCCTTCTCAGTCTCAATTCTGTTTCATTAAACGTGGTCAGAAATTAATATATGAAGACAATTGATAGTAACAAGCAAAAAGTTTTTTAAAAAAGGAAAAAGAAAGAAATGCTTTAAAGGAATGTAAAATTTATGCTAAGTTGGGAATCAAATTTCAGTAGGAAAGAGTAACTACAAAGTTGAAAATCCTTCACTGGCTAATCTATAAATTAAAGCGACTCCAAAGTGAACCTCAACTGTATTTCCTATGAAACTTGAAAAAATATTTTTAAATTCATTGGCAATGGAATTTCTTTTTAAAATGGAATCAAATTAGCAATCTCTGATGCAGTTACTTCCAGCAGCCCAGCAAAAATACTAAGAAAAAGAAACCCAAAATTAAAAACAACTCAGAAAACTGAGACACGCAGAAGAGCTGGTTGCCAGGATCTGAAAGGAGCGTTCACGAGGGGCAATGAGCAATGGAGCGGACCGGGGTTGGGGACAAAGGACCGGTGGCTTCCTTTGCTTCTCAACAACAATTGTTTGAAAAGTCTAAACGATGTGAAATAAAACACGAAGACACACACCTGTGTCTCATTCCAGTGTTATCTCCCTCTCAGAAAAGCCCAGCAGGAGCAATCAGAGAGCGGAGAAGCCATCCTGCCTTGCATTTCTTTCTTATGACTTTTCGGTCAACCTTCTCTTTTATCTATACTCATTTAGAGAAAGCACTTCTAGGAAAAGATTTTTTTTTTTTTTAAGAAGAAGAGTATTTCACTAAAAGAGAATAACCAACCGAATTTGTAATATGTTGGAAAGGAAATCCCTCAAGAAAACTGCTAGGAAATTTTTTTTAAAAATCAAAGAAGTCTGGGCCAGCACCGTTCATTGAGCGGCTATGATTTGTCATTTGCTCCATTGGTCCAAAGTATCAGAAAACCAGAAAGAGAGAACTGAGAATAGCACCTCTGCTGAGCACAGCCACAGCAAATGAATGCTAGACATAAATACTGAGAATGGGCTCAGAATTGCATGCAAACAATTAGGGACCCAAACGGGGAGTTGGCTTGGAAGGCAGAAGGGGGAGAAATGATGCACTTTTGCTTTTATAAGCCCTTGGTATAGACAACATTCTTATTTTTAAAAACCAGTAAATAAACACACACACACACACACACAACACACACACACACACGTGTGCATGCACCCTATAAAAATAATGCAGAAGAAAAGAGAGTCTGTCAGTGTAAAAATTAAAATAAAAGGCAATTTTCTGAAAATAATGTACTGTAGTAGGCACGTGATATTGTTAGAAATCTTTGCACGTTAACTTTGCTTAGATCTAAAAACTAGTTTTCCATGAAAGAGGCCAGAGGGCTATTTAAAAATAGAGAAAAGAATGAGACACATCAGAAAAATGAGAATGAAATTTAAATCTGACCAAAACAGTTAAGGAAATTGACATATCCCTCCCCGCCTATATATATATATATATATTGCCTAGCACAGTAAGTTTTCTAGGTGTGTTTTGCCAGACTTTCAAGGAACCAATAATCTCCTTCTTACTCATTTCAAAAATATAAAAATGAGATAACACTGTCTAACTCATTTTCTAAAACTAATATAATCTAATTTTATCAACTGGGTAAGATCAGAACAAAAAATATAACTGTTGGCTCAGTATCTTTGCAAATATAGATGCAAAAATTCTAAATCAAATATTAAATCACTGAATTCAACCAGTATATGTAAAATGTAAACATCATGATCATATGTGCTCTTCCTCCCCCAAATTCAAGGGAAATCTATCATTGTAATTCACTACTCTAAGTAGTAACAAGAGAAACTGTAGGAGTACCTCAATGAGTTTCTTTTTTTTTTTAAGCATTTGGAAGAGACTGACCTGAGAATGATAGAGTAAAAACCTCTAGAACTCATTCCTCCACAGAAGCAACAAGAACATCAGCGAAGAAATGTCAAAAATTGATTCTTCCAGAACTCCAGATGTTAACTAGTGACTTGCAACCATCTAAGAATTATTTATTCAAGAAAAATGGCTGAACTCCAGTATGAACAGTGACTTTTGGGCTGTACCACTTGTCCTATCCTTACCTATCTTCATAGCAGCTTTGAAAGTCAATAACGTCACAGTCATGCCTGCGTGAAAACCAGAGCACTAGCAGAACCTTCTGAAGAGGTCAAAAAGTTTAGAGCTGCCCAAAAGTCTAAATCCAAAAAACTATTATATTGTGTAACGTGTGTGGCAACTTCCCCGGCAAACCTTATTTGCAGAGCTCATATTTACACAATAAGATTCAGAGCTTGCTCAGAACTCCTGAGCCTTTCCCTAAGGTTAAAAAGGTTATGTTGGTATTAATCTAAAGTAGTAAATTAAGATAACTGAAATAATAAGAAAATAATTCAAAACTGCATATCAAAAGAAATAACAAGGTAAATAAAATAATTATCTTGTTAGTATCTAGCATAAAAGAAGAACAAAAAGATTTGCCATACAGAAAACAGCAAAATGAAGCCATAAATCCTACCTCATTGTGGATTCCATTAATGTAAATGAATTAAACATTTCAATCAAAATGTACAAATTTGTGTAATGACTCTAAAAATATGAGCCTACCAGAAACACATTATAGACTTAAAGATGCAAACAGACTGAAACCAAAAAGAAAATTACAAATAGAAATGCCAGAAAAAGAATTTTTTGCATAGAATAAGAAACCTTACAAAAGCAACCTAACAAACAACAACATTTTAAATAAGAAGAGGTGAACTTACCAGGCAGACATAGCAACTATAAACAAATACATGCCAAACAATGAAATATGTGGAAAAAAACTAACAAAATTCAAGGAAGAAAACAGACAATGCTCAAATATTAGGTGAAGATGTCACATCTCACTTTCAATAATGCATAGAACTGGACAGAAGATCAAAAAGAAAAGAAAGTGAAATTTTATCTTATGTTGTTTTGCCATAATAAAAGACATTTGGTTAAAGAAAAAAAGAGCCAAGAGTCTTAAACAGCATTTTAAACAACTAGACCTACCAGAAAGCAACAGCATTCTCCACCTGTGAAGAGCCAAGCACGCATTATTTTCAAGTGTGCATGGAACTTGTTCCAGGATGGAGAATCTTAGACCACAACAAAAACTTAGTTCTGTGGCACCAAAGGAATGAAAGAAACTTTTAGAAGTAAGAAGATGGATAATTCAGAAAAAATTGCCATAAACAAGACAAGAAACAAAAATATTTCAACTCCTTTTAAACAAATAAATAAATTTCATGTATAGTTATGAAGGCCTCCAAATAGCTTATAAAACTTTGAATAAAATAAAGGAAGCAATTTCTCTTAGCCAAGTGCTATAATATACTGGAAAAGATACAGGATTAAAACAGTATGGAAACAGTGAAGATCAAAGGTGCCAATGAAACCAAATGTAGATCTCAGTAATTACATCATGTGTATATGGAAAGTTCATATTTGATAGCAGCGAACTATAAGACAGAGGGGAAATAATTATCTAGATGCTATTAGAAGTACTGGCTCACTGTGGGGATAGAAATAAAGCTGAAACCCTGCCTGGACAAAGAAAACTTCAGGACGGATTGAAGACACTTGTACATAGCAAAACTGAAACGCTAATGGAGTAAAGTATGAGAGTATCTTTTTGAACTAGGAATATAAAGATATATTCAATAATATCCAAAATGCAAACCATAAATATATATATACATATATATGTTTATAAATGTATGTAAATGTATGCATATGGATTTTACTGCATCAAATGAATTTCTTTTTCCCCATTGTATTTGTATATATGCACTATATAATGTTTACATTGAACTTGAGTAGTTAGTGTACATATATATTGCATCAAAATACAGTCCCTTCCACTCCCCCTTTTTGACCCTCCCACAATTCCCCCTTTCTCCTAATTTCCACTATCACTCACATATGGTTCCTTTTTTTTTACATATCACCTCCCTTTCTCCTTCCCACTCTCTCACTCACCCTCTCTCTTTCTCTCTCTACAAAGTCTATCCACTTAATTCCATTCCATATCTCTTACATTTTTTATGGTTTGGTTTTCTCATATTAGAGAAACTGCCTAATATTCAACTTTCTGAGTCTGATTCATTTAGCTTAGTATTACGGTCTCAATGTGCACTCATCTTCCTAAAAATGACTCAAATGTGTCATTGCTAACGGCACAGTAATACTCCATTATATATATATATATATATCACATCTTTACCCAGCTATCTCTACTCAGGCTTATTGGCTTCTTCCAAGATTTGACTATTATCAATTATTTTGGTATACAAGAGACATTCGGGTTATCATTACATCAATCAGATTTCTTAGGTAAACTTATATCGAAGACCAGATAACTGAATCACTACATTAAATGAACTTCTATATCTCAAAACTATAAAGCAATAGATATAATGGTACACTTAGTTATTTCAGAACTTTTAAAGAGTTTTTCCCAAAGAGGAGCAGAAGGAAATGAGTATGATCTTTATTACAATTTTAGTTACAGGGCATGAAATTGAGCCATAAAATTTAAGAGTCATAGGTTGAACTAATAGTTGACTGAGTTCTTAGCCAATGTGATCTTTTATCATTACCGCTCAATGAAACCTTCAAGGCAAAGACTCCAAGAACCACTTATTTACCAACTTTTACTGCTTTTAGAACTAATAATATCCCAGATCAAAACCACTGCTCTCTGCCATTCCACCCCCTGCTAAATATCTATCCACATCATACACATCAAAAAATTTCAGATTAAAATTTTATGCCAATTCACAATGTTGAATATAAATATTACGTTTGCAAACTAATATACTAATAAAAATAATAATTACAGGGGAACTTTCACAGACTTTATGAGAAAACTGGTACTGTTTTAGTGGGATACCAATCAAATGATTGTTGTCTATTTTTCTGTTATACTTTCTCTTTAGATGTTTCCTTTCCTCCGTGTTTTTGGTGCATCTTGTCTCTCTGTCCCTCTCAAAGATTCCTTCAAGTATTTTCTTCAATGCCGGGCTAGTGGTTGCATATTTCTTTGAGGATTCTTGGTCATGAAAATTTTTTACTTCCCTTTCAATTTTCAGAGATAATTTTGCTGAATACAACAACCTGGGTTAACGCTTGCTGCCTTTTAAAGCTTGAAAGATTTTTCATCAAGATCTCCTGGCCTTTAAAGTTTGCACTGAGAACTTTGAAGTAATTTGGACAGGCTTGTCTTGGCAAAATAATGTCTGTTTTTCTCTTGCTGCTTTTAATATTCTCTCCTTCTGTTGTATTTCTGAGAGTTTTCCCCCACCATTTTTATTAATATACATATGCAATACATAATGTTTATAATGAATGTGTGTATTTTGTGCACATATAAATCATATCAACTTTACAATCCCTTTCTTTTTTGGCCCTTCCACACCCTCCCCATCTCTAAGCCCCAAGGTTTTAATTATGATATTCTGTCTTGTTGCTGGTTGAGGTTATTTGGTATTCTATAAGCTTCTTGTACGTGAAAAATAATTTCTTTTCCTAGATTTGGGAAATTTTCTTGAATGATTTCAGTGAATAAATTCTTTATACCTTTTATGCTGTCTTCCATCTTTCTCCTACACCTGTAATTCTGAGAATGGTTCTCTTTAATCATCCATCAGCTGTTGTATCCAGCTACTTTGCTCATTTCTAATTTTGGAGTCATGCTTAATATAGCATTTGTTTCCTCAGCCTTGCCTTCAAGGTCTGAAATTCTGTCCTCACAGTGTTTGACTTGACTTCCTCTGATTTCAAATGTATTTTTCATATTCTGAATTTCAGCTAGATTTCTTTTCTAAATTTCCATTTTTCTATTAAAATGTTCCTTCACATCTTCCATTTCCTTATTTACCTCACCCAACTTTTTATCTGTGACTTCTATATGTTCAGTAAGCTTTCTATCCATTAGGACCACTAAATGTTTAGTAAGCTCCTCTGTAAGCCTCATGATCACTGCTTACATTTCTTTGAGAATATCTTGTTTAAACTGTTTTTTTACTTCCTTCCCTATCAGTTCCACTATTTTAGGACCCATGACATTTGTTTCTGGAGTCTTCGACATCTCTGTGAGTGCCTTGTTACCTTGTCATCTTTCCATGTTTCTGTTGTTGAGCAACTTCTCTTCAAAGGCCTAGCCAAGAGGTTTCTTTGAATGGGTATGAAGGTGTGTGTATAGAGCTGAAATGCCTCTGAGTTTTGTGCTGGGAGTAGGCAGTGAGGGAGGACTAACAGCCTGATGGCCTCTGATGTGTCTTAATCACACCCAGCCCCCTCAGCAAAACTCTCCCACCTGTTCTGGCTTCCCCTGTTCTTGCCTAAGCAGAATTAATATAGCCACAAAATGACTGTACAACCCAAACTGATATACAGACCCAATGCAATTCCTATCAAAATACCAATAACTTTTTTCACAGAACTTGAAAAAAATCCTTAAATTCATATGGAACCAAAGGAGATCTAGAATAATCAAAGTAATCCTGAGTAAGAAGACAAAAAGCAGGTGGCATTATGATTCCAGACTTCAAGTTATATTACAAAGCAGTAGTTATAAAAACTATGTGGTACTGGCATAGAAACAGACAGGTTGGCCAATGGAACAAAACTTAGGATGCAGAGACAAACTCAAGTATTTTCAGCTACCTTATACCTTCGATGAAGGAGCCAAAATGATACACTGGAAAATAAGATATCCTCTTAAGCAAATGGTGGGGTGAGAATTGGTCATTCACATGCAGAAGGATGAATCTAGACACATACCTGTCACTGTGCACAAAAATCAAATTAAAGTGGATCAAAAACCTAGAGATTAAAACTGAAACTTTGAACCTTCTGGAAGACAAAATAGGCAAAAATCTAAAAGATACAGGCATAGGAAAGGACACCCAATGCAAAAGAAATGGCCTCTAAAATCAGTAAGTGGGTATATATAAAATAAACAGTTTTCTGCACAGCAAAAGAAATTATCAACAGAATGGAGAGCCACAGAATGAGAAAAATTCTTCACTACATATACCTCAGACATAAAACTAATATAGTCTACAATATACAAGGGAACTGAAGAAAAATAGATTCTTCAACTTCAAAGACTCGATTAAAAAATGGGTACGCGAAATGAATAGGCAGTTCTCAGATGAAGTTCAAATGGTCAGTAAACACATGAAAAGATGTTCAACATCTTTAGATATTAGAGAAATGCAAATCAAAACATCACTAAAGTACCATCTAACTCCAGAGAGATTGGCATATATCAAGAACACAAACAGCAATCAATGCAGGTAAGTCTGTGGGGGAAAAGGAAGCCTTTTACACTGTTGGTGGTACTGTAAACTGGTACAACCAGAATGGAGGACAGCAGTGAAAATAAATATTCCACTCTATCCAGTGACACCTCTTCTTGGAATCTTTCCAAAAGAGTTAAAAGCAACATATAACAAAGATACATGTATACCCATGTTCATAGTAGCACAACAAACAATAGCTAAAATGTGGAGAGCACCAAAGTACCCATCAACAGACCAATGGATACATAAATTGTGTTGTATGTACATAATGGAGCTCCACTCTTCCATAAAGACAGATAGATTTGAGGCTTTTGTAGTTAAATTGATGCAACTTGAGACCATCATGCTCAATGAAGTGAGTCAGACTCAGAAGGTTAAATATTGCATGGTTTCTCTAATATGAGATATACAGAATACATTCATTTTTTAGAACCAAATGGGTTTGATAGTGAAAGTTAAGTGGGATGGGGAGTGTGCTGGAGGGCCAAAAAGCAGGAGGGGAATGAATTGTTCTTTTGATGCAATATGTGTGTTCACAAAATACTCAAGGTCAGTGTAAATGCTGTGTATCACACTGTGTGTGTGTACATATACGGTAAAAAGTGTGGTATTTGTAAGAATGGCAATGTCAATAGAACAGAAATGAACCCATAAGTATATAGACAACTAATATTTTAAGGTACAAAAGTAAACAAAAGCACAACACATAAAAGAAGAACAAATGACAGCTTAGACCTTATCAAAATTTAAAATTGCATCTTTAGAAAACATTGTTAAGAGAATAAAAAGACAAACCAGCCAAGTATAAAACACAGGTACAAAGTCTTCATATCATAAATACATAATACATAAATACAAGTATTGACACAAATACACCATGATTCAAGACTTGAATCTAGATTTATGTAAAGAATATTCAAAGTCCAATAATAAGAAAATAACCAAATTTTAACAGCAGGCAAAATATTTGAATAGAAAAAATGTTTATAAAAGAAACAAGGAGGGAAATGGGCATATAAAAACATGCTCAACAAAACAATCATTAGAGAATAGCTAATTGAAACCATGCTCAGATCCTATTTCTTGCCTGTTAAAATGGCTAAACTACATAAAGTATATTGAGCTTTAGTGGGAATATGGAAGCAACAAAATTTTCATATATCCTGTTCTCTGAAATGTAAAAAATACAGCCACTTTGGAAAATGGGTTATCAATTTCTCATTGAACACTACGGTGAGTGAGGGTGCTGGAGGGGGTTGCAGAACCTATACTCATACTGTACACATTCAGTTCACTGTTTTTTATTACTGCACAGTATTCCACAGTGTCCATCCACTGCATTTCATTAATCCACTCTCCTCAGGAACTAAGTCAAGTTTATTTTCAACCTTCTCCTACATTTGTGTACACAATCCCTAATGCCTTTTTGTAGGAATTCATACCTAGTAGTGGGATTGCTGAGCCATGTCACATAGGTACACCAATCACAGTTATATTGCTTCCTAATCTGGCCCAAAAAAGTTTCCCTTTCTCATCTTTTTAATAAATGATAAATGGTAATATTTTAATTTCATAATTTTTACATTTATTAAGTGACATTCTACTTTAAGTAAATGCTTTTCAAGCTTCATCTGTTCATTTATTTAATCAGTGTGAACACAGAGCTTTTCTTCACCTGGAGATTGAATTCAGGGCCTTCTCACTAAGCTGCATTCACAGTCTTTTGATTTCTTTTTTGATTTTTGATTTTGTTTGAGTCAGGGTCTCACTAAGTTGCTACGTTCCCTAAGCTGAGCTCAAACTTAAGAACCTCCCACCTCAACTTCCCAGAGAACGAGGGTTACAGGCCTCTGCCACAGCTCCGAGCCCAGAGTTCTCTTTCCCTTTAGGAAGTATTATCAAAAACAACCAGTTTGTTCATTTGTTTTTGTTTATAGTATCTCAGGATGGAAGTTTCTTCACACTAGGGTATGTGTCCAATTCCTAAGTCCCACCATCTTTTAAAAATAGACTTTAGAGTAATTTTTCACTCAAATAAAGTGCAACGTTCATAGAAAAGTTTTACGATGCATACAGAATTCTCACGCACCCCTCATCTGCCTCCCCACACAGTTCCTCCCATTATTAACATGTTGCATTAATGTGGTCCATTTTTTATATAAATGAGCCAATACCAACCCCTTATTAATGGAAGGCCGTGGTTCACACCAGGTTAACTCTTGGATATGCATTCTGTGGGTTTTGAAAAATGAACAGGTTCTAGTATCTTCCAATATTATTCCATATAGAATACATTTAATGCTCTATAGACACCCTCTATTCCACTTAATCATTCTCCCTGAGTCCCAGAAACTAGTGGTGTCTTTGTTGTTTCTATGATATTACCTTTTCCAAAATATCATATAGATGAAATTATATAATACATAGATTTTTTTCACATAGTTATATTGGTTTCTTTAACTTAGCTGTGTGCACTGAAGTTTCCTCCATGTCTGTCTGTGTTTCTTTTCCTTGGTAAATACTACTCCACTGTAAGGATTTAAGATGGTTTTCTTATTCATTCATCTATCGAAAGATTTCTTGTCTGTTTCCATGTCTTGAAACCACGGATGAACCTGTTTATATATAGTGCAGTATGTATAAACAACGTGTACATTTTTGTGTAGACATACAATTTCAAGTTGTTTGGATAAATGCCTAAGATCCCCCACCACTTTTTAACTTCCCTGGAAAAATGTTGGAGGCTCATCTGGTATTTTACTTCCCTAATCCTGGGATGAAACATTTCTTTGTATCTAATTCTGAACTTCTTCTGTATCTAATTCTGTGTGTGTGTACACATGCCATAAATCATATCAACGCTTCCAATTCCAATCCATTAACATAGGACTCATCCTGTGTTCCTTTTTTTTCCATATCTGCATCTCCTTCAATGATAAAAATAATTTCACTAAGTATCTTCAAGATAATTACTTGGTTGCACATTTACACTGTATTTAACTCACTTACCAAATCCTGAAAGTGCGACTCTGACTTTACTCATCTTTCTAATCCCTGATTAATTCCACACAAAGGCCCTACCAATCAATCCTTCTCGGCCTCTCCCCCAAGGCCACAGTGGCCTCTCCCCCACCTCCTCAGCTCTGATCTCCTTCCTCACCCCAATCCCAGAAGCCTCACCAGCTCTGCTGCCGTCTCACCCACAACCCCTTCTTGGATGCAACTGTGGGGTTCCCAAAATTCTAGTCATCCAAATGAGCGAAAGGGGGAGGAAAAGGAGGAGGAAGGGACAGGAAAAAAACAAACCCATTTTTTTTTTCTTCAAATAGTATGGAGAGATATAGAACAAAATGTGCGTGATACTGGGAGTTACAGGGATGGGGAGCATATGGGAGGGGGAAAGATCGTAATATTTATGTGATATATGTGTGCACAAAATACTCAAGTTTATTGTAAACATTATGCATCACATATAGATATATATTAATAAAAATAAGGGAAAATAAGTAAAAATAGTATGGAGAGAAATGCTCATCAAAAAAACCCAGAGAGATTGATTTGTATGTTGCTGACTTAAAATTTTCTGTTGAAATTATACTCTCATTATGTATGTATTCTTACCAAGTTACTTTAAAAGAGTAGAATTTAGACAGTAGACTCTGGCAATTATAAGGAAAATACATAAAATTTGCAGGTCCCCTGGTACCAATTTCTCTAATAGTTTTGCAAGCAGTTCAGAAATCAGCTTTCAGCATCTTATACATACAAGAAATAGTAGTTCATTGGCTAAGTATCAGATTTAAGGGATAGAACAATAAATGAGATGACCAAGGAGAATTAAAACAAGAATTCCTGAAGAATTGCTGAATTCCCATTGGCAAAGCATTGCAAATGGGCTGATGAAGCGCCCATGGCATTCCATTCTTGGAAGACCCCACTCAAGTCTAAAGTACACAGAGGCTGACCAGCCTGTCTTGATTTCTGTGCTCTTTCCTATGCCAGGAAGCTAGAGCAATGCTTAAAGCTTTCCATTTACTAGGTATGGGATAATTTTTCTAAGGGAAGGGGACAATTTTACAGGAAGGGGATTTATTCTGTAAACAGAAGCAACAAATAACCACTGAATTTTGCACAACACTAATTATGGTCACTCAAATAGACAGCCAACTCTTCTAATGGCCAATTACATCCTCCTCCAAGGAAAGATCACAGCTCAGAAAGCATCCACAGCTACCATGGATGGGACAATGACCAGATGGTCAGAAAGTTCTCCTGACACTCCTGGAAATACTGAGACCACCACCCCATCTCTTGCCTCTTACCATCCAGAAAGAGCTGTATCTTCTGAACTTCCTATGGAGACATCACTTTGAGGCTCTCCACACCTCTTCTCAGTATACTCATAAGCTGTTACATCTGCTTGCCACTAGTCTTAGGAACTTCCTGCAGGATCTGCATCCATGTTCAACTCTTGTTTTCATCTGATTCTCCTTATTCCCATTACATTAGGTGAAACAAAACTCCCGTTTCCTGTCCAGACATATTAGATAGACCCATGATTACCACCCTTCTTGTTGACAAGAATATATTTTTTAAAAACAACTTAAACCATTTTTCCAAAGGAAGATAATTTAAAAATGAATCCAGCACATAAAGCAAGCTTCTAGGCTTGCATCCAGTTGACCTAGACTTCTGTGAACATGCCATGGCCTTATCTGTCATGAAGCAGCTCTGGTGAACTCATTGCCATGTATGTCACTGCTGTACTGCTCTCAGACTTTTGGGAGAAGTTGGATGAAATTCCAATTCTTTAGATTTGTTTCAAATTCTTCTGGTCTCAGCCTTAAACTCCTCTCTCTCTCTCTCTCTCTCTCTCTCTCTCTCTCTCTGTGTCTCTCTCTCTCTCTCTCTCTGTCTCTCTCTTCCTTCTTCTTCTTCTTCTTCTTCCTTTCTTTCTTTCTCTCCCTCTCTTTCCTTCCCTCTCTCTTTCTCACCACTCCTCTGTCAACTTACATCTTATGCATGCTACAGCCAGACTTCACCACTTGCTATGGCCCAATACTCCACACATTTCACACTTCTGAGTCTGTCTTCCTGGTACTTCTCTGCTTAAACTGCCCTTCCTTTCTTTCTCCCCACCGTGCACTACTTCTCCCTGGAAATAATCTTATCCTGTATGGCCTATTTTGTGTCATCATTTCTTCATCAGCCTTTTCTGACAGGTTACTCTCTCCTTCCTCCTAAATACATTTTTGTGGACATTTTCTATTAAGGCATTTTGTCTTAATTACTTATTCATTGCTGTGACATAATGTCTGATATGCACAACCTATGGGAGGGAATATTTCTTTTAGCCTACAGTTTCAGGTGGTCTCCTACAGTCCATTCACGGACAGCCAGCAGCCATGGAAGCACAGGGTAAATGTCTAGTCAGAAAAGCTTTTCACGGCATGGCAAACAAAAAGCCAAGGGAGGGAGGAGCATAGTGGACGTCTGGAGACAGAGGCAAAGGACAAAGCTTTCCCAGGAAGAGCTGTAACAATGTTTCTTCTTCCTTCCTTTACTCAGTTCAAGCTGCCAGTCGGGCCATGGAAACCCAGGGTGAGTGCCCCTCCCTTACTTTCTGGCCTGCAGACCAATAACACACACCTGAAGCTCTATCCTGGGCAACCTCCAGCCTCAGCAAGTTGACACAATCCCTCCAGGGCAAGCCCTAAACATCTGCCCTGCCGACCAGGCCCCACCTCCCAACAGCACATAGTTTCATAGGTATCTCATTACATTCAAATACATGAGGCTTTGGGGGATATTCCAGACACAAACTATAACATACTAGTAATTTGTTTACACACGTGCCTTCTTCATCAAACTCAGAGTCCATCAAGGTCACATAATGAATTAAACCCACTTTTAAACCCCTAGAATCAAGCACAGTGGTTGGTACTTAGTGAATATTCACTGCATATTTAAAGAGTGAGGAAATCAATTAATACAACCAACCCAATAAGCTGCCACCAGAGATTCTAAATACCTTAACAAACATGTCTGAAAATAAGCATTAGTTTATTTATTAGCTATTAATAAACATTCTCAGACATGACATTTTCTCTGCATTTGGTTGGCCAAAATGTTATCTCATGGAGATTTTCTATCTAAAAAATAGGCTCTGTAGCCTTTTCATATTCAGAGGTAATTACACAGCTGGAGGACTCTCCTTTTTTTTTTTTATTCACAAAGAGGTGGGAAAAAAGAATATTTGTATGCATTTCACTATTCCCAGAGAACATGTCCCCTGAATGTCATTTCCAATTTTTATGTATCACCAAATCAATTATCAGAGAGCCACACAGGCAGAATTATCAGGATCTTTTGCACTCTTAATTTTATAGAGGGGATAAGTGGGGCCTTACAGGGTGAAATTACTTCCCCAAGGTCATAAAGTAAATTACTAGCAGCACTAACCTAGGTCTGTTGCTTCCTAATCATTTTATCAAATATTCCCACAGTGATAAAAATTAATTCTCCCTCCCACACATAGGCCTTCCAACCACTAGTTCACTTATAAATTGTTCCAGGATAATTTTTGATAATAATTACTAAACATGAATAGATTTGGATACCAAACTGTAAAATAACAATCAAACTTGCACATACAAATTGTTGCTACAGTTACAAAACTGAGTAGCCTGCTGGACCAGTGTGCTACACGACCAGAGGGCCCCTGTGGTTTGTTTTGTTGTGAGAATGTGTGTGTACATTTGTATATGTGATGGCTTTTCCCTTACTTCTATTGCATAGAAAGGGAAGTGGAAAACGAGAAGGTTTCTGTTGTTGCAAGGACATGTGACTTTTGTCTAAATGGCATTAAAATTGTTCCGACATTGATATGAAAACAATGTGCGTGAATCCATTACCTTACGTAGGGAAACCAATGTAGGCTGTGTTGCATGTCACCAAATGCCCCACATGTGACACACAGAAAAAATGACATAATCCAAATATTCAGCAAAAGCAGCCCACAGTACCAAATGCATCATTTCTGAAGAGGAAGAGAGAGCAGATGGCTCAGCAAGCGATTGTAGAACAGCCAGCTTCCCCCTCCGCACCTCCAAAACCAAACTGCCTCCCAGTGCCTCATCCTAGGCCCGCCCTGGGGAAGTTCAGAAGCAAAACATTTAAGTATCATATTAGTAGCAGCCGTGTCAGAAAGAGTCCTAGGTCACAGTGCCCTGGGCTTGGACCCAGAGGACCTGAGTCCCCAGCAAGAATCCGCTTCTTCCCTTCTGTGTTAATCAGGTTACTTAATTTCCTTCCATTTATTTCTGCATTTTAATGTGAGATTAATACAACTCCACAATGTTTCAGGAGATATTGGAAGGAAAGTGCTTACTGAACTACAAAGTATTCTATAAATGTTAAACTTCATTAATTAAAAATTATAGATTAGGTACAAGAAACAGAGATCCAGCCCTGGCTGGTCACGGCTTCCAGGACCTTTCCCAAGAGTGTCCAGGGAATTTGGTTGTTTCTGTGTTCTAGAGTCACTGTAGCTGTCTTCTTGTCACAAGGATGGGGCACATGTATTTCATCCATCACATAAGTGCACCTGCCCTGTAAGCCGTGCCCTAACTAAGCAACAAACGATAGAGTAGCGGAGGCTCTCTGGCTGCTAATTTTTTAAGATAATCATCTTTTTTCTCTTTCGTTGCTGTTGCTGAAAGGGCGAGCAAGGTGTGAAGCAAAATAAACATTTAAACACACCAAGAAACGCTGAAGATGGATATTTCTGGATGAGTTGTGTGTCCATCTGAGAAATAAGAGTGGTTTGCATTCCTAGTGCTTTACAAAAATGATTTCCTAGATGTTAACTGATTTAATGCTCACACAGCCCTACAAATAGGAATTATTCTCCACACTTAAAGAGCCCGGACGCAGGTGTAAGTCTGTAACGCTCCCCCACTACGCCACAACGCCTCTCATTTTAACACCAAGGGGCATCAAGGTGGGAGGAAAGAAGAATCCTGTGGTGAGAGAAATCATATTTATTTTAAAATTTTCTAGTGTGTACTGTTGGGGAAGAGAAAAACAAGGACTCTTCTGTCTTTCATCTCCATCAGTGGCATAAAAATGGCTACACCAGGCACTAGTAAACCCACAAAAAGAAGGCTGGATAATTTCAATAATCTTTTCGCTGGTTTTAATCTTACACAATACATCTATTTTATTTGTTTATTCACTGACATTCTGCTAACTGGAGAAAAATCTCCCAAAAGCTGAGACTAAACCAAAATAGTAGAACACTACTAATTGGCGGATCAATAACGTACTCCATTCTGTTTGCATAAATAGACATTTGATGGCATCCTTTGCTTTGATGGCAACCAAAATAGATTCACTGGATCTTTAATAGATGTATATAATAAGAATCACAGACAATATGCCCTGAAGATTGTCATTCTTGTATTCGCACAGATGGCAGAAATGAAGGAAGGGGGAAAGAAGAGAAAGAACATTCCTGGAGCAGCTGCTGTAGGCGGGTGTCCTGCTGGGCTCTGACATGTTTCAACTCTTGGAAGTTTCATGCGCACCCCGGGTTCAACCTTACAGATGAGGAAACAGGCCCGGAAGAATAAAGAGCATTTCCATGTCTTCTCTTTGCTCGGTGCCTCGGATTTTCTTGAAAAACGCTCTCATACGGAAGGGGCAGAGCACACATGCTGTAGGGGAGCATCTCACCTATTCATGCTCTTTGGGGAGGCCAAGAATCAAGGGCCAGGATTCAAGAATATGTAGAGTCATTCTCAGGAGAGGCAAAGATAAGGAAGGAGGCTTAGAAACACAATAGGGATTATCAAGAGTTAAAGAGAAATGTAAGATGTAAATCAACTACGAACATGCAAATATAAAAAAGTCAAGGATGCGTTAGGAGTGGATGATCAAATGTTTCGAGGATTCCTATAGTTTGGATTTTTGGATGCCCCCATATGCCTCAGGATGGCAATGTTGGGAGGTGGTGCAACCTTTAAGAGGCAGGAGCCTAGCGGGTGGTCCGGAGGTCAGTGGAATCATGCACTCAAAGGGGATCGTTGGACCCCACCCACTCTCACCAAAACACGCTCCCTGATCAGAGGCCCACAGCAATGGATTTTTAGGTTGAAATTTAAAGTCACATTTTCTTCTATAAGTTGCCTCAGGTAATTTGTTACATGTAATGGAAAGCTTACAAGCAATGATCAATAAAAACAAAGGCAAAGAAATGGCCTCAGCACCAGATAAAGTTTCTAGTGTCCAGCAAAACAAGAGTGGCAGCAAATTAGGCAGAATTAACTCAGGGTTTTTAATGACTGCAAAATATGTTGATACATTTTACAATAGAAAATTAGTAAGTACATAAAAGTAGAAAAGAAGTGGGAAGGAATCAACATAATTCCATTCTGACATGATTGACAGTTTTTATTTTTAACATTTCAGCATATTTTCTCCTAATCTTCTTCTGGGAACTTTTTACACACTTGAATTCATACTGACTATGTAATTTTGTATGCCATTTTTTGAGTTTAACATTGTCATGAACGTCTGCCTAAGTCTTAACAAGGACAGCTGCTTAATCTTGAATGCCACTGAACCACAGATATTAAGGGTAAGGCCAATGCTTTGTTCTTTTTGTATGTTTCCACAGAACTCAGTACAGTCATATCAGAGATAAAGTATTCAAAAATGTGTCGAATGGAATCCCAATATGCACTCTCATCAGCCTGCTAATTCATCCATTCTCCGAGGTGCGGGGGTTATGGCTCCTCTCTGGCACCTGTGTCTGCTCTTGGGATGTTTCAGGCTACCCTTCAGCACACCCTGCACTTGCCAGAGAAAGAAGGTCAGACTTGCGGTTCCTTTTCTATCCAATGATTTCAATTTTAACCAACAGTGTCTTCCACAGTATTTCTTCTATAGAAGACAATTTGATTTCATTAAAAACATATACCAGAAAATATTCAAAGAAGTATAGATACAAATGTTTTGTTTATTTTGGTGGTATATCTTGAATAAAAAGAGCCTTGATTTTTTGTCTGAAGGCTGAGGCCTTATGTTAAAATCCTCTTTTAAAAATACTTTATTTTAAAGAAAAGATCTAAATCCAGGCATGGTGGCATACACCTGTAATCTCAGCACTTGGAAGCCTGAGGCAGGAGGATTGCCACGAGTTCAAGGTCAGCCTAGGCTACACAGCAAGACACTGTCTCAGAAATAAATAATAAATATTTAAATTTTAAAAAGATCTAATTAAGGGAGCAGAGAAGGGTTAGCTGAAGAAATTGCCATAGAGATATAGTTTGCTGTCTTGTTTGTTTCTAACAAATGTTTATTTTCATATGTACTTATGGGGTACCATGTGATATTTGGTATACAATGTGTATTGATCAAATCAAGGTGATCGTTCTTTCCATCTTCTTTCTTTCTTTCCAGCCTTTCTTTATGTTTGGTACTTTCAAGCTCCTATCTTCTAGTTCTTCATAAAATAAATACATTATTGTAAATTATAGTCAGCCCCTGTGATGTGGAACATGAGAATGTGTTTCTTCACCCTGCACTTTGGTACCCAACACCTACCTGCCTTCACCCTCTCTAACTCCCATCTTTCCCAGCACCTAGTAATCAGTGGTTTTTCAGATGGGCATGTTAAGAGACAGTGTGTGGCAATTGATTTTCTCTGCCTGGTTTGTTTCACTTAGCATCTTCTAATTCCATACATTTTGCCACAGATGATAAGATTCCACTCTTTTTATGGTTAAAAAAAATAGTCTACTGTGGGTCTACAGCATAGCTTCTTTCTCTGGTCATCCATACCGGGCATGGAGGATGATTCCCACAATAGTTTCCCATAAGAAGCTGTTGTGCATAGTGCCACAATAAACATAGGAGAGCAGGTAAGTCTGTAATGTGTGGGTTTCACTTTCTTTGGCTAGATACCCAGAAGTGGTAGAGCAGGATCATATGGTACATCTATTTTTAGTCTTCAACGATCCTCCATACTGTTCTTCATAATGGTTCTACTAATTTACATTCTCACCAACAGTGTGTAAAAGTTCAGTTTTCTCCACATCTTCACAGATCAAATCCTCATTATTCTTTTTTTATCCTCCTTCTTTTCCCCATAGTACATTGAAACTATATATCTATATGTGTGTGTGTAAATGTGTGTGTGCGTGTGTGTCAATCTCGCCAGCTATATATATGATATATATATATAAATCATATATATGGATATATAGATCCATATATATATATATATATATATATATATATATATATATATATATATCTCAGAATTGGAAAGTTGTCACAACCATGAACAATATATAAGCCAAAAACTACACCATCTTCTTTCTTTCTTTGTACTCTTGACAAGTCATCAAAACAGTATAATTTTAGTTAAAAGAAGTGAATAAAGAAGGCAACTTCATACTCTGGTCTAACCCGAGGAATACCATACTTGTTACTAATCCCAGGAATACCACATTCATCTCAAATGAGAATGCCTAAGAGAAAGTTAAAGTAATGATTTAATAATAAAGTTGAAGAGAATGATGATCACAGTGAAGTTCCCAGAAAGGCAACAATTTTTAAAACTACAAGCAACCATTAAGGATGATTAAGGATCTGGTTTTCCTAGTAGGTTAAATAAGAAAGAGGGTTGTAATTCATGGAAAGCTCCTGATTTTTCTCTCAAAAGAGCTAGAAAGTTGTTTGAGAAAAAGAATGACAGGGCATGAGTCAAGTTTCTAGAGAATGATGCTGCTGAAAATAGAGTAAAAGGCAAGAATGAAGTCGGAAGAACAAGAAAGAGGCTACTGCAGAAATTCAGAATGTATGACCACAAAGGGCAGAACTCCTACTGCAGGGAAGTGTCGGGCAGCCATGTGGAGTGAGCACTAACCAGTGAGCACTCCGCCCCTGGGAGATGACTGAAGAGGCCCCACGACCTAAGAATCTTTCCAACATTGAGAGCCCATGGCCATTGTCTAGGCTATTCCATACCCCCAGTCTATTAAACCCAAAACTATGTTCATACTTTATTTTTACTGCAAAAGTATAGTATATTCACTGTGGAAAAGTGAAAATTAGAGATATTAGTAAGCAATGTGAGAAAAAGTAAAATACAATTTCAGCATAGAGGTAAACACTATTAGAATCATAGTATATACATCCTTCCAGGAAATTACCTTAGTGCTGTATCTTTAAATATACGATAGAAAACATAGGGTTTCTTTTCCCCCCAAACAACAAAACATCAACAAGATAGTAATCTTGTATGGTACTTTATTATCTCTTATGGTACAGCATAAAGTGAATATGTTTACTCCTCAGTTAATTTGTATTTCCTGCCAGAGTCAGAAACCTCCTATAACAGCCTTGACGTCATGGGTAATATAAATAAGGCAGAAACTGGCAGGTGCACCCGCTCTTAAGACACTTACATCATGAGATAATGTACCCTCACGAGTGCCTCCTACCCAGCTCTGGGGGTACATCTTGAACTATCTCCCATCATAATGTTCAGCGGCCTTTCTTCCACCATCATAACAGGTCATGTCCCATGTCAAATGTCACGAATATAATCAGAAGAGAGGGAAGAACATTCATCATCCTAATTGAGTCTCAGAGGTCTTATCTTCCCTTTTCCTTGTGATTGCTGGGTATCTAATGCTATTACAGCAATCATTCATCCCACAAGCACTTAACAGTGTGATTCCAAGCTTTATTCCTCTTAGCACCAAGGATAACACTCTGGTGCATTCTTTAATACAGAGTCATTCAACATCAAATACTTAATCTATTTTGTGCCAGGCACTATACTTGGCATTGGTTCAAAGCAGTAACAAAACAGGATGGATCTCTGTCTTCATGGAGCTTTGGTTCTTCTTGGAGAAAACAAACAATAAAAACTAGTCAAGCACAACATGTGATAAAGGTGTTATAAAAGAAAAGATATCAATGAAAAAAAGATATACGGCGACATGATGAAGAGGGGTTGTGATATTAAATAACATGGCCAGAAGGGAAAAGAGTCAACCACATGAACAGCAGGGATGAGCAGACAGGCTGTACCATGAGGTGGGAAAGTACTTGGGCATTTTGTAGGTGTAGTATGAAAGTAAATGAGAGCAGGATGGAGTAAGAAGAGAAAGTGTAGAAGATGAGGTCAGAAGGGCAACTAGAAGAAATATCACATAGAACATTGTATATCATTGAAGATCTTGAATTTTTCTGAGCAGAGGTAAATCCCCTTGGTGCTTATGGAGCATAAGAGTGACTTTCTACAGCTTGGGTTTTGGAGAACCACTCCAGAGTATTTCTTTTACAGAGAATAAAAGTAAAAACAGAAAACCACCTAGGAGACTGCGAAATTTCAGGTGACCATGACTTGGACTCAGATCACACACATGTAGATAGTAAGAGGCAGTCACATAAATTTGTGAAGATAAAAACTGGAAAACATAATGATGATTTTGATCCAGATGTGAAGGCAAAAAGTGAAGAGATAAGGAAGTTTTGGGGTCCTGAAATCTGAAAAAAAAAAGATTTATAATTTACTGAAAAGAAAGCACTATGGAGAAAGTAGAGTTGCAGAGTGAGTGGATACTTAGAAATGCAACTTTTGGACATTTAGGTTGGCTAGACATCAAACTGGAAATGTTAAACAAATAGCAGGATAATACAGTCTGTGTCTTGAGTTCAACTTAGAAAATTAAGAGTTAAAGTCATACAGATATTGATAGTATGGGGAGCTGTAGACCACAAAAGATTACCAAGGTAGGAAATGAGACAGAAAATCAAATTGGCTCAAGAACTAAACACCAAGGCATGGCAATATGTCAGGAACATTAGGTGGAACCAGAAAGGGTAAAAAAATAAAAAATTAGCAAATACAAACATGTATAAAACCTATATAAACCCCAGGAAAAGTATAAATGAAAGTTCTAAGTAAAAGTATGTATTATCAATGTAGACTACAACAGTCAGGATTACATGAGACTATAATAGTATCTGGTTATGAAGAATGGAAGGAATGAAGTATTAGCAAGAGAAGATTTGATGTCTACTAAAATATCAATATCATTAAATTAAAAGAAGCACATATTTTTAAAAGGGTTATAAGATATATTTTCAGGTTTCCAGGGTCTGGGAAAGAAAGGAGGAATGAAAGTTAATGTTTAATTGAAATACTTCTTAGTTGCTTTTTTTGTTGCTTGGACACAATAGCCAAAGCCCACAACTTAAGGAAGGAAAGGCTTATTTTAGCTCACAGTTTTAGGAGGTCTCAGCCCATTCATGGGCAGCCAACAAAGATAGAAGGGCTTGGCAAAGAGCTTACCAAAGTTCACAACAAAGCAAAACAGGAAGCTGAGAAACTGAGAGGAAGGGTGGAGCTAGCCTATTCTTCCAGATACGCCCTTGTAATCCATGCGTTCCAACCAGGCCACAACTCTTAGCTGCATAGGAAACTGCATCAGTTAGGACTCTAAGAAAGGCCAAGTTAATAGAATTTGTAGAGATAAAGGGAATCTATTTGGAGGGCTTACAAATTTAAAGAAAGAGACAGTCCAAATTGGCCGTGCACATGTGCAAGAGCTGGAGGGTCGTGCCCGAAGGACACCAGCCTGAGACTTCAGGACAGCCTGTGCAAGCCTGCCATGGATTGTTCTCCAAAAAGCAAGGCAAATGCTGGAGACTGATGCAAATACACTACGGAGATCTCGGAAATGAAGCCAGGAGCAGGCCAAAGCCTCCTAGACTCAAGGAGGCCAAGGCTTTTTTTTTTTTTCAGGAAAAGGCTGAAACAATGTTTCTTCTCCCTCTTTTTCTTGTTTCAAGCTGTCAGCTGGGCAACCCAGACCCAACTTGGATGACCCACTTTCTGGCCCTGGAGTCAACAACAACAATGCACACCTGAAAGCTATTTCCTGGACATTCTCCAGTTGCAACAATTGACACAATCCTTTCAAGGTCACAGAAATCAGTGGATTAATCCTCACAATTGAATCACATCCCAAACATGAGGTTTTGAGGGAACATTCCAGATCCAGATCACAACACTTTGCCTATGATCCCCAAAAGGCTCCCTCATACTTCCTTATGCAAAATGCATTTCATCCATCTCTAACAGTTACCACAGATTTGACAGTTCCAGTAGTACTGACAAGGTCAAGTCCAAACTTCTCTGAGACTAAGAGTGAACTCTTAGCTGTGAGTCCCTGTAAAAATTAAACACTTTCAAATATACAATAACACAGGGTAAACAGTTGCATTCCAAAAGGGCGGAATAAAGAGGATAGAAAGCAAGACTGAAACTCAGAAGGGCAAACAACAAATCCTGCAGTCTCATTAATCCGTGTAGTCCATGTGGAGCACTTAGGCCATGCTGTGGTGAGATATGAGCCCTAAGGGATCCACCCCTTCCAACCAGTCCTATTACTTAACAGCACAGGAAATGAATGGATTAACCCCTATGATTGATCTCCTTCCAAACGGACTTTTAGGGGGCATTCCAGATCCAAGCCATAACAACAGTTAAAGCTAGATGGAGTTATAGAGATGGCGGTGGTGACAGTTGCACAATATTATGAACACATCTAATACCACTGAACTGTACACTTAAAACATTATGGTGTGAATTCTATGCTGTGTTTATATTTAGTGGAGGAAAAATGTGAGACATTTTTCAAACCAAAAACCATCTGAGGTAGATATTTCACACATTTCTTACTGATATAGTCAGAGAAGGCCACAAAAAGTTAATATTAGCTCTTACGTCAAGAGATTTGGATTCAAATTCTAGTTTGCTGTGTGATCTTAGACAAAGTTTCATCCTCCTTAAGCCTCAGTGTAAGTTTAATTATCTGTGAAGTTAGAATAATAATATCTATTTCCTAGGTTATTGTATGAATTAAATGAAACAATAAATGCCTGGTAACCTAGGCAGCATAGAATATAGGTGCTCAAAATTTCCTGAATAAAAACTGAGTAATTTCATAAATAAATAGATTAATTTTAAATCAAAGTGTGTATTATTGGGTATTCCTATATAGACAGTTATGTGTGAAAAAATTCAATCTGATGGAAAAAATAAACCAGAAATGATAGATCGATAGATAGGTAGATAAATTAAAATATATATTTGTTTATTATGTACATACATATATATATATATATATATATATATATAATCACTTGTGTGTAAAAATACAGTGAAGAACAAGTTATATACACATGATACCAGCCTGAGGTCTTCAACGTTACCCCTATATAGGCAAATAAATTAAGGAAGAATCTGAATCAAAGTATAAAATGAGCCACACATACATGAAAGGACCTTTGAAAGAATCCTCAAACATCCTAATAATTTATTTATTATTATATACAAGAGTAGGAATATTAACTAGCTAAAAATAAACATAGTAAAATGTTACTATAAGTTGCTGTAAGTAAAAAAATATAATGTAACAGAATATTTAATTAGCATTATGCCATGATCAGGCTAATACAATAGCTATTGTAAGTATCAGAATGATATATAGACTTCCATAGAATATAATAAAGATACACAGTTTTCTAGACTATAGAAAAGATAAGTTGAGGGCTCATCTGTGTCTGAGAGAAAGGACAGTGAAAGGGCACACCAGAAGCCATCCACCTTATCTGCCTCTGCGTGTTCCAGGAGCCACTGGATACACACTAAACTGGAGAACTGCCAATGGAAGGAGGGGAGAGGACCAGATTACATGGATTTTTAGTGGCAAAACTCATAGTTGAGACAAGGGAAGTGACTGACCAAAGTTTTCATAAATCTCTTGGCAAAGATATTTGCACTAGGATTAGAAATCCAGGAGTGAGATTCTTTTTAATCACCTAGCCCATCTGTCTTGGAGATTTCTTGGAGAGAAGTAGCAGACTTTGGCTCATTAAGAAATTACATGCCTATTGGTCGCCAAGCTACTTAGGAACGACTGGCCTTAGCTAGTGTCACAGCCCTTTAAACTGCCCCAGAGTGAAACAACAACAACAACAAAAAAAGCCAGTCTGTGGCATCCACACCCATTTCTGCGGGATCTGTGGAGATAACTGTTCCCTGATTCTTTTCTTGTTTCTGACACCTAGATACGCCACTGGTTCCCATTCTGATTTTAGACCCGAGGATAGGGTTTCAGGGTCTCCTTCTACTCTATCCATGGTATACAAATAGCTGTAGGATCTCCGACTTTTTCCAGTCCTGGTCTTGCTTACCCTCCGTGATCCAAATATTGGTTCCTGACCAAATGCAATCATATTATTGTTATCAGTCTATCATACTTCAGGATTTTGCCTCATTCAAGCCCTTGAAAGAAAATACACCCACCTATGTGTCCTCAAGGAACAAGAAGAGTTTAGGGACCACATGTCATGGTTTCCCACCTTCGGAAAGCTTGTCCATTCACTGACGCCTTCCTTGATTCCAGCTCTGGAGATGAGCCCGCTTTTCCCCAGTCCCATTACCGTAACCCAAGTTCAGTGACCTAATGCAAGAGCAGGAAGAGAGAGTAGAACCTGAACAATTACCCCTCTTGCGACTCATGATAACCATCCTCAATAAATATGTATAGTCTCATCAGATTCACTTACCTATGCAAAGTTACTACTTTTAAGGGAGATATCTTACATTTCCAAAAAGAACAGTGCTTATTGAGATAAATGAAAAGAGGGTACTTGTTTTAAATCAGTATGACTAATACCGCCCCCCCCCCCAAAAAAAAAAATACAGCTGGTAAGGAGTACTAGGTAATCACATACACACAAGCTACCAACTGGGAACGCTGCTGTGTGTACCTTCCGTGACTGAGTTCTTCCTCCCCATGTAGCACTCAGAGCAGCAGCTGTTCTCTGAGGCTCTGCATATTAGAGACCATTAGGAGAAGCAGCATGAGTCATCATCTTCTGCTTGTGTTATTTTAACTTAGTCATTTGGGGGCAGATCTTCTGAGACAATAACAATAGTATGAGGCTAGATTGATTTTCTTCCTTAAATACCTTCTGGATTTTAAAAAAATTGTTGATATGTTTGCTGCTTCAGGTAAAGATGCATACAATCTTAAGAGCCGGAAGGGAACTTGGAGGTCATCTAGAATGATCTCTTCTCATCCAATTGTTCTCTACAAGATTCCTGATGGCTCTCCAAATCCACCTTGGGTTCCTCCAGGGAATGAGAAACTCGCTACTCATAAGCCCATTTTCATTTTTCAGATAGCCCTAATTGTTTGCATATTTACCTTTTGCATCGTCCTCAAAAATCCACTACTCGACTTTCTTCTGCCCTCTAAATTGATCTAGGAGAAAATTATTCTCTTATCTAGAGGATAAGCATTTGAAGTTTCCCTTGATGTACATTTACACTTCTCAGCCTCTCAGGCATTCTCCTTTGAATGAGTATCTCTCTTGGGAATGGCATAAAAATTAACACAAGGCTTCACATGTGAGCTTGTCAAAGAAGAGCACAATGGCATCCTGTGTACAATGCCTCTACAGATGAAAACTTCAAATATTCTAGATACTGTACGACACAAGAATCTGAGCTTATAGTCATGGAAGCTCCAGATGTCCCTTTCAAATAATCTACTTTGCATTCAGGACATCCTGGATTTGTTTTTAACCTACAGGTACTTTGTTCTGCATCTGTGGTTACAGAATTTTATCTTGCAAGCCTTACCCCAATACAGCAAGCATCTAACCATCTAACTACTATAACCTACTGTTCCTCCCAAATTTTCATCATCCCAAAAGTATGAAGAATGCTTTACATTGTTTTATCTTTTTGGTGATAATTTTGGATATCTAGGGATGGAGCAGGGTGGTGGACCTTTTATAATAATCTTTGCAGAAGTTTGATGAACCAGTTGTCAAATTAGTCTATTGGTAGATGTGTCCATCATCAACTGTGAGTGAACGGCCATATCTCAGTGACATTCTTAAGACCCTTCACTTCCGATTGCTCATAGAAATTTTTCTGCACCACAATTCTTTGCACTATACAAAGGTACCTCAAAATAAGCAACCCTTGAAACTCACCACTGCATTCCATGTAAAGATGTGCCGAGCAGATGGTTTACTATGTGACATATGTCCTCTTTAGGGGGACCTAACAGAAGCTTCTCTCTGCTCTCAGTACTGTTTTTCTTTCTTACAGACACTTTTATTTATAATGTTTCCTTTTTGCTTAGACAGTGAGGAAGCCCACAGGAAAATGTGTAAAACACCTCTAGGAAGTGTTCAGAGTACAGAAGAGAGAATATCAGGGCATATAATTTACAGACCAATCTGACTCTCACTGTTTCTTCTTATTTTTCCTTAACTTTGTTTTTTCTTTAATTTCTTCCCTTTTCTGCCTTATTATTCTTCAATATCATGTATTATTAAAACCACAAAATATCTTAGAACCAAGACAGACAATTAGATCACGTTTTTCTAAGTTTTTTTAACCTACAAATATGTTAGTATTTTGTTGGGTGCTTTGCTGCATCAAAACAGACTACATCCTCAGCATTGATGTGACTGATCCACAGGACTTAAGGTTAAGAAAAAGAGGAAATTTCCAGGTCCTAGTAAAACCTCACCACTTCCAAACAAGTACTACTACTTTTTTAAGCACTTAGGATCTTAAGTACATTTGCCAGTTTTCAATTTTCCAGAGGTCAATACAAGCTGGTTAGTTTATCATTCAGTGGGGTGGCGTGGAGGGTACAATATATGATTTATTTTTTTTCATTAGAAATTTGGAATTTGTTTATTCGAAGTTGGAAATCTAAAATATTTGTTCATTCTAAGTGTCTGGCATCTTCCTTATCTTCTTTGTCTTACTAAAAATCACCGATAATAAATGAGTTCTTAACAGTCAGTTCTCTCAATATTCTATGGAAATTAATAAATGCAGTGAAGTCTACATTCAATCCCAAGAAAAAATCATTAAGCCTAAAAGAAAAATCGGACATCAACCTTTTCAGAATAAGTTTTAAAAGATGTTACAAACTGTTATGATGGTTAAATGCTAATAATTGATATATTTTGCAAATAATTTTACCCCAAATAGAAATCTCAAGTCAAAGGAGTGAGATCGAAGAACACCAGTTACTGGATATTCACTATATACCAATACCACATCACACGCTTTAGATGCCTCATCTCACATTCATAATACTGTAATGGTCCAAGATATTACATATATTACAGATGAGAAAGCTAAATTTCAGAAAGGTGAAACAGCTGCTCTCAATCACAAAGATTAATTTCACAGCTAGATCTTGAGCTCAAAGCCCATTCTTCCTCTTCTGTTATCAGACATGGGAGACTGAGAGAAAAATACGGAGAGAAAATTTTTCAGAATAGCAGTTAAACGCTCATATGTATGTAGAAAAATATAAGACAATAACCTTAGAACAGAGTGAGAAAAAAGAAAAAAGATCAAGCAGTGACAGAGCTTAAGCTTAATGTTTAAAAAGTATCTATAGTCAGCAATATTCTAAGCTTTGATTTCATTGTAGCTGAAGGTAAAGAAAGGACTCATCCTGCAGGCTGGGGCGCAGTCCAGCGTCCTCACTTTGTTAGGACCCAAGTCTACGCACAAAGTTAAGACGGTTGACTTTATACATCGTGCTGTCCTCGCAAGTAGGAATAAAGAAAAGCAAAGCTGTTCTCTATATATAGATCAGGACAGAAAGAGAAGATCATACATTATATAAGCTAAAGAAGGAACTCATCCCAAGAAAAATCACATAAACATGTTGACAAGGACGAAATGGTTGTCAAGTCTCCGTCAGACACTAGAGTACTTGCTGAATTTATTCAAGCGAGCCAGGATACATTCCTAGAAAGATAGTAATAAATGCAATAGAGGTAAAACCCCAGTTGTATTGTTATTTACACGGCACCAGGTCACTTTCTACAACTGATAAAAGGAGCTATAAATAGCAAATATTTGTCAATATTTATCCAACAGTACACAGAAAAGAGGAGGTTTTCATTCTATATGATGCTGATTCCTTACACAGGACCATTCCTACAACAAAAAGAAAAATTTATCCAGATAACACATCCTAGTAGAAGTCATCCTTTAGTTGAAGCCTACAACTCTGTATTCCATTTTCATACCTTCCTTCCGGGTTGAGCTACTCATAATCACAACTGTACCCAATCAATTTCAGCTTTAGTAAAACTAAAGGAGCCCCATCCCACAGAACCCTGTGTGTTTCACATTGTCTAACTCTAGGACTTAGTACATTTCATTACCCTGTATTTGGTAGCAGCTACCTTAATGAAAGTAACACTGTAACACTATTCATATTTTTAACATCTACAATGTTACCAACAGGCACTAAACTGAGGTGTTGTTAGAATCAATCTCAATTAAGCCTCTGAGTTTGTTTTTACAAGTTCTATTAATACTTCCAATTTCTTCTCTGTAGCCTAGGCTAGTCCTGAACTTATTATGTAGCCCAGGCTGGTCTCGAATTCATAGCAATCCTTCCGCCTCGGCCTCCTGAATGCTGAAATTACAGGTGTGCATCACCATCCCCAGTTTATGTGGTGCTGGGGAATCCAACCCAGGGCCTCTCACTTGCTAGGCAAATGATTTAACCACTGAATTACGGCCCTACTGCTGACCCCATTTTAAAGACGAGGAAACAAGATGTCAGAGAACCAGTAAATGGAAGAGCTAGAACTGAAAGCCATATGTGTCCAACTCCAATGCCTTCATCCTTTCCTGTATGTCATGATGCCATTCTAATTATATGATCCTCTTCCTCCCCAGTTTCCATGTCTTCATTCCATGATCTCTCCTCTATAGCATGCGCCTTGATCATGCTATCACGTGTCTTTTGGTACATCATTGTTCCAGTAGCAGTAAACCTAATTTGGACTGGCTTAAGCCAGGCTCAGGAGTGTCCGTCTATGTGCACACAGCTACTAGGGAGGCCAGAGTCCAGGATCTGGAAGCCAACTCAGACAACAGAGCTGAGGCTGTAACAACAACAAGAAAAACTGACGGTGATGATGTATTTGGTTTTTGTAACTAGGAAGCGCACAGGTTGAGAAGCACCAAGCATACTTTGCTCAGGGACCCAGCCCCATCTTTCTGCTGTTCTCTTAGTTACACAGGATGGCTATGAGAAACAGGCTCACTGCGTGTATCCAGGCATAACAAAGTTCCACTTCAGAGAAACACCAAACAAGAGTGTCCAGGTTGACTCTGATGGCCAGAATGAGCCTCAATGGCCAGAGCCAATGCTCTCTCATGGGTGCCTTTGGTCTACTGTCTATCTCCAGCACAAATCCCTGTGTAAAAAAAAAAAAAATCTAGCAAGAGAAATAAGACTACTCAGTTTGATTAGACTGTGATTTTTAGCCAAGGCTGGATATCAGCCTCAGACCAAATAATGCTGAACTCTCCCGAGTAATCAGAATGTGCGCCAGATTAAGCAGCAACTATCTTATACTTATCGGCTCCCATCCCAGGAGCTAAGAGCAGGATCCAGCCCAACCACAGCACACTTCACTCCTTCAGGATGCAGTAAGATCCATAGAATAAGTAAGGAAGAGGTGGTCCTCAAGCCCTGTCTGCATCTACATGGTCTGCCATGCTTACGACGCTTCATTGTAGTTCCTTGCTTTCATTGCTCTCTTCCCCTCTGGAAGATCATTCTCCCAAGGAGGGGACACTCGTGATGAGGTAGGCTGGACGATAGCTTTGAAATGGTGAGCAGCAGCAAGCACGAACCACTACTTTCTGCCAGATCGGCAGCAGCACTAGAACCTAATAGGAGCCTGTTGACAGGAGGCGGAGCTTCACTTGAAGCTGACCTCCTATCCACTGCTCATCTATCCTGGTGGTCCTGGTCCTTCCAAGGCCACAGACCAGTATCAGTCCACATCTGGGGAATTAGGGATCCATGTGTAGACCATGGTTGTATAGCAAGTTTCTTCAAACTGAAACATTCTCTCCAAAGAAGAAGAGGGAGGCTGGTGAGACTCAAAAAATAAACAACTCATAGACATTGGGATGTTCCTGAAACTTACCAGAATGGCAAGGCTTCTCCCCAAGGATATAAAATCAGGAAAAACAATGCTGGAGAAGTTGGCTGTTCTACAAACCAAGCTGCCTGCAAATCACGCAGTGAGCTCCAGGAATGCATCCTCCGTGAGTCGTCAGCTCAGCTGGTTTGGGCTTTACAGTTACGGAGCTGCCTGTAAGTCCCCCGTGCCCCTGTAGTAACTCCTCAACCACACATCTGTAAGTAACCCCAATAAATTCCTGAGTTCACTGGACTTTGGTTAAGTGTCACTTTTTGTGCCCTGTCTGGAATGAACAGATGTTTGTTCACATCTCCCCAGGAACAATTTAACACAATAATCATAAACTCCATGAAGACATAAACTGTGTCAAGATTTCTCACCATTCTAACCACAGCACCTACCAAGTACCTCACATCCAGGAAGTAGTAAATGTCCACTGAAACTTCTTAATACATGAATAAAACTCAGACTCTCTAGAATCAGTCTTGCAAACAATTCCTATTTTCTCTCTCTCTTCTTCTTCTTCTTGTTATTATTTGAGACAAGGTTACACTCTATAGTCCAGGCTTGTTCTGAATTCAATAGGTAGCCCAAGCTAGACTTGAACTCACAACAATCTTCCTACCTCAGTCTCCTGAGTGCTTAGATTACAGGTGTGCACCACCATATCCAGCTTATGTGGTGCTGGGGAAGGGAGCCAGGGCCATGGGCTTCTGCCTGATTCTGATTTAAGTGAGCCTGACATCTGCAGGTGACCCCGTCAGTGCTCCTTGTCGCTCTCACCTCAATGCTCCTGGGGATTCTCCTCTGCCTGCATCATGACCTCCAGCTCCTGTGCAGCAGGTGAAAGGCCTCCTATGGTTGATCCTCCCCTGCCTGTCCAGTCTCATCACTGAAGATTGGCTGTACTTTGAAGACATCATCTTTACTGAATGCATCCTACCTACAACAGGTCAGATTTTTTCTTTTCTCTGACATAAAGAATAGCTATAAAATATGGCCTATTTTCACTCAAAAATTGAACTCACATTCTATGCAATGTATCTTGGGTATCATGAAGGACAATAATTATAACACAATTATGACAACGATGAACACTTTTGCGGAGCCTGTATATGCAAACTATCAGTCTTCACACATTATGTGTTCGATATCAATTCATTTAACCAATTACCTTAGGAAATGGGTATGATTGCTATCTCTGGTTTCCAGATGGGAAAACAGAGGCACAGAGAGACTACAGCACAAGTCACATAGCTAGTCGATGGCAGACCCAGGACGTAAGCTTAAATTATCAGACTCCAGAATCCAGATGCCCACGCACTGCCATTTTGACAGGCATGCAGAGAGCAACCCAGGCGTCAGAGAGGCTGACTGATACAATGGCAGAAAAGTGAGAAAGGGTCAGCCAGGTGTTCACAGAGAGCAAAAAGGAAAGATGAGCAGCAAGGCCAGCAGTGCCAGGGCCTGCAGCTGGATGGCAAAAATGGACCCATGCTGCCCTACCATAGGACAAAAAGAAATCTTGGCAGACTATAGATAGACTTAAAACATGAGCTTTTTAATGAAAAACATTTTGTGATATAAAAATCAATCATACCTAGGGAGCCACCTGGATGTTGAGTTATTTAATGTGAAGGTCAGAGCCAGGCAAGAGCAAGGCAGTTGGGGTGACAGATTCATTGTTCAATGCTGGAGTGAGATCGAGGCTCAAACGGAAAGCTCAGACACAATCTCAAGGTCTCAGAGCCCCAGCCCATGTGGCATGCATCCTCTTGAGAGAGGCCCCTGGATTTCAGAAGTCTAGAAATGTGTGTAGAGAAATAAGGCAAAACACAGCAGGTGATGCCAGCTGGAAGCTTCTCTGTTTTATTCATGCCTCGTTGGCAGACGGCTGGTTCCCAGGAGGTGGCTGAATCTCACAAGGTTCAGATGTTAGCGGAAACAAACAACTAATTGTGCTGAACCTCAGCTTGGATTCATTCTGGGGTGTGGACAAGCGTTTGTGTCTCCAGAGACTGCAATGAAGTGGAAACCACGTATTAGCCAGCTTGGTGATCTGAATTGAACAGCATAATTGAACAGTTGCCAAACCTGTGGTGACTAGATGTCCTGTGTGCGCCAGGACAGTCCTGAGGAATCGTGGCAACAGTCAACCCTGACCTGCGCCTGGAAAGCAAAGCAAGTCCCCATTTTCACCCTGGTAGCACACGATGCATCTCCCTAAATTTATTTAAGTTTGGTTGAATTCCATGTATATTTTCATCTACATCCTTCAACGTAGATGAGTAACAATAAGACTCCCTGCTGGGCCAAACATCCTTTTTTTTTTTTTTAAATGTGTTTTTAAACCACCTATTTGATGAATCAAGCCCTGCCTCCCATTCTAGCTCAATTCAGAGGCCAGACTTAGAACTACTTCTGGCCGCTCCCTTATCTTCAAGATCTTGGACTCACAGGCAAGCAGGTGGAGACATAGGATGAAAAGGCTGGGTTTGTCTTAAAGTAGCTCTTAAATCTTCTGGGACACAGACACGACTCATTATTACAGAAATCCATGATGGTGGTGTAATTAAGATGACACAAGATCTCAAGCTACAACTGAATATTTTACTTTGTGAAAGGTTTCCTACAGAAAGTAGCTCTCAGTTTAACCTTGGAAGTGCAGTAAGATAGAAAAGTGGATCCCACGAGTTTCCTTTGGAAATAAAGCAAGATATGAATAAAAAGTAAATTGAGCACTCAAATAGGAACCACGCAGCCAACAGAAAGAGGCCTGGAGGTGGTGACAGTTCAGGATTCAAGTACAGATCTGCAAGCCACGTGCCTGTGGAGTGGAGTACAGCCGCCAGATGGAAATGACGCGACAGGAGAAGAGCATCGGTAGGGGCTGAGCCAGGGGCCTGGAGGACACCGAGTCTACCGCGCACACGACAGTACCGCCGGTAACACGGGTTGAGAGCAGAGGGGAGAGGGCACAAAAACTGCCAAGCGTCCATGGAGGAGAGCTGCTGGAAAAAATGCCGTGTAGGATGAGGACGAACAAAAGGCCCCAGGAGCTGACATGTAGAGAGGCCTTCCGAAGAGCAGCAAGTGTCCGAGAACAAAGGAGAAGAAAAAAACAAAGCGAGGCGGGGCAGTGTGGGCTGCAGGGAAGGTGACATTGAATGTAAAACCAGGTGAAGGAAAGGATGTTGCTGCTTGTGTTGGGTAGGCACTAAGCAAATTAGTTAGATCAAGTGGTTGCTCACATTTTGAGAGTTTTTGGTGCAGGGATGTGTGTATGTGTGTGTCCTTATGTGTGTGTGGTACCAGGCATCAAGCCAAGAGCCTTCAAGGTGAGCTACAGTCCCACTTCCTTTCCTCCTCTGCCTTTATTTTTTTTTCCCCAATATTTTGACACCATCTCGGTAAATAACGAGGCTGACCAGGTTGGGCTGAAACTTGCAATACTCCTGCCTCAGCCTCCCAGAGTCCAAGGATTACAGGCTTGTGCTAGTCATTAGGCTGGACTTGGATTTTTGTTCTTGTTCTAACTTTTCTTAGGAAGAAGACACTTTTATTGTTTAGGAAACTATATCTCATCCAAAATATAGTTCATGAAGATCTATCAATGTTAGTGCTCACAACCACAACACACACACACACACACACACACACACACACACACACACACACACAGTTAATGGACCAAGCGATAGGCATGTAGCCGAATGAGGGTGATCAGAGTGCTTACTAGGCTTTTTCAATCAAGAGCTAAAAGAAGAGAATGGACCCCTCTTTAATGACAAAGATGGAAAACGAGCCTGGGGAGGGCTGGGGTCGTAGCTCAGCAGCTAAAGCACCCACCTAGCAAGCACAAGGCTCTGGGTTCAATTCCCCAGCATCACGCAAGATGGGTGTGGGGTCACAAACTTGTCATACCAGCACTTAGGAGGCTGAGGCAGAACTGTCATGAGTTTGAGGCCAGCCAGAAATACATAGTGAGTGTTCAGGGCCAGCCCAGACTACAGAGTGAGACTCTGTATCAGAAGAAAGAAGAAAGAAGAAGAAGAAGAAGAAGAAGAAGAAGAAGAAGAAGAAGAAGAAGAGGAGGAGGAGGAGGAGGAGGAGGAGGAGGAGGAGGAGGAGAAGAAAGGAAAGAAGCCCAGAAGCTGCTATTAGCTAAGTTTAGAGCCTACAGTAGGAAAAAGTCAGAGAATAAATCCAAAACAGATGAGAAGAAAAGACAGTAGGCAAAAGGAAAAATCCCCCCAGGCGGCCAATCCCCCTAGGCACAGCCCTCGCCCTCACAACTGGGTGAGCCTTCCAGGACAGTAGATGGGTGCCTGTCACAGGC
Organism: Ctenodactylus gundi; assembly: GCA_004027205.1. Classification (NCBI taxonomy): domain Eukaryota; kingdom Metazoa; phylum Chordata; class Mammalia; order Rodentia; family Ctenodactylidae; genus Ctenodactylus; species Ctenodactylus gundi. Next base: position 654,883 of record PVKB01000207.1, on the reverse strand, counting down.
AATCAAAAAGATGTGATACAGAGAGATCAGTTAGAAGTAAAGAAAAAGCTTTAGAAGTTACAATGTGAGACTTCCAGTTGATGAAAATATTTCAAGATTTCTTTATAGTTGAAAATCATACAGCAAGTTGAGACGACGTAGCAAGAGCGAATGAGACTTCCTAAACACTTGGAGGTAGTATTGATTATGTGACACTCACTGGAAGATACTCAGCCAATGGGAGGCACAGGACAGTGGGTTTGTCCGCGCTGGCCACGGAGCAGACTATCTGGGTCAGAGCTGGGCGCCTCCACCTACAAGCAGTGTGAACTTCAGACCGATTTTCTCTTATTATGATAAAATAAATGTAACACAAAATTGACCATGTCAGCCATTTTAAAATGTACAACCCAGTAAAATTCAGTGCACTGCTAATGTTGTGTGACTCTGCGACTACTCGGTTCCAGAAATTTTTCACTACTTAAAACGGGAACCCCACATTCAGTCATGTAGTCACTCTACATTTCCCCCTCTTCCTGGAACCACTAATTATTTTAGTCTATACGGATGTGCTTACTCTAGACTTTTCATATAAATGAAATCGAACAATATGTGGCTCTTTGTCTTTGATTTCTTTCACTTAGAAAAATATTTTCAAGATCCAACCATATTTCAGTAGTTGAAGAAGTACTTCATTCTTTTTAATGGCTGAATAATATTCCATTATAAGCCTATTATCCATTTTATCTCTTCATCAAATTGATAGGTATGTGGCTTGTTCTTCCTTTTGGTTCTTGTGGGAAAAAATGCAGCTATGAAGAATTGTGCACATGTTTTTTTTTTTCAAACATCTGTTTTAAATCTTTGGTATAAGTTGGACCCAGTGGCACAGACCTATAATCTCAGCACTCCAGGAAGCTGAGACAGGAGGATCACAAGTTCAATTTAACAAGAGCCTGTCTCAACATCAAATATAAAAATGCTCTGGAGACTTCTTATAGCTCATCTGGAAGAAGCCCTGGGCTTGATCTCTAATACCACAAAAATCAATCAATCAATCTGGTATACATAGGTTGGAGTAAAATTACCATTTTGTTAACTTTCTGAGAAACTGTCAAACCATGTTTCACAGTGGCTGTACCAGTTCACAATTCCATCAGCAACATAAAAGTTCCCCAAGCTCTTTACGGTGATGCCAATACTTTGTTATTTTCTGAGAGGTTTTTTTTTTTTTTTGGGGGGGGGAGTATTTATAGTTATATGAGTTGGTGTCAAATGGTAATTTACATGCGTTTACCTTTGCATGCCTCTAATGATCAATGATGTTGACCATGTTTTCATTGGCCATTGTGTGTCTTCTCTGGAGAAATTTCTATTCCATTATTTTGCCTCTATTAAATTATACTGTTGCCTTATTGTTGGCATTATTTATTCTGGATACTAGACCCTTGTAAGATATGTAAGTTGAAAGTATTTTCTTCTACTCTCTAGGTTTCTTTATAGTGTTTTTTGATTAAAAACTAGATTTTGATAATATCTTTTGTTATGATATTTTTGGTATTATATCTAAGAAATCACTGCTAAATTCAGTGTCATGAAGGTCTACTTCTATGCTTTCTTTTAAGAGTTTAATGATTTTAAATATTATGTTTTGGTCTATGAACCATTTTGAGTTGATTGTTCTGTATAAAATGAGAGTATATGGTAAATTTTTAACCTCTCTGTACTTTAGTTTCAATATGTGTAAAATGGAAAGAATAATACCACCCACCTCATTAGAGTTTCTGTTGATTACAGTATATAAAGTTCAGTAAGTAAAGACCTAGTAGTGCTGATTATTATCTGCTATTGTTGAACACTTGGGGCATGACTGGAATAATCTGGTGGAGTTCATTAAGAAGACTAGAAGAGATTTCTTGACTATAAAAAATAAAATTTACCCTTCTCAGTAAAACATAAGTGTCTTAAGTGGCTCAAATCAATTTCAGTCATGCATGCACTATGATTTTCTTTAAAATATTTAGCCACTATTACTTGAAACAGTAAAAATGTAAAGTATTAGCAAAAAAAGGAGAGTACCCTAGACTAGCCAGAATATACCTGACTACAGACACGCACAATCACACGGAGATTCTGAGCCCTGAGGTCAAAGCTGATAGAGCAAGAAAGAAGTAAGAAATTTCTAAATGACAAAGTATGAAAAATGGCTGACACAGGTAAGGACAGAAGAAGAGGCTGATGAGTCTGAAGCTTTAAGGCCTTTCTGTCACATGAATTCCTCCAGGAATGTTCAACTAAATTTGTAACTTCTTTTTTGTACTCATAATTTTGTATTGTTAATCTTAAAAAGGACCAACATATCCCAAATCACCAATGACTGAGAACAAATTGCTATGATCCTATGAAATCATGGGTTGACTGAGAGTAATCAATTCCTTGCCACAGCAGGTGGCTGAGGCAAGGCCCACTCACAGAACACAATGGTTTACAAGAGGTATATGGCCTCTTTTGGATATATTCCCAGGAGGGGTGTCACTGGATCAAAGGGGATATTTATTTCTAGTCTTTTGAGAGCTCTCCATACTGCTTTCCAAAGCGGTTGTACGAATTTACATTCCCATCAGCAGTGCAGGAAGGTTCCTTTCTCCCCGCAGCCACGCCAGTACTGATTAGTATTTGACTTGGTGATATAGGCCATTCTCTCTGGAGTGAGATGGTGTCTTAGCATTGTTTTGATTTGCCATCTCTCTTATGGCTAGAGATGTTGAACATCTTTTCATGTATCTATCGGCAATTTGTACTTCTTCGTGAGTGAACTACCTCTTCGTGAGTGAACTACCTCTTCATTTCATTTGCCCACTTTTCAACAGGATCCTTTATTTTGGTGGGCTTACTTTTCTTCAGCTCCCTGTATATTCTAGTTATGAGCTTCCTATCTGAGATGTTGGTAGCGAATATTTTTTCCCAGTCTGTTGGTTCTCTTTTTACAATGCTGATAGTTTCCTTTGCTGTGCAGAGACTTTTTAATTTGACAAGATCCCATTTGTTAATAATGGGGATAATTTCTTTTGTTCTTGGTGTCTTGAGGCCAAAACAACACAACAACCCATGTTCATAGCAGCACAACTAACAATAGCTAAAGTATGGAAGTCACCAAAAAAACCCATCAACAGACCAATGGATATGAAAACTGTGTTATTTATACACAATGGAATACTATGCATCTATAAAGTCCAACAGTGTGGAGGCTTTTGCAGGCAACTGGAAGAAACTTGAGACCATCATGCTTAGTGAAGTGAGTCAGAAGCAGAAGGTGAAACATAGAATGGTCTCTGATATGAGACACTCAGATCACAACTCTTATGGAACTTAAAACGAAAAACAAAGTGAAACAGGGGGGTAGGGTGTGGAGGAAGAGAGGGATGGGTAGGGGGAGGGATAAAAGGAGAGTGGGAAAGTCCATGTCACCTTGACAAGATACACATGTGCACAAAATGTTCAACCTCATTGTAAACCTTAAATTTTGTGCTTATACATATCAAGAAAATGGGAGGGAAAAAGAGGTATCTGGGACTCCGTGAGGAATGGAATCTACGAGCTCTAAATCTTCCTCCCAAAATGCAATTTCAACTTCTACTACTTTCACTCCTATCCAAAAGAACAGTACTGAAGGAATGTTTGCTCCTATGTTTTTAATACAGTAGCTCCTAAACATTAAGCTAAATACATGCATGCACAAATACATACATAATGACTTACATAATGTTAATGCTCATATCTGTATACAACTGGATGCTCAGTGTAGATCCAGCTATATACATGACTTTGACGTTATGTAACATCAACAGATATCAAAGAAATGTGGCATAGCCATGTAGAGAAGCAAGTTGAGGCAGTTTTAATAGCCACATACATGTGATCTGAACTCTGCATGGAAGGCAATTATTGTCACCTCAAATTACTTGCACCAACTTAGGCTGATATTTTAACTTAAAAGTGGCATTTTAACTTCAAAATGTGATCCACGATATTATATTACATGGCAATAAAATGGGCATTTGTGCTGTGTGTACAGACGATTTTGTCTTATACAAGGCAATACAATTAAAGGTAGTAGAAATTGGCAAATCCTTCACAACGATAACAGATCTTCCAAGGGTAAGAAGGGTAGTGCAACCAATTTGCCTGAGTTTCTAGAGATGCTAATTTTGACCCAGCTAGATGGAGTTCAGTGCAGGGAAAAATGTTTTGGTTCAAATCACTAGAAGAAAAAGTAAACACCTTTGAGTGTGCTCTTTAATTAAACTATTGATTCTAAAGATGAACAAAAAGTATGGTCAGGAGAATAGGAATGAAAACTATTTCACCATGAGGTTATACAGAATTAGTAATTACAAAGACGTGCAGAAAGGTCTTCAGACATTAAGAGTGAAAAAAACTAAATTAAAAAGTTGAATTGTAATACTGGAAAAGAAGAAAGCAATATGCAATTGCACCAATAAAGACATATTAAACTATTTGTTTGAAGTTAACATGGTAGCATTTGTAGAAAATTTTAAGAGATCTACCAAAAGAAAAAAATCTTATGAGAATGGGTGAGTGAATTTAGCGAGGTCAAAGTAAACTGAGTAACATACAGACAGTGATTGAATTTTCCATATACTGGCAATATGTAAATTATACTTCATAAAAAAGTAATTTGAAAAACAAATTATATTTTGATGTCATAGTATTATGAAAAACATTATGTCAACAAAAGATGTACTTGACCTCTCTCTACACTGAATACAGAAAAATATGCATAAGATAAATTGAAGAACTGAAAGTATAGAAAGCTAAATCATGTTTATGGTTTGAAAGACTTAATATTGTTAGGATGTCAGTTCTTCCAAGTCGATATAGGGGTTTAGTACACTTTCAAATAAAACTTAGTGGGCATGTTTTTTCTTCAGGAAATTAAGTTGATTCCAAAGTTTTTATGGAATTACTATAAGCAAAGAATAGCTAAAATAATCTTGAAAAAGCAGAACAAAGTCAGAAAAAGTATAATACCTGATATCAAGACTTACCTGATATTAAGATTAAGCTGTAATAATCTGTCTTATATATGGCACTGGTATAAGTACTGACAAGAAAAAAAAACAATGAAAGAAAAAAAGAAATTTTACATAGTTCTACTGTGGTCCACTGGTTTTCAGTGAAGATGATAACACAAATCATTGGGAAAAGAAAAATCTTTTCAATGAATGACATTAGAAAATAATTGGATAACTGCAATAAGCAAACTGAATCTCAATCCCTACCTCACACCAAAAATAAAAATTAATGTGAAAACAAAAGCTAAAGTTGTCAGAATAAAACATGGATTGTATTTACAGCTTTGACACAGGCCAACAAACAGGACACAAAAACCAAGGAACTAGATAATATTAGTCAACTGAACTTTAAAACAAACATTTCTACCAGTCAAAAGAAATAATTAAATGAAAATTTAAACCTCAGACTGGAAGAACATGTATTTTCTTTCTGTGTAAGTCAGAAATTAAAAAATAAATAAAACTTGGGATTTAAATATATCAATATATAGGGGCAGCTAACAAGCACGTGGGAAGGTCCTCAGCACCATTAATTATCAAGGAAAATATGAATTAAGCCCTCAGTGAGATGCCATGCCACACGCATTAGAATGGAATAAATGAAGGTCATTGCAGATACCGGCAAATGTGGAGCAGCTGGAATTCTCATTCACTGATGCTGCAATTTCTCAACTACCTTTGAACACTCAATTTTTAATAAAGTTACAAATGTACCTATGTCACAGACACACACACTGCTAAAACACATCAAATTATTTTTTAATATCTAGATGTTTTAGAACATGTATACTATACCAATACAATTCTTTTTAAAGCAATTCTTACATAAATCTTTGCAATTAGAAAGGCTTGGGCTTAGAATGAGGCATTGGTCTTGTTCTAAGCAGTTTGCTGCCTAAAGATGTACACTTCATTTCTTTCTTGACACAGGAATTATTTCAGAGTTGGGTTTTGCAAATTCTCAAGTGGTTGGGTTTTTGTCATTGAAAGCAATTGCTAATTTCTATTCATAGTTTTAGTATGCTGTGACCAAAATGTAATTTATAAAATTTCTCTTATTGGTAGTAATAACAATTTTTTCTTTAAGAACTAATGATAAATTTTAGTTAAAAAATTCACTATTCATCTTTTTAAAATAATAATTAAAAGAATAAATAAAATCTGAAAAATCCTATAGGGGTAGGATATATAAAGAAAAGAAAGAATGAATAGAAATTAAAATAGAAAGGATTTTAAATATATTTTTCAATGTAAGTTCCCAATGACTAATTTTTACTCATATTTTAAAAGAATTTTGCTCTGTATATCTCAGAAATATTATCTGACATGCTTAAATATAGTTTTGTTTGGAATTACACCCTAAGTAAAATTTTAAAATTATTTTTCATTTTAAACACCTTCTGTTACATTGCCTTAGGTATATTTCCTATGAATAGAGCACAGCTGAATCACAGAGTTTTCAAAATATAAACCTCAAACATAGTATGTTTTAAAAGACAATTTATCTAAGTTACTTACGGATTTAGCTGACACAACAAATCTTTATTCATTCATTTTCTGTTTGTGTGTTTTCTTACTCTTCTTTTTTGTCTTGTGCCTTTTTAAAAAGTGGATTAATTTTTCTTCTTTTCTGTAGCTTTTCATATTAGATTTTCAAGAAAGAATTCCATTAGGATTTCACAACTAAAACACGTGGAATCAGACACCCCCTTTTAATTGGTCTCAGCTAAGAAAAATCTCTTTTAAGCATAAACTTTGGCTGTTTTTCAGGAAATTGTTTTCAAGGAGGATGCATATATCTGAGTCTTTTCATATCTGAGGTGTCTTTCTGCTATTTTACAATTTAAAGATGACTAGGCTGGGTATAAAAGCAGTAGGTTACAACTCTGGTTCTCAAAACTCTGTATATAATACTCCATTTTCATCCAAATTTAAGCTTTCAGAGTAAAAAAAAAAAAGGAGCCAGATTTTTGTTATATTTTTAGGTTCTCTGTTTCTTCTCCTTAGATACTTATCGAAGTTTTTTCTTATAGTTATGAATTAAAACTGTTGCCAGGATACATCATTGTGTGTGCCTTTGTTCATTGATTTGTCTGGAACACAATGTTTTTTTTCAATCTGGGTCTTACTTCTGCTCATGAATTTTTGCCTGTTACATGTTTAATTATTGCTTTTATTCTATTTGCTTAAGCATTTTTTTCAGGAGCAACAGCTATCCATATATTCAGTCTATGCACCTTGCCATCCACACTTTTCACTTTCTATGGAGAAAACCAATCTGTCCCTGACATCCTTCAGGAGAGGCGATGTACCTGTTTGATATGCATAGCAGATGGCCCAACGCCCTCCTGGGGACAGGTCCTCCTCTAATGCGCATTTCTTCCACTCATGTTCCTTCTCGCTCTACAAACATGAAGTTCCTGAACTTGCAATGTACATAAAAACCTACAATTCCCACCATGCTCTGTTGCCAGGGTTTGTTTTATTGTTTTGGTCTTTCCAATCCAAAGAATAGAATTTTGCCTGTAAGACATTTTCTTTGTTCCTTATTTCATTGGTATGTGTTTGTGATACACAATAATTACATTCATGGTGGGAAATCAGTATGTATACACGTCACATACTCACCAATTTTACGGCTCCTACCCCTCCCTACCCTCCCACTCTTCCATCCCAGATTCCCTTTCCATTGCCACAAAACCCAGCTCCCTGTTGCCTATGAGCTCTATTTTATTTGCCATTTAATTTGTTTATATTTTGGGCTTCTTGTATAAGAAAAATCATGCAAAAGTTTCCTCCAAAAATGCAGCACACTTCCTCCCACTGAGAGTCAAACCTAAACGACCTCCAATTTATTTTCTGCAATTTTTTATTTCTCTGGGTATAGAATGATGAGGCAGCACCAACCTCATAAATCAACCCACACGGGTAAATGCCACCTGCCCAGATTCTCACCAGTACCAATTTTGAACGTGTGAATCTGATGATGGACATAATGGTAATAATGCAGTACCTCCTCTAATTAATTCTGGAGACTCTATATTATGTCATAAGCTTGCTGATATTAATGTACTAAGTCATAGGAAGAGGTCTGGGTACTTTGTATCAATCCTGTTTTTCATAATTGTGTCGGTTCTTCCCTAATTTTTGAACTTATACTAGTCATTGCTTTTCTTTTTCTTTAAATTTTTTTCTTCGTCTTCATAGGGCATTTCAGTAGGAAAGTTGAGAAAGACTTCCCGGGGGGCCTGCTAACCAGATCCATTTTTAGCTGGGACCCCTATAGCTTCTTAATGAATAATTTAAATGTCTGAGGAGGATATCTGGCAACCAAATCAATACTGAAGATTTTTAACTGAAGATGTAAAATCTGAGTATCTTAATATAAAGAGAAAAAAAAATGTTTTCACAAGAGAAATCAAATTCCTAACAACTGACTGAGATTTCTAATAAAAATGATGACAAAGAATAGTAGTCCTAAAATAAAAGGCTTGTGCAGAGAGCTCAAGTTTCTCTCTACTCAGGCAGAATTAAGAGTACCATTCTGCAGATTTGGGATTAATGTCACTGCATCAAGTCCTAGCCATAATGCAGGCAATAACGTTTTGTAAAAAAGAACACCATGTGGCGGCCTTGCTAATCTTCTGGATGAGAATCAGCTAGAAGTTGGCAACATGTCTTGACGTGCCTTGGACTAAAGGAGCTCTTAACATGACACTGCAGTTTTAGGGCTACTCAGAACTCATTCACGATATAGGGGCAAATAGAATGTAGGGTACAGGCAACTAGGAAAAAGTGGAATGCTAAGCATTAAAATCAACTGAAGTTTTCAAAAATTTCAATAGTTTGAATAAAAGCCAACATGCAATTGGAGATCACTTAGTAGATTGACATCTGGATGGATGAGGGGTATAGGACAGAATGCTGCTAGATAAAGATCCATTTAAGACAATTCATTCCTCAAAAAAAGAACTTTACCATCATTTTGAAGAGGATGCAGATCCATTTCTTCCATGAAAGAACCTAATTACAGAGATCAGGAGATGTCTCACTCCAGGAAGTGTAACTGCTTCTATCAAGAATAAAATGTTCTGTTGTGAGAAATACGAGCTGTCCATGTTTAATGCCCTAAATAAAGGAGGTCCAATCACCTTTCTGAGGTCAGTGTTAATGTCCCCAACTTCCCAAGAGTTGAACTGCTCCAAGTTGTTTGCTAGCCCAATGAGTAGAATTTAACAAGAGAGAGCTTGTCTTCAACAGGCTAAAGAAAGGCGAAAATTTCAGTCTGGCTTAACTTAACTCCCCAAGTAAGGAGTGTCAGAAAGCAAAATAGGAACAGGGATCCCAAAAGGGATGGGAATTGAGCTCCTGAGCCTGAAATGAGATCCAGAGTAGGAGGTGGGCAAAATATTTTTAAAAGCAAAACCTCAGTACTCTGGCAACACATGACAGGGAAACATCTTGTTTGAACAAGTCCATACTGTCCTTTTAGTAGAGGGGGCTTTGCTAATCCTTGGATAAAATTATTTTAGAATTGAAAGAGAATTTAGAGATTATCTAATTCTGCCCCCTCATTTTAGGACATGTGGGGCCTGAAAGATTAACAGGCTTGCTAGGCTCACATGGTAAATTAGTTGCAGAAGTAGAATTATAACCCAGATGTTCACGAAGCTCATTGTGACAGGTTTTTTTGTTTTTTTCTGCTGTTCTTATTTTCTTGTGCCTCCTCTCATGGAAATCCCAAGGGAAACAGCATGACACAGTGAAAGCGAAACTGGATGAACCCAAGTTCTGAACTGTATCTTCTCTCTCCTCATGTGAATGATAGAATCCCAGTCAAGACTTCCTCTAGCTTATCTACACCAAGCAAGAAACCTCTACAGAAGAGCAATGAGCAAGCCTGTACACACCAGGCTTCTGAGAACCCCTCTCACAGGTAGTCATTTGTATTAGCCAGATTTCCTTTACTGCAAGAAATACTTGAGGTAATCAACTCAGTAAGATAAAAGATTTATTTTGGCTCATGGTTCTAGAGGTTTCAGTCCATAGTCAGTTGGGCTGGTGCTCTGGATCTTGTGGCGAGGCATCACATCACAGTAGAGCACTTGATGAGAAAAGCCCTCACTTCATAACTGAAAGTGAAAAGGGAGAAGAGGAGGCACCAGAGATCTACTAGCCCCTTCAAGGCCATGCCCTCTATGACCAGAAGAGCCCCCTCTGACCACCAGTCCCCAGTAGCTTCTGAGGAGCAAGCTTCTATCCAACACGTGGGCCTCTGGGGATGATCTAGCCAAACTGCAGCATAGTTCAAAACCTCATGGTTAGTTGCTATACTTTGGGTAGGTTTCCTTGGTGAAACTCCATTGTTATCCGCAATAGAGTCTTCATCTCTTCCACATGATAGCAGTGTCATTTCACTCAACAAGCATTCACTCAAAGCCCACACTTGCTAGTCTCCATTCCATGCTTTGAAGACACAAACTCAACTTTGCAGAGCATATAGTCTCATCAGGGTTATTCTATACAATAATACAAGTGTACAATTGCCAGGCATGCATAAATACCCAACAAAAATTAGACAGTGCTATCTAGTACACCTTTCCTGTGCCAACACTGAATCTCCATTTCTCTGTGTGAAACTAAATCTCCATTGCCTTCAGCCATATAGTAGAGAATGTGATGTGAAGATCAGCAGTTGGCAGACTTTCTGTAAAGCACCAGGGAATAAATACTTTAGGTTTTGCAATCCATCCAGTCTCAGCCACAGCTCCTCAACCAGGCATTTGTAATCTAAAAGCAGCCACAGAGAGTATGTCAATGAATGGTTATGGCTATATTCCAGAAAACTGGATTTTATAAAAGCAGGCGGCATTTTGGATGTGAGCCACAGGCCATAGTTCGCCAATCTCTAGATGCCTCACTATCCTTACCACTCTCCTGCAGTTTGTCACTGACCTCTAACAAGGTGTCACTGAAAGCTGAATATGTTGCCTGTAAGATGGCAGGACCAGTATAAAGTATTAGCAAGCTGTTAAACACCACAGATAGGACATACGTCAACTGCTTGAGGTGATTACATTCTTAAATAAAAGTAGCACTTACATTAATTTATCTTCAGAAATACTATCTCATTTAATGTTATTTCCTGCATCCTTTTCCATGAGTTATATTAGTTTTGAAGGCACTTATAAATCCTGATTTCTGAATAGGAGGAAATGCCTTAATAAAAGTAAATAAAAGTCAGTATTCTATCTTTATAGATAAGTAGTATTCCATAATGTATAAATACCACAATTTATGCATCCATTGTTCTGTTGATGCGTATTTTGGTGTCTTCCACATTTTAGCTATTATTAGTTGTGCTGCTATGAACATGGGTATACATGTATCTCTGTTATATGATGTTTTTAATTCTTTGGGAAAATTTCCAGAAGCGGTATCTCTGGATCAAAGGGGATATTTATTTCCATTCTTTTAAGAAACTTCCATATGGCTTTCCATAGTGGTTGTACCAGTTTACATTCCCACCAGTAGTGCAGGAAGGTTCCTTTTTTTCCCACAGCCTCGCAGCACTGATTGCTGTTTGTGTTCTTGATATGTGCCATTTTCTCTGGAGTCAGATCCAAGTTGTTTGCAACTTAGTGATGTTTTGATTTGCATTTCTCTTATGGTTAAGGATGTTGAACATCTTTTCATGTATTTATTGTCCATCTGAACTTCTTCATCCAAGAACTGTCTATTCATTTATAAAGACAAATAGATTGGAGGCTTTCGGAGGTAAATGGATGCAACTTGAGGCCATCATGCTCAGTAAATTGAGGCATAAGAAGAAGGTTAAATATCGAATGGTTTCTCTAATATGAGGAACCAAGACCATAATTATTTCATGGAACTAATAATGGAAATTGGAAGGGAGTGGGAGGAGTGTGAGGGTTGAAAAGGGAAAGGGGAAATATTTGTAATTTTACCATAATATGTATATGCACAGAATACTCAAGATCCATGTAAACATGATGTATTACACCTATACATATCAATGAAATGGGGGGAAATCAGTATTCTGAACAATGAGAAAACTACAATCCTCTTTTCCCTAAATAATCTTCAAAATTTTGGAGAGCAAAATTTAAATTTGTTTTCCCCACCAACCAGATGAGAAATCGAAGAATCACACCCTAGGCAAGCAGATAGACTCTTTATAAAGGTACCGGCACTTAAAAATCCCCAGCAGCTTAGTGAAACCCTGGACCAAAACTTAAACTTGTAAAAAGGGGCTGGAGATAAAGCTGAGCGTGAATGCCCTGGACTCAATGGGTAGAGGAAGAGAAAGAAAGGGTTCCCAGCTAAAGAGTTAGCCGGAAGCCAGGTATGGAAGAGCATGCCTGCAATCTCGGCACTCAGGGAGGCTGAACCAGGAGAATCATAAATTCAAGCCCAGACTGAACAACTTAGTAAGATTCTATCTCAAAATCAAAACTTAAAAGTGGGCTGGGGATGCACCTCAGAGTGAAGTCCTGATGCCCAGGTGGATCCCCAGTACCCCACATGCAAAAAACAAAGCCAGGTTCTTTCTGAGTGGAGAGTGGCACCATGAATGTCAAACCCTGCCACGAAATACATAGTTTTCTATCATCATTTTTGGGTCTCTGAGTGGAATCTCATGGTAGGAGAAGAATATTCAGATAACATGGTTCCCTTATCTACAGACCTTAAGAGGATGTCTGATAGAACTCAATCTAGGTATATTGTGTATTTTCCTACAGTCATACCTACGGCAAAGATGAATTTATATACTGGGCATAGTTAGAGATTAACATCAATTAACAAATTAGTGCAATTATGATAGCATACTGCAAATAAAAGTTACATATGTACTCTCCCTCTCTTATTGTGATGATGTGAGGGGACACAATGCCTTCATAACAATATAAAATGTAATGACAATGACATTGTGACACAGCATTAGGCTACTACATAAGTTTCTTTAACACTAGCACTGTGGTACCTCAATAGTCCATCTGATAGTTTAAACAATTGCTAAGTAGTTAACAGGTGCATAGTATATACAGTTTGGATACTCTGGATAAAGTGATAATTCATGTCCTAGGCAGGAAAAAATAAGATGACATAATATTTCATCATGTTACTGAGAATGGCACACAAACATTAATCTGGAATTTTCTGCTTCATATTTTCAGACCATGGTTGGTCATGAAAAGCAAAATCTTGGGTTTCAGAGAATATGAAAAATGAATTTGTATTTAAAAATAGAAGAAGAGGAAACAGAAAAGTAGGAAGATAAAGCTGAAGAGGACATCACTTAGAAAAGGGAACCGAAAGAAAAAGCAAGAGTATCAGTTCAGAGGATCTAACACTCAACTAACAGAAATTCCAAAGTGAAAGAACAGAGAAGATACAAGAAAGAACATTATCAATAATAATAATAATAATGTAGGCAAATTTCTACAACTGAAGGAAATTAAATTTCAGGCTAAAATGGCCCATAAAAGTACAATACAACATGCACAGTACTGGGCATATTGTAACCCAAGTGTTAGAGTATCTTTGCTGGCCTGGACTGGTGGCCTAGCAGTAAACAGAAAAGGCCCTATCCCTAACTTTGAGAAGTTCATAGGTTAAGAGAATGTCAGCTCTCTTCATGGCTCACCCAAAGACTTTCTTTACTAAAAGACAGCTAACCCTCCAATACCAAGAAGGTTTTAGTCCTTGGTAAATCATAAATCTGGTCCAGGTGATTGATTATTCTTCCCCTTCATGAGACAGATGAACTTCTACTCCTAGACTGGTAGAAAAAGTCAGCTTTTTTATTCCAGGAGGGATCCTGTCTGCCCTGGTTCTCTGAAACAGGCTGCATATAACTATGTATGTTTCCTTCTGCATTCTGCCTTGACAGCTGACCTTCTAAAGAGCTGGCCAAACAGTAGAAGCCAGGATGACCAAAAACCATGTGACACACATCTGCCTTCTGAAATGAGATCTACATAAGTAAATGAGGTAAACTGATACAGAAGTTACGTTTTAGCACCGTGTAGATCTTTTCACAGGAGAATCCTCTTTACCACTTTGTGAAGTAAATGCTCTTGGCCATTTTTATGTAAAGTTCAGAAAGGTTTATTCCACTTGTCCAGGAACCCACAGCTGGGGATTGCTACAAGTGGAGTCACATCCGCTCAACTCCTCTTTCCCAAATCCCACGTTCTCCCTTCCATTGTATAGACCGTACTTGTGCACTGAATTCCCTGTTAAGCTCTCTCACAAATGAAAACCTAGGAAACTTAGCATTTATTTAACAATCAACTCCTGAATTACTCCCTAGTAATCATGCATTGCCAAGTAGGCTCTGAGCTGATACAGAAGATTTGACACTGGAGAATCATCCACAGGTAGCAAGACCCTGATCGGAGGGGGACAACAAAGGGTCATACAAATTCATGGTCAAAGGATCAGACATAAACAAAAATTCTGCTTCAAATCTGACTAAATCATGTAACCTCACTGGACTGACTGGTCTTATTCACAGAATGAGAGTCCTAGACTTTACTCAAAAGGTAGTAAGTTTTCTTCCAACTGTAATTTTTCATCCGAAAGTGCAGGACTATTAACAACATTTTACCTAGAAATGAATAAACATAAAAATGTGTTTAAACTCACTAGCAATCAAACACATAGTGTAAATTAAATCAAGAGGTTAATTTTCCCATCATATTGGCAAATATTTTTAATTTTCAACATTTCCTTAATATCCAAGTAATGCTTATTTGCTGGGAGAAGAATTAGAAGTAGAGGTACAGAAAAAATTTCCTCTCATAATACTACCAGTTGAAACTATCTCTCTCTCGATTTTAAATACATAACCTTTAGAAACACTATCATCTCATTCTGGTGTACAGCCCTAAAACACATTACAGATATATTTTTTAACAATAGAAAGCTGAGTTATCCTTTTACATGGTTTGTATCATAATTCTTTTTTTTCTTTTTCACTACAGGGCCTTCAATCTGAGCTACAATCCAACCCCTTTTTATTGTCTGTTTGAGACAGGGTCTCACTAAATCGCTAAATTGTCCCATGTGGGTGTGAATTTGCAATCCTCCAGTCCCAGCTTTCCAAAGTGCTGGGATTACAGGCCTGCACTGCCCAAGCCCAGCTTCACAACTCATTTAACTAATTCCTGGCACTTTACAGTATTGGTTTCTATTTTTATTATAAATAGTACAAAGTAAACTTCTATCTATAGAGAATACACCCAAGTGGAAATTTGAGCTAAATTTCAGGGGGAACTTACTGGTATACACATGTTTAAGGCTTCTGGTGACTTTTGCCAAACTTTCTGGAAGCACTTTGCCCTTTATCCCCAGCCTCCTCAGAGCCTGTTTCTTACAACTTCACCAACACTGGATGTGATCAACTTAACTTCGGTCAAACTGATAGATATGTGAGTTTAGCTTGCAGTTCTTTGTTTATCACTGTCAAGTTAAAATTTTTATACACAACTATCAAAGACTTTTAATTATTTACTTTTGGAATAATCATATCACTTGCCTATTTTTTATTAGGATATTCAGCCCTGAGGATACTGAAATTGCAGAATCCAAAGATGAAAGGGGCAAAAATGAGGGTAACTTCTGGGCCCAGGAAATCAGTTAATTAAAACAGGAATTAAAGCAGGAAATAAAACAGACAGCACAAGAGCTACACCAACACATAGCTAAACAAAAAGCAAGCCTTGAAAAGCAACTAGAGGAGACCAAAGAAGAAATATACCAGAAGATAATGAAGGCAAAAGAAGAAATTAGAGAATAACACAACAGAGATATAGAAAAATTGAATGCAGATATTCAGGAAATGAAAAACATACAGGAAATAATAAGCAACCACTTTAAACAACTTCAGAACAGAATGTCAGACCTAGAAAATAAAGTGACTGAGCTGCAACATACAGGCCATGAAGAACACAAAGTAAATAAAGAAAGCGAATCATTACAACGGCTGATAGATGATTCAAGAAGAAACAACCTCAGAATTATGGGAGTCAAGGAGAAGACTGAGGACAAAACAAAAGGCTTAAAGGACATGTTTAATTAAATAATGGAAGAAAATTTCCTAAGTCTAAGAAAAGAAATGAACATGGAACTACTGCAGGCATATAGAACACCAAACAACTTTGATCAGAAGCAATCCTCATCACGACACATCATAATTAAAATTCTAGAAACCCAACACAAAGAGAAAATACTAAAAGCGGTAAGAGAAAAACAGAAGGTGACCTACAAAGATAAGCCCATCAGGATAACTGCAGACTTCTTAATCCAAACTCTAAAAGCAAGGAGATCATGGAGCAATGTCATCCAAGCACTAAAAGAACATAAATGTCAACCAAGACTGCTATATCCAGAAAAATTATCTTTTAATTTAAAGGGAGAACTTAAAACTTTCCATGACAGAGAAAGCTTAAAGGAATTTGCAGCCACTGAGCCAGTATTGCAGAGAATACTTAAAGGAACCTTAGAAAGTGAAAAGGAGGCCAGCAACACCAATGACCTCAGAGGAAAAGCGACAACAGCTAGAGGAGAATGAGCTGAGAAAAAAAGTATGTTAGTAATCAGTGAAATATGGTAAATAAGTTACGAAAGTTAAAAAATTCTGAAATAACTAAATCTGCCTTCATATCTGTCACTTTAAGTATATTTATCTGGTATAGATTTAAGTTCATTTAATGTAACAATGTGATATAGTTTTAACTTTGTTTTATTGTAGCAATTTACTCATAAGGTCACTGATGAAAATCTATCCTAATAAAACTGATTTATGAAAAGATAACCCTGTGAATGTACAAGTATGTACCTTCCAGGATTCAGCTAAGGCATTTGAAATTTAACACTTTTTTTCTTCTTTCCGAAATTTACTAGTCTTTTGAGCTACATGCTTGTAGTTATTTTCTAATGTGAACTGGTGGGTAAGGCCAGGTTTAAGAATAACAACAAAGATATAGCAAAATATAGAAAAAAATCTTTTGGTAAATATCCCATTAAAGAGATTGGTTGGATTCAAAGAAGAGGCATCAAGATTTGACTACTGAGAATCCATTTGAGGAATAGGAAGCTGAGGTAGAGTGGTGACTTAAGGGAAATGACTTAGGTGTGGAAGAGTAATATGTTAAACACTGTATGGTTTCTCGGACTTGGAAATCCCAGAAAACAGATATTCTTTAGAACCACATGAAGTAATAGCCGGAGATGGAAAATGGGAAGGGATTGTAAAGTCAATATGATACATATGTGTATGAAATACCCAAATTCATTGTAAATACTATGTATTCCATTTTTATATTAATAAAAATAGTGGGGGAAAAAAGAAAATGAATGAATGAACCACATGGAAATGAACTGGACATGGCAGTAATCACAGTACTTGGAAGGCTGAGGCAGGAAGACTGCCATGAGTTTGAAGCCAGTCTGAGCTACATAGTAAGTTCAGGACCAGCCTGGAGTACAGAGCCAGACCTTGTCTCAAAAAGAAAAAAAAAAATGGACAAGAATTCTTAAACCAGAAGTTCCATAAGAAAATGACAAATGATGGGTCAATAAGAAGGCCAACAGACTCTCTTGACTAGTTGGTTTAATTAAACCCCAAACAGTTGGTTTCTGGCCCCTAGAAACAAACAAACAAACAAAAAGAGCTGTGTGGACCAGAATGTGTCCCAAGAAGGGACTATGATTACAGGTAGAGCAAGTAGTCAAGAACTAGAAAGAAGTGCACATCCTAAGGAGGAAACAGAATTTTAGGTTGAGAGATCTAAGCAGCTGTGTTCAAGGTCAGAGTGTCTAAAGAATGCATGGATCACCTCTACAGGACTTCAAATGGGTGAACACGCAGGTCTTCTGAGATTGCAACCTTTACAAGTGTTGTAAGAGCCTCCTTCCATATTCAGAGCTGAAATCTCCCTCTTGGTAAGTTTAACCCTAGACCTAGGTGATGTTGCATGCATCCTGCTGTTTCCCTATAATATTGGACCTGAGAAGGCAAAATGTTATTAATCTGGTGAAATAGTATAGTGTCTGAATGTGATCCAGTGAGTAGGACTTGGCTACGTGTATCCCCTGCCCACCATTTCTTCCTTCCCTCTGGGGTTCTTTCTTCCAGTAAAAAGTTAGCTTCACAGTTGCATTCGATCGTGGTGGTTCTCAAACATTAAAGTATATCAGCACTACTTAAAGAGCTCAAGCGAACATAGATCACTGGCTTCCACCCTGGTAATCTTACTCTAAGAACACCTCCCCAACATCCACCTACTTAGACGCCAAACTATGTGATGGCCTTCAAGACCTACCATCAGTTCTAGAGGCAACAGCTCCAAATCCCCAGGTCAGAATCCTCAAGCCAGCCTCTCCCAATTTGATTTTCTAGCTATTGGATGTTTTTTCTATACCCCAGAATTTCTAATTCAGTAGGTCTACGATGTGGCTCAAAATTTTGTAGGGAGTCAGGGGGGATGAACGAGTGTGTGGGAGGACCAGAAAGAGGGAGGGGAAGGAAAAACATAATGTTGACATGACATTTGTGCACATGAAATTCTCAGATTCATTGTAACCATTGTGTTTTGCATGTACATGCTGATAAAAATGGGGAAACCTAATTTTTAAAAATAACTTGTATTTCTAAGCTCCCAGAAAATACTGATGCTACATCCCAGTAGCTGCTCCTTGAGAACAACACTGCAGATGGAAGGTCCCAATTTTGAAGGGCCAGATAGCAAACAGCTTTGGGTTTTCAGACCATGCAGTCTCCATTCCATTCACTTAACACTGCCATTGCCATGTGAAAACAGACAGACTGCGTAGATGAGGGATGTGGGTGTGTTCCAATAAGCTTCCTTACAGAAACGGGCCATGGGTCACCCTGGAGGCTGCCATTTACCAACTTCTGCTCAGACCCTGCCTCTCAGGGTTCTGCATATGGTTCTTTTCTTGAACAAGTCACACTCATCTTCTCTCCTTTGGTAGGTGTCATTCACTCTACAAGCCCTGCAATCTGGCTTCGATTCCCCTCCCCCCATTTTGCTGAAATTGATCCAAGTACTCGTAAGTGCTGCCCGATGAGAGCTTTCTGTCCATCTCTTATCTACATCCTTCTCTCGTGATGACTATGTTGTCTGCCCTTCCATCTTTCTTGGAATGTTTTGACCCACTGGCATCTTTAACATTTTTCTTGTTCAGCTCCCACCAGGCTTGTCTTTCCCTTTCTTCTATTTCTGAGTTTTCCACTTCTCTGACCAAGACCAGCTTCATGGGAGTGAGACCAGTGCAGTTGCACAAGACTCCCATGCTTTGAAGGGTCTCTTCCTACTCTACCTAGGATTTAATGTTATATGCTCATTACATTAAAATTCTTCTTCCTTCAATTTCTTTTTTGTATGAAAAGTCGAATCGGATAATGAAATATTGACTAAGTTGGAAGCCTCAGCTCATGATCACACTATCTCAGTGTCAACAGTTGAGCTCTTTTACATCCCAGAACTTATCTGGCTTTTCCCTCTTCTTCTCCATCCCATGATCACTGCTACCCTCTGCGCCTGCCAAGCACCTGAGCACTGCACTACACTGTTCAGGGTTTGGCACACTCTCTAGTGCTCCATACCAGCAGAGCAATAGCATACATTACAGGTGACCAGTGGGGGCTAAGAATTGACCTACAAATCTCTTAGTCACCCTTATCTGTAAAACTCCATGAATGTACTAAGCACTACTAAGTTAAGCAGCTTCAATAGCTAAGTTTTTATGTGTAAATTATACATCAAGGGGCTAGAGGAATGGCTCAGCAGTTAAAGCACTTGCCTAGCAAGTGCTAAGTCAAGCGCTAAGTACCCAAGTTCAATTCCCCAGCACCACATGAGCCAGGCATGTTGGTGCACGCCTGTAATCCTAGCACTCCAGAGGCTGAGACAGGAGGACTGCCTTGAGTCCAAGGCCAGCCTGGGCTCCATAGTGAGTTCAGGACAAGCCTGGGCTGCAGAGCGAGGCCCTGTCTCAAAAAAAAATTATACATCAATAAAGCTGTTTTTTAAAATCATCACTGCCCAATATAAAGACAAGAGATAAAATCTATGGTAATATTTTAATAAAATGTTTTCCAAATTTTGAACAAAAATTCTCAATTTTTCATTAACTGAAGTCACTATCAAGCCCAGGCTAGCCTTAGACTCATAGCAATTCTCCTGCCTCAGCCTCTGGGCCACTGGGATTACAGGCATGGGCCACCATGCCCAGGTTTATATGGTGCTAGGAATCAAACTTGGAACCTTGTACTTGCTAGGCAAGCACTTTAATTGCTGCGCCACTCTTCCAGCTCCTGATCTATTAAATATCGGTGTTTTCTTTGACTCTGCCTTAAGCTTTGAATTATTCAAGCTACTGATTTCACCTCCAAATACATAGTAAATTGCATATCCCTTCATGAATCCCAGATTTTTTTCTCCAGCCTAGGCCACTTGGGATACCAGTATCAAAGGGTGTGTGTGTGTGTGTGTGTGTGTGTGTGTGTGTGCGTAGGTAGGTAGATATATACCTACAGTTACAGTCTTATAGTCCACTCCTTCTCTGTATTTCCTATTTTGCTGAATGACATTACCATACACCACTAAATCAGTCAAACTAGATATACTCGAATCTTCCTGTTATCCCTCCTCCATCCCTTTCATCTGATCATTCACCAAATTCCACAGATGCTAAAGTCCACATGCCTTTTGATCTAAGCCTCTTATTAACTTCTTCTGTTTCCAATCTACTTCACATCTACATGAAACCTTACCTAGCCTACTAAATGGTCTTGTTATACATCTCTTTGTCTTTAATCTTTAATTTCATTCGCTTGCAATTCATCTTTCACCAGCTGTAAAATGTAAATCTGAACACATCCCTCCACTGTTCAAGATAAGATATGTCATCATAACCTGCAAATGGAAATGGAAATTCTTTGTCATGGTTTTTAAGACCTTAAGATATATAAGTAGGAATATGGTGGATTAAGTGTGCAAACTGATTAGCTCGGCTAAAAACAGCAAAAATTTTAAAACACAGAGACTAAAATACTGAAAGGTAAAAAAATCATAATTTTTAACTAATTTGTGATATGGAAGAAAAATAAAAGATACATCAAACAGAACTACATGAAGGCACAAACTTAGAGAAGAAAAGAACATTGAAAGGAAATTTCACCATAAGAATATTTACACAACCAACTTAATCTGAGATTAAGTTTTCATAAACTCCAGGAGATTACTCAGTGCAGAAAATGTAAGAGCAAGTCTTCCCATAAAGTTGAGATTTCAAAGAACTATGGCCCCATGAATTTGAATGACTCCTACCTTAAAAGAATTTAAAATTTACTTGTGTGTATCTTCAAAATGAGAAGCAATAATAAAATTTAAATCTTCTCTGAAAACTAGAAATGACACCTGGCCTTCATATGGGTTTGCATACAAAGTTTACACTATTTGATAAGTTTTCAAAGAAATGCATTTTAAAAACCAAACTGAGAATTTAATTGGAAATATTACATACTCCTATTGTCAAGCACTTAACAGAAACAAATGCAAATTCACCTTAAAACAAACTCTCCTCACTACAGTACCACAGAGTTTACAAAAACTTTCCAAGGCACAATTCACAGTTAAAATTCACAAAATGTATAATTAAACAATCAAAAAGAAGCAATAGATGGCAGAATTAAACATTCAAACATCAAAGCTTAATATGAGCTGTTAATATTGAAATTAACAGACATAGGCCATAAACTGAGAACATTTTAATATTTTGAGAAAACAACAAATTTGAGGATTAGATAATACATGAAAATATTAGCAATTACAATTGAAAAAAGAGCAATATATAATATATATGTAATATATATGGCATATATAATATATTATTATATTATATCATATCATTATATACACGATATATTATATATTATATAATATTATCTATAATATAATATGATATGTTATATTATGTGTTATAATATTAATATAATTATATTATATATAATATATTGATATAAATGATCTTTGAAATTAGAGCAATATATAATATATATATTATATTATAATATATTATATGATATATAATATGATATAATATATTATATATTATAATATTAATATAATTATATATGATATATGATATATATATATAATATATTGATATAAATGATCTTTGAAATTAAAACCTTTGTTGAGGTATTTAAGGACAGCTTAGATTCAACAAAATGAGCATCAGGTAGCTGGAAGAAATCTAAAGAAATTATCCAGAGAGCATTTCAGACAGACAAACAGAAAGGAAATGGTGAAAGAATGGATAAAAAAATGGAATGCAAAAGTCTGATATGTATCCACTTGAGTTCTAAAATAGTCTTATAAAGTTACAAAATTAGGTAGCCTTTTACTAAAGAAATTAGATTCAAGATATAAAGTTCTCACATATACAAAATTCAAGGTCTAGATGGATCCGTCAGCAAATTCTCCCAAAAATTCAAGAAAAATAGATTTCCAAATTTAAGAAAAATCTTCCAGAGAATAAAAATAGAATAATCTATAATTGATGGACAATTAATTTTCACGTTTTGAGTCTACTATAGTGTTAATTCTAAAACCTGACAAGGATTTAATAAAAAGAAAATTCAGGCCAATATCAATTGAGAGCATGTATTCAATAATTCTAAGCTATATATTAAAATATGGTAATGTATAACATCCTGTCAATTTATTAGAAGGTTAAACTATCAAATCAACTTGGATTTATGCCAGGAATATAGTATCAGTTTAACGGTGGAAAAATCAGAGTAAATGTCCACATTAATACAGAGAAAATAATGTAGTAATCTTAAAAGATGAAGAATCTTTTTACAAGTTAATATTCTTTCCATGACTAAAAAAAAAAAACCTCAGTAATTTAAATATAGAAACAAACTTTCCTAACCTGACAAAAACATTAACCACAACAAATATAATCCTACAGAAATCATCACAATTAATAGGTAAATCCCAAAATCTCTCCCTTTTACATGGGGAATAAGTGTCTCCTGTTATCTTCTGTCTCCCATTATCCTCACTTTAATAAAGCATTAAATTTAGAACTCTGAACCAGTACAGTAAGTCAAGAAAAGAAACAAGTGATATAACAACTGGAAAAGAAAATTTGGGACTATAACTTTGGGGACATGACAGCACTCAAAACAATCTGTAAATAAATCTTTAAAATTAAAAGGAAAAATCAGCTATTTTTCCAGATACAAAGTCAATTTATAAAATCAACTGCATCTCCATTACAGAAGAAACAAATCAAGGGAACAAGTTGCAGAACTCAGAAATGACCCACACATCTACAATATTTTGAAAAACAAAGATTCTGTACTAAATTGTGATACCACAATTGATCATCCTTGATGCTATGGTTTGAATGTTTGTTCCCTCCCAAACTCACATTGAAATTTAATCGCCATTGTAACAATTTTAAGAGACGAGACCTTTAAGAAATGATCAGGCCATCGGAACTTTGCTCTCATGAATATATTATCAAGGGAATGAGAGTGTATTACAAGAGTCGGTTCCATATAATGATTTCAGCCCCCTTCTCCCTTTTCTCTCAGTCTTTGCTCTTCCACTATGTGAGGACACAGCAGAAACGTTTTTATCCGATACTGGCCCCTCACTCCAGGGCTTCTCAGTTCCAGAATCATGAGCCAATAAAGTTCTGCTCATTATCGACAGCTCAGTCTGAGTCCAGGGATTTAGCGCAAAGGTAGAGGACCAACACACACAAGCGAGGCCCAAAAATGGTAATGCGTGATGTTCTATTATAGAAGCACAAAATGAACTAAAATGCTTGCTACAGGAGAGAAAATGTACTTTTACCTTGTATTATATACACAATTAATTCCAGACGAGTTAAGGAAAAAAACTATGAAAGACAAAACTCTAACATTTCAGAAGAAAATGTTGGAGAATATGAGATTACATTTTAGCAACATTAACTTTCTTTTTTTAGTATGTTTACAACACACAAGAGTGATGTTTATTTAGAAAAATTGGTACATTCACATAACTTGATCGTTTTTAGTCACTTTACCTGTGTTGTTTTGTTGTTGTTGTTGTTGCTGAGCTCTTAACAGATTTTGGTATCA
The DNA here is from genome assembly GCA_004027205.1 of Ctenodactylus gundi. Taxonomy (NCBI): domain Eukaryota; kingdom Metazoa; phylum Chordata; class Mammalia; order Rodentia; family Ctenodactylidae; genus Ctenodactylus; species Ctenodactylus gundi. The sequence continues at coordinate 630,607 of PVKB01000207.1, read as the reverse complement.
TGGTAATGCTGACTTCATAGGAGTTTTAAAGCATTTCTTCCCTTTAAATTACATGGAAAAGTTTGAGAGTATTGGCATTAGTTCTTTTCTGATAAAATTCAGTAGTAAATATATCACATCCCAGGCTTTTCTTCCGCTCGAGCTTTTAGTATTGCATCAATTCCTGTGTTTGTTACTGGTCTCTTTGATGTATATATCATATCTTCTTGGTTCACTTTGGTAACTAATATGTGTCTAGAAGTTTACTGATTTCTTCCAGATTATCCAACTTATTTGGACCATGTTTTTAAAAATGGGTTCTAATAATGCTCTGGATTTCAGTGGTGTCTGTTGTAATTTTGCTTTTTCACTTCTAATTTTACTAATGTACATCTTCTACCCCTTTCCTTTGGTAAATTTATATAAGGATTATCCAAATTATTTTTTAAGGAATCCACTCTTTAATTCATTAATCTTCTGTAAATTTTTTGGCCTCAATTTTATTCATTTCTGCCCTGGTCTTTATGATTGCTTTCCTTCTACTGATTCTGGGTTTGGATTTGAATTTCTATTCTTTTTCAAGGACCTTAATGTGCAGCAGTAAGTGATTTATTTGACATTGTTCTGCTTTCAAATGCAGCTATGTGAGCCATAATTCCCTCTTACAACTGCCTTCATTGTGTCCCCATCTTCTGATACATTATATTTCTGTTGCTATTTGATTCTAGAATTTTTTGAACTTCTTTCATGGTTTCTTCAGGGACCCATATGTTTTGGGTAATGTCTATGGTTTCTTTTGCTGTTTATTTCTACTTTTACTCCATTCCAATATGACAGGATACATGATATTATTTTAATTCTCTTGTATTTATTGAGACATGCTTTCTGGCTTAAAGCATGGTCTTATTTTGATTAAAGTTCCATTGGCTGCTGGAAAAAATGTGTATTCTGAGGTCATTAGATCAAACATTCTGTAAATACCTGTAAACTTGATTTGTTGTATGGTGTAATTTAACTCTGCTACTATTTCGTTGATTTTTTTTTTTTTTTTGTCCAGTCGGCCTATCGGTGAGAATGGGGAATTGAAGTCCACCACTATGATTTCATTTATATTTATCTGTCATTCAATGTCAAGTGATTTTTGTTTTTTGAAATCGGGTATGCTAACATTCAGCGCATATGTATGAACAATTGTTATCTCTTCTTGGTGAACTGTTCCCTTTACCAATATTTAGTCACCATTTTGTCTCTTATGATCCATTCTGTATGCATTAATCTCTATCAGAAATTAGAATCACTACTCCTGCTTGCTTTCAGGTTCCAACTGCTTGGAGTACCATTTCCATCCTTTCCCTACCAGTTCACCACGTGTGTCTTTGCAGATAAGATGGGTCTCATGCAGGCAACATATAGTATTCCTTTTTCTTTTTTAATCTAACTTTTCACTCTATATCGTTTGATTGGAGACTTAAGACTATTTACATTGTTATCATTGAAAGCTATGCACTAATTTCTATTTTTTTTCTAGTGCTTAATTCTTTTCTGTTTTCCTTTTTAATTACTATACAAATAAAATTTCTTGTTTTCATTAGCCTCGAGAATATTGTTGTGCTTCTTTTTTCTGTTTAGGATTCCCTCATGTATTTCCTGTGGTACTAGTTAGATGGTCACACATTACTGTAGTTTATCCTTATTGTGGAAGGTCTTTATTTTTTCATTAGTTTTGAAGGATATCTTTGCAAGATACAGTCATTCTGGTTGACAATTATTTTTCAGGGTTTACAAAGCACTTCCTTTCTCCTGGACTTTTGTGTTAAAAAAAAATCTAAGGTCATTGTGGGAGGTTTGCCCTTCACCATGACTTGGTATTTCTAATAGCATTCAGTAATCTCGCTCTCCCTCCCCCTCTCCCTCTTTCTCTCTCTGTTCTCAGTTTCTGGCATTTTGACTACGACATGTCATGAAGAGGTCCTATTTTGATTACGGGTATTTGGAATTCTAAATGCTTCCTTTACCTGAATATCCATCTGATTCCCTTGATTTCAGAGATTTTCTGCAATAATTTCAGCAAATGTTTCTTATGCTTAATGGCACAGGGCAATTAGGCTTCTACCTTGTCCCCTTCCTCAAGCCCCAGTTATCCATAAATTTGTTCTTTCAGAGTTGTCTAGATGTTCTTAGGATAATTTTTGTCTTTTGTTGTTTTTTCACTATTACTGAACAAATATACTGTCACATACACCTTGTCTTTAAATCCTAATTTTCTTTTCTTCTAATGATCTTACAGCAGAGACTTTTAATTGACTTCTTAATGTTCAGGATTTCTGCTTGGTTCTTTTTCATAAGCTCTAACTAACTGTTTACTAAAGTGATCTTTCCTATCCTGCCTTGTCTTCCCTAATTCATTCAGCTGCTTATTTGTATCTTCTTTCAGTTCATTGATCACCTGTCTCAGTTAATTTTCCGTTGCTGTGACTCAATACCTGACATCCACAAATTTAGAAAAAGAAAAGTTTATTTTAGCTCACAGTTTCAGAAGGTCACAGTCCATTCAGGGATGGTCAGCAGCAATTGATGTACATGGCAAAGGCAGAGGTAGAGGTAGCTTCTCGTGACATCACAAACAGGCAGGCAAGTTGAGACTAGTTGAGACCCGTCCTAGTCCCAGTTCTAGTCCTCAAGGAAGGCAGGAAGCAGTTTATGTATCCTTCCAGGTCTCCACCCAGTGATCAGCCCCTCCTGCATCCAGATGTGGAAGGTGTGGCCACTACACACCGGTAATGCTGATTTACACGTCTTTAATCCTAACATACATGCCTGTAATCCACCCCTCCAGACTAGGCCCCAGCCTACCAATAGCACATGGTTCCATAGAAAATCCATAACATTTAAATATATGAGACTTTTGGGGGACATTCCAGAGCCAAACCACAACTCCACCTTACTAATTAATTCATTCAGCTACTTCTTTTTCTCTTCCTTCATCTCTTTAGCCACCCTAGTTATTACTTTTTTCCATTCTCTGTGTGATATTTCATTCACTTCAACCTCTGTAGGAACAACTTGGGGGGCTTCAGAATTCTTGAAGGCATCTTGTTGCCTTGTTGTCTCATGATTATTGTGTTTTGTGTTAAAGTTTGCAGCTTAGTTAGGATGGAAAGATCTGCCACCATAATAGAGATCTTTGTCCTAAGTACTTTCTCCCAGTAATGTACTCTTGATTGTGGATATGACTCAGTGTGCAGGTACACTGAACCTATGTAAAGTTCAAGGTCAACTCTTAGCCCTGGAATGCAGAGGGTGGAGTGTCCACACTGTCTGCTGAATCTACACTTGCATAGTCGTAGGTGGGTCCAAAGTGTGGGTCAAAGCTCCATAAATTTCCAGACCACGCTTTTGGAGGTAGGGCTAGCCTTTGGCTGGTACTGTTGTCTTCTTTCCAAGTGCCTCCAACCACAGTGGAGGAGTGGATGGAAGCACAGAGACTGTATTAGGGGCCATTGATGCTGACCCTTCCACTGGACCTGTTGCTTTTGAATAATTCTAGAACAACTTATGAGTACAGGTTGCCTCCAGTATTCCAACTTTTTGTCACATTTGCCAGTTTCTAGGGCGTCTGGTGTCCTCCCTAGGGATCTCGCAGCACCCAGTGATTGATAAGGTGGCAGCTTCAGAGGGTGAACTGGCTGTAAAGTGAGGCACTCTGACTCTCCTCCTTGGAAAATCTCATCCTCCAAGAGTTTACCGCAGACTTATTCTTGGGAAGTTTGCAGGGTTCGTGGATGAACACATTTCACTGCTCTTAGAGTCCCATAGAGGACTCCGAGGTTGCATTTTTGGATTCCTGGGGTGCCAGCATTCTCCCTATTTCTTGTCTCTGCAGTTGAGAAGGCAACATAAGCTGCAGCAGAGCTGCATGGACCTCCAAAGCCACATTTTTTTCTCAATAAGACACAAGTGTTAAAATAGAAATTTGGTAAGTTTGACTATATTAAAATTATCTGTTCATATCATTATAAAAACCCTAGAATATCTGTAATAGGAATTGTGTTAAAATATGCTTTTTCCAGACTGGAGGAACAGCTCAGCAGTTAAAGTGCTTGCTTCACAAGGACAAGGCCTTGAGTTTGATTCTCCAGCACTACATAAACTGGGCATGCCTATAATCCTAACATTTGAATGGCTGAGGCAGGAGGACTCCTGTAAATTCAAATAGTCTGGGCTACATAGTGAGTTCAGGACCAGCCTGGATTACAGTATGGGATGCTCTCTTTCTCTCTCTCTTAAAAAATGCTTTTCCCTGTTTTTATGAGAGAAAAATGGATTAAGCCAAATGTTCATCATGGACAATAAGTTGAGATATATTCAATTATATTCATGTAAAGAAGGACTTGATAAAAATGAATAGAATACATAATAACATACAAAAAATAAAATGCCTAATATTAGAAGGAACATAAACAAATTGCAGAAAAATGCATTCACTATGCCTCCATTTAAACATAAATAAAAATATCCACTAAATTATATGTCATTTAGAGATACAACCAAATATGGTAAAGTTACAAAGAAAAGCAAGGATATATTAAACAAAAGATTTAGATTGATGATTGTACTGTGTTTGGAAGGAGTAAGAGAGGATGACAAGGGAAAAATAAAAAATATGGTAATATTTCATCTTAAACTGGACGATAAGTATATGGATGTTGATATTATAATGATTATAGTTCATGCAAAATTTATAAATTCTTATATATAAACGTTTAAAAATAGTTTTTGAAAGAACATCTACTCACATGTAAATGCATAATATGTTGCTTAAATGATCATTACAAATAACACAATGTAGTAACATAAGAATATGATTTAATATATCAATTAAAAATTAGAAGAGATAATTATATCCCCAAAACTATAAAGTTCACTACACACAAATTATAGTTATAAATGGACACGAAGCAAGGGAAAATAATGTACTTGATTTTTAAATTTTTCTTCTTAATTTTTATCCCCATTCATGTCATCACAATTTTGTGCCAAAAATAAAATGATAAAAATCAAAACAGAAAACCATGCTTGGAGCCGATCTTTTCTTAATGCTCTTCAGACTTCAGGCCAGATAGCCAAGATACCACCATTTACACAGCAGCAGCTTTTCTCCTTTAAAGCAAAGTATCCACGGGGGAAAAATCCCCAGACTGGTGCATTTGTGAACTTTGTTTTACACAGCAACTAAATCATCCCTCATCAGCTTCCTCCATTCATATTACCTTCGAACAGAATCCCGAAAGCCACAGGAACACATGTCTAGACAGCTGAGAAGACGCTGTGACAGAGTCTTTCCTGAAGCCAATTTTGCAACCTACCAACCTCATTGTGGAAAACATTAATATTAAGTCTTCAGAACAGAAAGATTATGACCAACTCACTACTTGCCACTGGGAATCTAAGAAAAGGGAATGTGATTTAAAGAATCAAGTTCAATTTGATCTTTAACCAAAACCGTTCTCACTATTCTTTGTAGAAGTGTCATGGATAGCTCAAAGTTACCAGGCACATAATCTCCATCATTCAAAGAAGAGTCTAAGTGTTTCTCAGAGAACTAACTATAAATGAAACTAGGGAGACATTCATACTCATAGCTGTACCTTCCTAAATAGCTCTATTTGGGAAAGAACAAAAAAGAAAATACAAATTATTGATTATGCTAAAGTGACTTTAAATCACAACTGAAATGCTCAGACCATCAAACTTAGAAGAAAAAAATCAATACTGCTATGTTGAAGTTAAGAATAAATTAGAGGCATGTAAAAGTCTGGAATAACAATATGCTATAAAAATTACTGATATAAAAATATGCCATTTAACAAATTTGATACTACAGAGGCATAAAATTCTACATAGAGTCTGGAAGCAACCATGTGAACATAAGGAGGTAGCTGGGGTAATGCCAACATGGTTAATTCAGAAAGAAACTCAAATTTATAACTGGTTAGGTTTAATTTCTGTTTTGAAGATAAATTACATGCCAGAAATCTATATACTTTAAATTTTTCCTACTGATATTGAAAGGTAAAAACTGGACAGTATAAAACTATGTTGTCAGTAAATATCTTCTTTTTGCCTTCAGTCTCAAAACACCTCAGTACAACTCAGTACACACACACACACACACACACACACACACACACACACATACACACACACATTTGTCTACCTCCCCTATGCTGATTTTCAATAATGAAGAATTCTAAGTTATCAATTGTAATATATAGGTTAAAATTATAATTACTTAAGTGCTACTTGTATATTTTTTCTGTTTAAAAGAATGTTCAAAGATTTTTAAAGAAATTTATTTATGAAAAGTTGGAAAAGAAACCCACGTTGATTGACAGTTTGGAGTTTGTGTTTCCACCAGCTGATCAGAGCCAAATGCAAATGTGATTAGGTTCTGAGAGACAGGAATCTGCAAAGTGTCTGCGGCTTATTAGACTCTTCCCTCTGGGTACCACCCAGCAAGGGCATCAAGGGTGACCTTTTAATTATTGCCTTGAGAGCCCCTTAGAATAGAGAAGAGAAAATAATCTTTATTTCACAAACCAAACCTGATCCACTGGGGTAGTTATAACTGGAAAGTAGAACTCTGAATTTGTGTGTGGGATCAATAGAAAAAAAAACTGGTATTGCTTGTGTGTTGTGATACACAAGGAGAAAATGGTGGCACAGGTGCCACCTCTTAGCCCTAAGCAAATGCCTCAATTCCCTACATCATTAGGAGGTAAAATACACACACATACACAACCATTATAAGTATGCTTCTTCACACAGAAAACAGATGCATAAATATCCATCATCATTCAACAAAGACATTCAGCAACTGATTAAAGAAATTCATTGTTGTGTCTGTTTAACAAATGGAGTCATAATTACAGGTACCAAACGTTGTTCTGGGCACTCAACAAAATAGAATAAGAATTGGTTCATACTCCCAACAAATTCCACAACCTAAGCTAAAATACACAAGATGATCAGCATGACTGAGACCTACAAAGTATCAAGTAGACACAAAGAACATGGAACTCTTCCTAAGGGAACTCAGGGAGTTTTCTCACAGAAAGTGCCATTGCTTTTGGTCTCGAAAGACAGACAGGAGGCATTTATCACGCGAGGAGACTGGCAAATGCCACTCATCAATTAATCAACAAGCAAGGTCTTTCAGTTTTGCCAGAATCTGTGGTACTTACTGACAATAAAAAAAAAAAAAAGTCTTGATATGCCTTCCAGGAGATACAATATAGAAACTTAGAGGCAGGCACGGTAGTAACGGGGATTAGGATTTGGGGAGATATCACAGGAAATCTTTGTAGGCAGCAAAGAATACCTTTATGAGTCACCTTCTTGTGAATCATATATATATATATATATATATATATATATATATATATATCCATATACCATGTACAAAAGGGGGAGGGGCAACATCTGAGAAATCTCACAGCTGGACAGATTTCATAGACTACAAATCATACCTTTTATTAAGCCATCAGAGAGCTACAGGACAATTAAACAGTTTGAGTTCTAAAAAAGATGGGAAACCCAGCCTGGTGGCAGAAGCTTGTAATCCCAGAACTCTGGGATGCTAAGACAGGAAGATCACAAGTTTGAGCCCAAGTCGGGCAATTTAGCAACGTGATGAGACTGTCTTAAAATCAAAACTGAAAAACTGGCTGAGGGTGTAGCTCAGGGTGAAGGCCCTAGTCTTGATCCTCAGTACCAGAAGGAGGTAGGAGGAAGATGTGTCTTTCCAAAGACATTCAGGATGTAAGCTTTGGCTTAAAATACCAGAGAAAGAGACATTGGGTACTGTGTAAGCAAATAAAAATTTCTTTTTAGAAAAATGAACCAATTGTAAGGTTCAAATGTGACTCAAAATCAATGTAAACTTTATGGTTTTTACTTATACATATCAATAAAATGGGGGGAAATGAAATAAAGCAGAAGTTTATTTAAAATTTTAAAATATATAGTTCTTTTTCTTTTTCCTAACCCTGCCACCTCCTACATTTCTAGGTTCTGTTCCCTCTGTTTTTGCTTCCCATCCAGATAATTCTGGCCTGATTTCACCTCATTCTTGGAAGATATTGCTTAAAGCAGCAAGTAAAAGCCAAATACACTAACGTTAGGGCTCTTTAGAACCATTTTCTCTGTAGCATTCACATGAGAAATGATCAAATAATCTGTGTCCACTGAACACAAACTGGAAATAAAATACCTACTATGGAACTACACTAACTTGCAAACCTCTGTATATCAAGATTCTTGATCCAGTCCTCATTCTCAGTCAGTACTAACACAGAACCAGAAGCAAGTCCCGGTGGTGCAGGCCTGTAATCCACCACTCCAGGAAGCTGAAATGGGAGGATCACAAGTTTAAGCCCAACGTGGACAATTCAGCAAGAATCTGTCACAAAGTCAGAAATAAAAATAAGCTGATAATATAAGTCATGTGAAGGCCCTGGGCTCAATCTCCAGTATCCACAAAACAAACAAATCAGATACAGAATAGAGACTTGAGAAATAGATCTAGTCGTACATTATCAATTAACCTTTGGCAAGGCCACCAAGACCAATTCAGTAAGGAAAGGAAGATTGGTTCAAAAACTCCTTGGAATGTCTGGATATTACAGAGAGAGAGAGAGAGAGAGAGAGAGAGAGAGAGAGAGAGAGAGAGAGAGAGAGAGAAAGGAGAATATTCACCCTTACCTCACACCTTGCATTTAAAAAATCAGATTGAGATGGGTCATAGACTAAATGGGAAAGTACAAAAATAAAATCACAAGCAAAAAAAGCATAAACGAAAATATCCACAATGTGATGGTGGGAGAAAAGTTTTTTCAAAGGACCATAAAATGAGCCATATAAGAAAAATATTGAAGGTTAGGCTGATGGCACAACTTGTAATCTTAGCACTCTGGGAGGCTGAGGCAGGAGATCATAAGTTTGAGATTAGCCTAGGGAACTCAGCAACTTAGTGACAGCCTGTCTCAAAATGAAAAAGAGCGTTTTCATGTGTTTATTGGCCATTTGTACCTTTCCATCACTGGCCATCAGAGAAATGCAAATAAAAACAACACTGAGGTTTCACCTCACCCCAGTGAGAATGGCCTACACCAAGAACTCAAAAAACAATTGTTGGCAAGGATGCAGAAAAAAAGGAGCTCTACTCCACTGCTTATGAGAATGCAATCTGGTACAACCATTACGGAAAGCAATCTGGAGATGTCTTAGAATACTGAGAATAGAAATCCCACTTGATCCAGCTTCTGCTTTACTGGGCATGTTCCCAAAAGAAATAAAGTCAACATACCAAAAATATATCTGCATATCCATGTTTATAGCAGCACAATTCATAATAGCCAAATCATGGAAACAACCTACTTGTCCAACAACAGAGGAATATTTAAAGAAGATGTGGTACCTATGCATGATGGAATACTATACAGTCATAGCAAAAGATAGATACAAAACATGCGAACAAAAATGGGACCACCTAAAGTCAAAAATGCTCAGTGAAATGGACCAAACACAATAAAACTAACTATAAACGGGTATCTCACTTATGAAATTCCCAAAAATAATGGCATAAAAAGGCCCCAACACAGGTGACAGGGTAGAAAAAGGTACAATGGACTCCCTGGAAAGGGATGAATATCTAAAAATTGGGACAGGGGCATGAATGGGTATTGATTCCCCAAGCCTCATGTCTTTAATGTGTTATAGAATATAAAATATTCATGTATGTATATATTTTTTAAAAAAGTGAAAAGCAAAAGCTGGCTGGCATATAGCACAATGAGAAGGCTCAGAATTTCACCCTCAGCACTGAAAAAAATCGTAATTAGGCTAATTGAAAATTATACAATGTTTGCTCACCAAAAGACACTAATAAAGAAATAAATAACAAGCAACATGTTGGAAAATATTATAAATCTATTGTGTCTAGAATATACAAATAAATTCTATAACTCAATAATAAAAAGAGAACTCAATTTTTTAAAATGAGAATAAGACTGAGCTCCAAATATACATATATTTATACTTACACATACATACATACATATGTATATGGCCAACAAGTACATGTAAAGGTACTCCACATCATGGTCTTAGGTTAATGCAAAGAAAAACATGACACATACAACATATACACTACTGATTAAAATAAAAAAAAATTAACACTATAAAATGCTAGAGAGGATATAAAGCAATGTAAATTTTCGTTTGTTTTTGGTATGATTATAAAAAGGCACAATTACATTGGAAAACTAGTAGCATGGAATCCACACCATCTGCTCCTCAGTTCTCAGGCCTTTGAACTACACTACTAGTTCTGTGAGTCTCCAGGTTGCAGACAGTACATCAGTGAATGCCTCTGCCTCCATAAACACATAATACCTTAGTCAATTTGTTAATGACTAATTGTAACTTATTGGCTTTGTTTCTCTAATTAGCACAATGCTGCCTAATACAAATATATATGAAGCTTCTAATGCTAGTTTATAATTCTTTTCCAGTAGGCCTGGAAACTCCTTGACGGAGAGGGCAAGGTGTCACACTCCTTGGATGTCCTTCTAAGTGCCTAAGCAGAGTGTTCACATAATAAGTAATCAATAAATAGTTGCTGTACGAAGAATGAAGTCAGCCTGGCAGCTGTGGGCAACAGATGACCGTGTCCCACAGTTCTGCCACTACTGGCTGCCATCCAGTCCACAATGGCCGTGTTCAGCTTGTCCGGCTGCTGCATAGCCCAGCCTTGCTCAGGCATAGATGTTCAGTACACAGCCATAGACCAAGAAGTCCTGTGACACAGAGACAGTGGCTCCTGGGTACTTTTCACTTTTTCCATCTTCCGGGTAGAATAAGAGAAACATGCTAGCCCTAGAATTCTTCTGCAGTATATTAAACACTATAGAAATTAGTACCATGAGTTTTCTCCTGAGGTCAATCAAGTCTCTAAATTTTATGTCCCAGGGAATGCATGGAGGGTAGAAATCACACCTTCATCTAATCCATGCAGAAAGTCAGGAGTTCTTACATGATCACTTACGAATCTATGTCTCCATGGAGAAAGTGGGAGGTAAAGTGGGAGCGAAGCGTGAAGGAAAACACTTTAAAGTACTCAAAATACTTCCTAGACTATCCCTTAAAATGAGTGAGATCACTGATGTCACTCAGGCTAAATTCCAATCAAACCCAGTGTAGATATTATGTCTCACAAGCTCTTAATATGTCTCCTGGCCTCTACTTAAACATTTCCAGTGACAGGAAACCTACCGTCTGGGAAGACAGCCCACTGATAGACCAACTGTCATTTTCCCTTGATAACACATCTAATCCAAACTCTGATTTTAGACTATGAAACTGAGGCTTGCAATGTTTAGAGACTCAAGATCACACAATAACCGAGAGGTAGCAAGATAGGCTTTTATCTCCCTCTGCCCATAACTAACCGATAAGACTCTTCTCTATCCCCCCACCTTTTTTATTCCTACTCTCTGCTCATGGCTCTGCCTCCAGAGCAACAGGGATGCAAATTAAATTTTTTTGAGAAAGCTTTATTGCAGCCTCTGGGGTTGGCATCTGGGGTTGTATACAAAAGAAAAAGTTACGTTCTCTATGTCAAACCTTTGGACTTTCTTCTCTTGGCAAGATTATATAGCCTTCACCATTTTCAGAGTTCAGTCTTGTATAGGATACTGGCAGTTTTAAATTAGAAATACCCAGAACTGAACACAAAATCGCACAAGTAAAGAACACTCACTTGGCCAAGGTATGTTCTTTAAAATTCATTTCATTTAACTTGTCAATAAAATGGGGATGGTAACACTGGCTGGCCTGTAGTTCAGCTACAGAGTACTTGCCTAGCGTGCATGAGACCCTGGGTTCGGACCCACATTTCTTTTCACTCTATCAGAAAAAAATGCTAAGTCAAGTTAACATACACTGCAGTACCACAAAAACAAAAACAAACAACCACAACAACACACAAAAAATGCAAGCCATAAAAACCTTCCTTTGGTTTTATACCATGTACCCAAATATCGTTTTAACTTTTATAGTTCCAACAATATTAGTTGGAACTAATACTATTATCTTGATTTTACAGAAAAATGAAATAGATTCTAAGGAAAATACCCAAGATCATAAAGCTAGTTATTGTGATTTGGATATGGAATGTCTCCCCAAAGTCTCATGTATTAGGATGTTATGGATTATCTACAGAACCATGTGCTGTTGGGAGATTAGGCTTGGTCTGGAGAGATGGGTATGGGTACATGGATTGGATTACAGGCATGTGATGGGAACTTAAATCTGCAAGGGATGGAACACTGAGGCTGAACCCAAAAGAGGAAGATCACCTGGAAGGATATATGCTGCTTCCTGCCTTCCTTCTGGGAACTGACTCGGCTTCCTGCTTGCCATGCTATGTGGAACTGCTTCCACCTAAGACTCTGCCATGTCCCTCCACTGTTGCCAGCCACTCATGAGAAAACTGTGATCTTCTGAAACTGTAAGCTAAAATAAACTTTTCCTCCCCTAATTTGTGTATGTTGAAAATTGAGTCACAGTAACAAAAAAGTAACTAAGACATTAGTTAAGTGGTAGAGCCAGGATTCTGACCAAAGCCGGTGGCTCCAAAACCTGCATCCAACTTAGAGGAAAAATAAAGTTCATTTAAAAATTTTGTTGACTCCATTCATTACTGACAGGTGATCACTCACAATCTGTGCAGTCGGGTTCTAGTTTATTTTGCATCTATCTCTATTAAATTTCAGAGATTCTCTTCCTTATCTTCTTAAAGTTTTATAATTCTATCTACTAACTATTTTTCCTAGATCATGTCTTCTTCAGATTTGTTAACATGCTTCCTAACTACTCATTTTTGGTTTAAATATATGTTTAGCAAAAGGCCTAGTGATATAACAACTTGATTGGTAGCAAAAAATAATCTAGGGTGTGATCCTCCCATTCTCTTGCCTAGCCAGTTAGAAGGCCACATAACTATCCTATTTCTGACCCACATTTCTCTTCATTCTATCATAAAAAATGTTAAATCAATTTAACAAATGCTTCATAAAAATCCAAAAATTTTAAACCTATGTGTTCAGAAAAATCTTTCAAAAACTGAAATCAAAATAGTAAGAGCTGACTTCATCTGTGTGAATCCATGTTATCTCTAAATTATAACTAGTTGTCAGCTATTCAAAATCTTCCATTTAATGATTTTACAAATAGTGCCTGATGTCTCCATCTCTTCTATTGTATCCAATATTTGCCTTTTGTCCTATTGGGGGTCGACAGAGCTTATTACGCCTTTCTTACCCCATATCCTTTCTCAGAACCTCAAAGGGCACATTATAGTGCCACCTCCCATTTATACACACATTCTCTCAGTGTCAAGGTGGGTTGGTCAGCTGAACCTAAGAACTAGAACAGATTTTTACAACTTCAGACTTCTAGATCCAGTTTCCTGTTTGACATCTTCCTTTACATACCTACAAGGCAATTCTAATTTATGTCTTCAAATAGTGATTCTAATTGTCCCAAAGCCTGCTCTTTCCACTGCCCTCCCAATCTTAACAAGTGACCAACCTGCTAAGTTGCCCTTATCTTTTTCTCTCATGTTCTGTACATAGTCTATTGGCAAGGCTTGTGTACTGTATCTCCAAAATATATCAAGTATGAAACCACTTCTCAACACTTTCCCTGCTATATTCTATTTCAAGTCAATTCTGTCTGGACTATTGCAGTAGCTCCTAAGTGAGTCTCTATTTCCACCTTTACACCATGTAGAGAACTGGCTGGCCCCTCTGTCAGGTTTTCTGGAAACTTTTATCAATTTGAGGGGTGAAGCCTTCCTGTGTAGTCTGTGTGTCTATGATATTTGCCCTAGAGCTATGGAAGCCATTGACCTGGATGTGCCTGGGATTTACACTGCCCATCCCTTTCTCCAGAGCGTTCATCCAATTCCCAGATGAAGAGCAAAGGAAACTCCTGTCTTGTCTGAACATGAGAAAAACTCTTCAGGAGGGGAGCTCTCCACGGTGTCACATCCTGTCACTCTCCTTCCCGTCCTCCACCCTGACTCCTTCCCCACTAGGAGCACTCTCTTCATAAATCATGCATACTCCCACCACATTCTCTACCTAGAAAAATGAGCCTAAAACATTCCACTTCCTCTAGCTACAGTGATGCTGTCCAAATACTCATTCATCCCTCTGCCTGAAATCCTCCAGTGGTTCCCCATCTGGAATGTCCCCCAAAAGTCTCATGTTTAGAAGGTGATTCAAACACGGGAGTTAATCCTTTTTTCCCCCTTGTGCTGGTAAGAGGAGGAGCTTGGTTGGTAGGGGAGAGGGTGAGGCCTGGCCTGACAGAATGTATTTTTACCCAAGCTTCTCTCCTGCCTGATCCTTCCTCTTGTGATGTCATGAGCAGCTGCTCTTTACCAGGCCATCTCACAAATGGACTGAGAACTCCTGAAACCTATCCTCCCCTAAATTGGGGGTGTTGGGTATTGTGCACCAGAAATAAAACAGTAACTAAGAAAACATTTTAGTAAGAAAAGAAATATTCAAAGTCTTTACCATGGCCTAAAAGAACCTACATGATCTTCTCTAGCTAACTTTCTGACTTTTCCATGTCCATTCCATTCCACTCTCAAAGTCACCTTCATATTCCTCAAAACACTATACAATCTCCTGCCTCAAAGCCTTTGTACCTGTGTTTCAAAAAAAAAAAAAAAAAAAAAAAAAACCCTTCTCGTTCAGTTGTCTACGAGGCCTGCTTACGTCTTTCAATGTCTGTTCAAATGTCACATATGATGGAAGCCTTCTACGTCTACAATAAAATGGCACAATATCTCACTTCATGTACCCCTCTCTGTTCATTATTCATGAACTCCTGCCACAAGAGTGTAAGTTCCCTGGAGCCAGGAGCTTACTTTATATACTCCTATGTCACCAGCACCAAAGACAATAACAGCATCTATCAGGCAGTAATGTATTCACTGAATTACTTAAGTATCTTTCGACTTTCCATACACAACCATCACTAACATAACAACTATAATTGATTTAATGCTGTGTTAACAGTATTTGTTTCTTTTATTTATTTATTTATTTTTCATAGCTTGGGAACCATTTCCCAGGACTGAACCCATAGAAGCAAAATAGAAATTGAGTTGTCTTTTTTTTCCTATAATCTTTTAACAGTGGTCTGTTAGGGAAAAAACAGAAAGAAACAATAGATCTTTGCAATCCAGAAAGCTGGAGCATTTCACTGTTAGCTCAAATGGCTCATAGTCAAGTTGCTAGGCAGATAACCCGAAATATGGAACACAGTTGCTATCATTAGTGAAAATGCAAGAAATAAAATACAAAGTTAAGAAAATTTTACGTAACAGAGATAGTTGATATTTAGAACCAAAGAAAGACCAAACTTATTTAATCATACAAAAAGTAGATATATTTATTTTATTAATCGTAAGAAGGGTTTTGTAGTAGGTTCTTGGAATAGGCAAAAGGTGACAGAGAAGCATCTTGGATTTGTAACACTGGGAGTTATAAATGGACCATGGAAATGAAACAAATGCATGTCACCCATAGTCCTTAAAAGTATAAAGTTGCCTCTTGGACAAAAGGACTGTGGTAAGAGAGGCCCAGGTTTATCTGTGAAGGAAAGTCACAGTCACATCAAACCATAACTCCAACATCTAGTATGACACTCCTTTCTCTGAAACTTAGGATATCTCCTGCCCTGTCCTAAGAATTCCTAATATTCTGTTGTGCTTTTAAAAAAAAAAAAAGGACTAATTAATCCAAGACATCACTGGAAGCCAGTCTGTACCATGCACATTTTAGCTAAGCAGTTGCCAGGCAGTGTTCCAGTGTTTACAGTCATTGGTAGGAATAAGATTTGCCAGGTTTTTTCTACACCTGGCTTCACAAGAGCTCCCACTTCTCAAGAGCTCAGCTTTGTGACTCCTCCTTTCCCTCCCTTGAAGTTCCTCCACCTCCCAGAAGAGGAGACCCCAGAAGCAATAGCTTTCCTGTATCCTGCTGGGAGAGTAGCCCACCCCCAAAGTCTGCTCATGCAAACACTCCTCCAGCATCCTCTCTGCTATCTGCAACCAGGTTCAATGTGTTTCCCTGTCCTCCTTCTGTTCTGGCAGCTACTAGGTCCTTTGCTCTAGGTCCTTTGTTTCTTTATTGAGCCTAGCAAGGGAAACTTGTCTCCATGACACACTCCTTACTGCTCCCAGAGAGGATCATTATTTATTTCCCAAAGGAGACCTCCTTCGCTCTCTGACTTCCCCCAACAGCTCCTTCAACAATCTGTTGCAGTATTTTTCAAAGAGTTGTCTCAGACCCCATGTGCCAAGAACTTGAGTGTGGACCAGAAATTCTCAGTGCATCAAATGTCACTTCTAACAAGCTTCATGGGAGACCTCACTGAGTGTGTAAGTTTAAGAACCACTGGATTCATCCATATGGGAATATTTCTATAAATCTCACCAGAAAAACCATTCTTCCAACTTCCCTCAATAGAAGCTTCCACCACAATGATGGGCAGCATTTGTGGTGGAGAAAGTCTAAGGTCTAGGCCTCTTAGAGGCCACACTGCTACCAGGTTCTAAGAATGACAGTATTTTAGGATATGAATAAATATGATATATTCTAGATATTTACATTCTCTATAACAAGACTGATAACAATAGAGACTCAGAGGTAGGGCAACATAAGTATGCACAGGTTTATAAATTATAAGATTGAAAATACCCAAGAGCCAATGTTATCTGGTCATAGAAAACAAGTTTCAAATCATGTGTGACTTTTTTCAATTATAATATATGAATGTGTGCTTGTAGCTATGTATTTAACACCATTTGGAAATGCCTTCAAAAGTCTTAATTTGAAGCTGTTCTTGGAGGTGAGAACTTTACCTTTCCATTTGACACTGTGACTGACCTATCTGCCACCACTTCTCAAGCAGCAAGTAACCCCATCCCAGGATGTAGTGACAGAAAGGAAGGTCACACTGCCAACAGGTGTGTGCGCCCTACATTCACGTAGAATGACTAGGAGGACTGGAAGTCTTTGAAGGACAGAGGACAAGATCTCCAGGTGGGCATGCTGGCACAGGTCTGTAATCCCAAAACTCTAGGAAACTAAGACAGGAGGATGGCAAGTTCAAGCCCAGCACAGGCAAATTAGCAATGTGATGAGCCGTTGTCCCAAATTCTACAAATAAATAAATAGGATTAGGGATGTAGCTCAGTATAAAAGCCCTGGATTCAATACTGAGTACTGGGGGGAGAGGACTGGAAGAGAGATGAGCCCTCCTCTGTTGTGCTCTGTTGCTCAAGACAAACCCTAAAAATGTCACCAATACAACTTAAGGAAAGAAAAACATATCTATCAAGCTCAGTCAGTCTGCAGCAGACACCTCTTTGTCACTCTCATTCCCTACCCTAACCTCAACCTGCAGTTAACCCTTGACTAAACTTTTAACCTGGTCTCCATTGTATTAATAGAAATTTAGGAAAGACATGATGCCCATTTGGGTCAGGTGGTCCTGCTGATGGCATGGCATTGACTCCTGAGACAGCCCCAGGAAGGTGAAATTTTAGTTCCAGGAAGGGAGCTGGTGAGGTTCATCCCAATGCCTAGGTTAAAATTTTCTTCCATAGTCACTTTGTGAAATCTTCACGACCAATGACATTTACTAGAAAAGAGAAGTTCTCTATGGAAAAGTGCCTGATAGAACCTGAGACCTCATTTCCATGATCCTGAAAATCCAGGATTGAAATCTGTAATATTTGACAGACACTTCACAATGGGATTCATTCTGTTCATCCATTTTCTCCCCAGTGAAAAGTAAAAATCCTCTGTACACCTGAAGGCTCTCTGCCTTTCTTCCATGGTATCCTAGGAAAGCAAAATCTCCTTGGCAACTCATGCCTGGGGTAAGAAAATAGGAAACCCTGGGGCAGACGCCTCTGGCACCAGTCTGTGTGTGAGCAGGATCCCTGGACCAAATCCTTCCTTCTAAACCTTCATTCCGGCATTACATGCTCCTGAGAACTATGGATTTATTTAGCTGCAATGTTATCATCTCCATTAAGGAAGAGATGATTCTCTGCTTTTATTTATAACCTGAAGGGATTATTTTTGAGTTAAGGCTTTAAGAATTCAGATCTATCAGGAAAGAACAGCTTGTGTAATGAACTTCCTGTTTTCATCATATTTGGACATCGAGCCTTCTTGTTGCCTGTTATTATTACCCAGTTAATACGAACTGCTTGGAGTTTATTTTTAGCTGCACTGACTATCGTAAGGACTGCATAACTGCTTTCAAAATGGGAAAATGTAATTACAGGATCTAACACTAAGTTGGGGATATTCTTAGGTCCTTTTACAAGGCGATGGCTTAAAAAAATGAAAATAGACCATTTGAAATGGCTAAAGAAAACAGTTATTTGATCCAAAATAGCCCATTGATCCTTTTACAAACTACACAATTACTTTACAGAATAGTCCCATTTTCACTTAAGTGACCTAAACATATGAATTGTTCTCCAAGCTGAAGGTGGGGGGGG